>JALJCO010007028.1:600000-855054 GCA_023101725.1 Atherinomorus stipes | reverse complement strand
TTGCCCTATTCTGGTTAATATTTAGACCTATGCTGCCATTTAAAGAAGCATGACTGAACTTTGACATATTTACTCAGTGAGGTGCCTCCTAATGACGACTAATTCAGTAACCATCTTGCCTCCTACCTGTACTCCGAGTCCTCTCCAGCCAGTTAAAGTCAGTTAAATGTTGACTGTTGTCTTCTTCTATATCATGCTCTGTCCCACTCTCTTTTCTATGCTTCCTACAATAATGTCATCTTGCTATTCATTTATTTATTTGCTGTTTTTTGCTTGTTCAAAACAACCAGTGTGTTGACATACAGTTGCTAACGTGTTGCGGGGTGCCATAAAGTGAAACTCTAATGTAAAGCGACACAGTGTCCTGGAAGAAAAAGTTGTGAAGTGCAGTTACTCAGCCTCAAAATGCTGCGGGGCAACATCGGCTCCAGGAATGTGAAAAATAAATATCAGTGTACCATCAAAACATGGTGGACACATATTTTAAGGGTCAGAAAGGTTCATAGTGCTACTTTAAATCTCCTCCATAAACTTTGAAACACTTGATATAAAGATCTTATAAATCTATACATGCACCTTCTCTGTTTACTACTGGACTGCAGTAACTTTCATATCTTGTTGAAACTGGTTTCCTTCTTGTCTTGCCAGGTCTAGTTTCAGGTCTATTATAATTCTGAGATGTTCTGATTCGGCATAAAGTGGGTTGTTTGCTTTTCAAATGCAAAAAAAAAAGGATAAAAAATATAGGATTACACTATTCCACACCTAACTCTGGCTTGAAATTGTTTAAAGATTTAATGTTTCCTCCTCAAATGGTATTTGAGAAACATGTTATGACTCTGGATTTGACATAATTTTTGACAACATTCTGACACTGAGACATCCATAGTTTAAAAACGGAGTCAGGTGCATTTCTGCAGGGACACATTGAAAACCTGTTTGTTAATCTCTACTTGCTGCATCATAAATGTGAATTAAAAATAACTTCTGCAGGTGGACTTTGGAGTCTCAACCATATAAAGAGTATGCACGTGATGTCCCCAGGGCTTTGTCGGCCATTTTGGGGTTGTCCAGCTCTGGTCCTCAAGGGCTGCAATCCTGCAGGTCTTAGATGTGTCCCTGAACCAAACACACCTGATTCCAATTAAATGACTCTCCTCCACAGCTTGTCGTCAAGTTCCTCCAAAGCAACATCCAAATCCAGCAGGACAGCTGCTTTAGTGGACAGACTTTTGACAGCCCTAGTTTACATCTACACTTCCAGCTTTCTCACCAGTAAACTTTGTTAAAAAGAAAGTTCGTACACCCATCATGAATTTGAAAACTATTAATCATTCAGTGCACATGCAGCCATTTTTCAAATTGATGGAAAACTGTTGGCTGCACCTACATTATTGTACTGTATGTATGTTGAATATTTATTGTTCTGATATTAGTATTCCAAAAGCAAATGTCTGGATTATGTGTGAGGTTTAATTTTAGATAAATGAATATATTCTGGCTGTAATGAAGGCAGAAGACAGATGTCTAAATATGCAGGATTATATAATTCTTTTGATGCATCTGAATTCTGCCTCTGTAATTTATTAGTGGAGAAAGTGAGAAGTGCACAGTGATAACACTGAGCAGATAAACTGCTGTATTGGTAGTGAAAGCTTTTCTGAGCACATTAAACCAGCTGTTAAGTGACTCACAAGGAAATGTTCCAAAGCCTCAAGTTAGCCCCTCCAGCTAAGATTTGGTGCTTAGTTCCTGATTTGATCATATTTTTCTTCTTTGATGGATGTGTGGTTTGTTTCAGTCTTATTTTCTAGCAGGTCTTTGAAACAACACATTTATCTGAGGTTCTGAATGAAGTGTGTCAAATTTAAAAATGTCTGGAAGCAAATTGCTCGACCTTTATTAGTTTTTCACCTCTTGAGATAAGTTGATTTTCTCATTAACTCAAGATAATGAGAAACATTTTTTCTACTGTAGCTCACGAAAACAAACTTATTTTTCTCGGGATAACAGGATGATCAAGGTGGGCTCAAAAGTAAGTGGTTACTGTATTAAACCTGATTTCATTGATCAGAATCGACCATGTGACCGCTGGGAAGGGCAGCAAGTCGCTGCATGTGTTTTTTAATTTATAAAAACCAATATCATTTTTATTTCACATACAGTACATACATACCTACCAATATTTATTTATGTACTTATTAATAATTCTCATACACGGCAGGATGATTTCTGGGGGGGAACTTGTGGAATTTGTCTGTTCTACACCAGGGTTCCCCAATCTGTTCCTACAAGGTTCCTGCAGGTTTTCAATGTCTCCCTGCATAAACACATCTGACTTGCATTAAATGCAACAGCCCATGATGTTTGGGACAATGACTCATTTCTTTGAGGCAGGTGCATTTGTGCAGGGACACATTGAAAACCTGTACGATTGCTGCCCCTCGTAGGACCGGATTGGGGAAGCCTGTTCTACACCTTGAATGTGTGGGTTCTCTCCAGATGTCCTCTTAGAGTTGTAAAACATGCATGTTAGTTTGATTTGAGTATCTAAATTCTTGCTAGGAGTGAGTGTGAGTCTGACTGAATAACAGTATGCCTCTCTGTGTTGGTTCTGTGATAGACTAGTAGCTGCTGGAATAGGCTCCTGCTCCCTTTGATTGGAATAATCCATTAACTGCACTCTGTTTTCTTGTGATATTTAGATAAATGATCCTGTGATCATGAGAAAACAGTCATCCTTATCTCAAGATAACTGTTTAAAAAAAAAAATGCAACCACGACCACTTGAATTCCATAAAAATGCATCTTCTTTTTTTTTATATAAATATTATTTTTTTATTTAATTGTTTTTTTCTTTTATTACTTTTTTTTTGATTTTTTTTTCATCCTTTATTTTTTGTATTTTGTTTTTTTTTATTTTTTATCTTTATTTTTTCTTTTTCATTACCACATTTCCATTTTTTTTTTTCTTCTTCTTTCTATTTTTATTCCTTTTTTTTTTTTTTTTTTTTTTTCTCTTTTTTTTCTTTCTTTATAAAATTATGGGTGTTGTTTTTTTTTATTTTGGGGTTGTTTTTTTCTGCTTTTTTTTTATTTTTTATTTAATCTTTTTTTTTTTTTTTTTTTCATTCTTTCTTTTTTTTTTTTTTTTTTTTTTCTTCTTCAATTTTTTTCTTTTTTCTTTTTCTTTTTTTCTTTTTTTTATTTTCTTTATTTTTATTTTATATTTTATATAATATATTCTTTTTTTTATATTTTTTTTTTTTTATTTTTTTTTTTTTTTTTTTTTTTTTTTTTTTTTTTATTTTTTATTTTTCTTTTTTTTTAATATTTTTTATAATTTTACACATTTATTCATTTATTTCTTATTTTTTATTTCCCTCTTTTCTTTTCTTTTTTTTTATTTTTCTTTTCATTTTCATTTCTTTCTTTTTTTTTTTTCTTTTTTCTTTTTTTTTTTCTTACTTATCTTTATTCTTCCTAAATATCTTTTTATTTTCTTTTTTTTTTTTTTTTTTTTTATTTTTATTTTTACTTTTTTTTTTTTTTTTTATAAAATTATTTTTTTATTTTTATTTTATTTATTTTTTTTTTTTATATTTTTATTTTTTTTTTTTTTTTTTTTTTTTTTTTCATTTTTTATATTTTATTTTTTTTTTTATTTTTTTTATTTTTTTTTTTTTTTATTTTTTTTTTATTTAAAACTCCAATTTCTTCTATCTTTTTTTTTTAAGTATGATTTTAATATTATTTTTTTTTTTCTTATTTTTTATTTTATTTCTTTTTCTTCTAACTTCAAACCTTTTAAACCATTTTTTTCATTTTTTTTTTTTTTTATATTTTTTTTCATCTTTTTCTCACATTTTTTTTATTTACTTCACATTATTTTATATCTATATCTTTCTTTCTGTTGTTTGTTCTGCGTTAATTAATTTCCAATATGATTTAAATTTTTTAATTTTTTTTTTTATTAAAAAAAACTCTTTATCTTTTTTTTTTTTTTTTTTTTTTTTTTTTTTTTATTTTTATTTTTTTTAAAATTTTCATAAATTGCCCTTTTTTTCTGGGGGATAATTAAAGAAGGTTTTAAAGAGTGGTTCCCGCCCCCCCAAAAAAAAAGAACCTCAGTTTTTAGGGCCCCTTTGGAAAACCAAAACCCCAAACAAAGCCCCTTTAAAAAGTGATTTAAAAAGGACCTCAGCGTTAAGAGTGTCTTAACTAATCTGGGAAACGCGGCCAATTCTGTTAAAATAACATTTTTTTTTAAATCACGGGTCAGCTCTTTACTGCAGAGCTGATTTCATCCATAAGTGACACGGGTGCATTTTTCCAGGTAGAGGGTCTTGAGGAGTTTTTCAAAACCTCTGATCTGAATGGAGAAAACCAGATGTACTGTGACCATTGTGACACTAAAGTCGATGCTAAGAGGGTGAGTGCAAAGAAATTCTGTTTCTATTTGTTTAGTCTTATATCTGATATACTCTTGTGATAGTAGAAGCTTAACAACAAACTGACATCTTCGGGGTCCTGTATTTTTCTATTCAGAAAAATGAAGTAAAGCATTATCCGGATGTTTTGATTATACTACTGAAGAGGTTTGACTTCAGCTACCAGTACATGTCATTTGTCAAAATCAACTGTGATGTGGCTGTTCCGTACACCATAAAAATACCAGAGGTATGATGCAGTATATTTTAGTCCTGGTTTATAATCTATAAAATCTCTTATTCTTTACTCTAATACGTCACTTTTCCATGTGTTGAGCAGAATCAGAAGTATGAGCTGTATGCAGTGGTGGACCACTTTGGTGACTTGAGAAGTGGACATTATGTAGCAGAAATCAAGGTCCAGGATGACGAGGACAAATGGTACTGCTTTGATGATACATCGGTCACACAGGTAAGAATCGGCAGCAGAAAGCTGCTCCCAAACTATCGTATTGTGAAGTTACTGTGTAACTGTAGAAAAATGTGTCTTATCAAAGAACCCGTTTGCTCATTCTCTCCATCAGATTGTTGACCTCCCTCTCCTGGACAATAGGAACTCTGTTAAGTAAGTTTTAATCCTCCTTCTTATCCTCAAAACAAATCTTTTTTGTACAGTCAACCTGGAAACCAAATGTTGAAGAATTAATTCTAAAACATATGGTTTAACATAAGGCAACAGAGGAGTTGTATGACATGCTTTTCTTTCTTTTCAAATGTCTTCTTGTAGATCCAGCAGTGCCTATCTTCTTTTTTACAGAAAGAAAGGTAAGAAAAGAATACAGTAAGAATGATGCTGTTGGATAATGTGAATGACTGCATCTATTTACCACTTTTTTGAGTTTTTTTTTTAACCTACTTTCTGATTTTTTAGATGCTGGTGTACAAGAAACCATGGTTCCCACAAATGGAAGTTTCCCAGCTTCTACATGTGAGAACTATAATCAAAGTTATGATGGAGTAAAAGTCAGAACAGATGAGCATGAACATACAGACGTTAGTGTTGACACTGTGGCAAGTGTCCTCTGCCACAGTACTGTGCTTACAGATACAATCAGTGTTTCCAATGAAAAGGAGATGACATCTGACCACAACTTTAAAGCACATCATCCAGAAGTCAAGCCTGAGCTGTTTGAACGAGATTTCCCAGAAAGTCGTGTTGGAGTACAGGAGAGTGATGAGGGGAATACAATGAGGGATGATCTGAAGGGCCAGGCAGAACACAGTAGTCTGCTTCCTAAGGAAGCTCAGCTCAAAGTCCAAGATCCCAAAGAAACAGAACCAGTTAAGTTTGGGGAGATGAGACCAGATGTTAATCAGGATTTCCCATTAGTCTGTGAAAGATCGGTTGTAGAGGCCGTTCCTGACAAGCAAGAAGAGATGAGCAATGCACAGAGGAAAGAACCTGGTGAAGAAACGGATGAGATAAAAGGGACAGAAAAACTACTAAACACGGAAGCAGGGCAACATCATGACAATGAGTCTGTCTTTGCTGGACAAAACTTAAGAGAATGTCATCGTGGTAACCAAAGTGATGGAGATGATGTCCTCAAATCTGCTGATGTTGACAAAGAGGGAAATGAGGGGAGGATGGAAACAGACGAAGATGAGACAGAGGGAAGGAGTGATTCTGATCACGTAAAAACACAAGAAAGGCTGTTAACAAAATATGACCTCTATGTTCAAACATATAAGCATGATCATAAGAAACAAAACGTACCAGATGATCAGACGCATAAACAAGAGAACCAAGAAAGAAATGAGAATAGAGCTCATACCAGAGGCAAAGATTATGATGATGAACAAAACAAATCAGGGCAGAGAAACAGTGTTGCACATGAGATGGAAAGCGCTGAAGGTGTGAAGAAGCACAATAAAAATCCGGGAGATGAAGAAACTGCTGAAACTTCCCAAATGCAGTCAGGTTCAGAAATAGAAGAAAAACTGACATGGAGTCAGGGAGCTGGAGATCATGTGACCACTAGTTTATCTCCAGCAGTCAGCTGTATGAAGCTCACTGAGTCATCTTTGCTAAAAGATCAGAACTGCAGAAGTAAAGGAGTCACTGATGAACAAACAGAAACAGCTGGAATAAAACATATCCTGAAAAACAGAAGTTTCAAGAGGAGCAAATCAGAACAACCTGGGCGAGCTACAGAGAAGGGGAAAGACAAAATACGAGGGAAACTGGGTGTTTTTCTGCCCCAAAAAGGCAGAAGAACACGGGTCAGGATTCAGAGACAGATTAAGAGGAAATCATCTTTGGTTTCAAACAAATGGTGCATATCATTGTTGTGATTGAAAATATATGCAGTATTTGTCAGCTTTAATGCGATAAAAAATTTAATCCTTTTCTAAAATATAGAAAAACAATTAGAGGAAAGAACTGGAGAACGATGAGGATGTTGTCAGGACTGCAGACACTGATTACCAGCTAATAGTTAAGTAATCATGACGCATAATTACTGGATTCAGGATCAAGTCAGTGAAAGAGCTGATGTTCACGACCAACTTGGTGAAATGAGACTATACAAAAAGCAAACTGGTGAATGTGAGGATGGAAAATAAACAGTTTGTAAAGGCGGGGGGGGGGGGGGGGGGGGGGGGGGACTTGTAGCAGATTATTTGCCTGCTTATGCAAAACATCAAGAATAAAAGGATCAGTTATATTAATTGATCATTATGATTATTAAGTTGATAAGCTGAATTTGGGAAGAGAATGATACCCAGTCAGGACAGCAAAATAACCAGTGGTAGAAAACAAAATGTTCCAAAGTGTGGCAGGCAGGAGAAAAGTCAGAGGGAAAGGGAAACGGGTTGGAGACATTGATCATGCTGGACAGAACAAACCTTTGTGCTTTTTTAAAAATGTTTTAATTAAACTGTGATTTTATTTTATTTATTTTTTGTTGTAATTTGCTGTGTTAGATTACTTCATGTGGGTAAATATTTTGCATAGATTTCTTTTATTTATTCTCCAGAGTTGTTTTCTTCAAAAGAATCCAGTTAATTGGGATTACTGTTGTCACACTGTTAAATTCTTCATATTTTGATCAATGTGTTTTATCTGCATTGTTGGACATTGTGTCTTCATCTTTGGACAAAACCCCAAATATACCCCTGGCATGTTAAAATTGAAGTTACTGCGAGCAAAATTCAGCATATTATCATAGATCACTGACCTTTAGTTTGCACAGTTGTATTCAAAATATGCAAATGTGATTATGATTATTAAAAACACCAAGATCATTGTTTTACTTCCCTTGCTTGTTTTTACTGTTCAACAATGTACAGGCTTGTCTTGTGGCTTGACTCTAAATAAATTAACTGTTGATAAGTTTACCTGAGATTTAATTCTGTAAATATTGATTTTAAAAAACGCTTAGCTTCCTCTGGAGTTAAAATTCAAAGAGCTTCAGTTTCTATGCATATATCTTGCAGAAAGATTGAGCACGTTAAAAATCTTGAGGTTTCTTGTCTATCTGTTATCTTCTGTGCTACTGTCTAAAAGTGTATGATTCATTCAACCCATTTTACTAGGCTGGTAATCGTAATTCTTTAATAATGCTGAATTACAGCAGCAAATACTTTCTTTTTCAAAGCATTGATCAGAATTACATCAGATGCATCCTCAGCACCAGAAAAACTGCACCTGTTTTCCCACTAGAAGGAGCTGTGCATCAAATAACCCATTTTTTGTCCTGCTTACAAGAAACAATCATGTTGATAACTGTTGGAAACACCTTCCACACATACAGAAGCATAGCAGTCCTTGAACATCTGCTGGTATTTCGTTCATTTGAGTCGTGCCGATGGCTGTTTCTTCTGTTGGACATGTGCTCCTGCAGCCTTTGATTGATCGAATTAAATCAGAAGTCGTTTCTCATGTCAAGCTTTTTGTGTTGGTAATTAAAGTTGCGACAATTATACATTTAGACTGATTAAATAACTCTCATGTAAAATGTATTGACAGTTTTTGCTTGTGTAAAAGTTCTGCCCTTCTTTTATCTGCCACTGATGTCTCCTCATAACAAATCCACAAAAGTTATAAATCTAAATATGAAAAGATGATTTTCACTTACTCCTTTAGTTCCCTGTTAAAATTCTTTGTTTCTTTTCACAATTAGGACTATAATCCTTTACTAGTTTGGGCTTACAGCTAGGTATGGTATGGGAAGGAGGCTTTGAAAAATTGTTTTAAATATTTATTATTTCTGTTTTCCGTCTTCAGTTCTTCAGTAGTTTATCGATGCAGCACATTCAATAATACAGTAGTTTATAGATGCAGCCACAGTTTAATGAATAGCCAAGTGATGGACTTCATGATCAGTGGCTCAGGTCTAAGTGATCGTGGCCACCACTTCTTTCTCGTCAGCGACACTCCTGACAAGAAGTAGGTGGTGGGGTAACATTCAATGACAGTTCAAAAAATCATAGTGCTACAAATTTCTGCCTCTACACAGATTTGAGTGATGATTTATCCGTAAGATCACATCAACCTGCTGTTGTTACACAAATCAATAAACACGGAAGCTGTGTATGATGTCACTGTCATGGAAACTCCCCAACATTTTTTTTTAAAATTTATTTTTCTCCAGTTACTTTCAGTTTCTTCCAGCAGTTACAATAAGTCACGTGACTGCTGAGCAGCAATGTTTACCACCAAATCTTATGTAATTTTTACTTTTGGTTTAAAAACCACCCTGATCACATCTCAGCACCGCTGCTGATGTTTAAGGTAGTTTGCAGTTTTCAGTCGGTGGCTTAATCGTCCTGACATTAAAGCAAAAGCAAAAGAGAAAGGAGGGCCACGCTCGTCTTCTTCATGGTTTGCAGTGTTTTCCTTCTGATCAGAGTGACATGATGAAATCATGCAGGGATCACATGAGAATAAGTTATATAACCACTGCAAATTTACTAATGTGGACTTTTGGGTTTAAATTTACCTTGTAAAAGGCAACAACAAAATGCCAACTGATTTCCTAAAGAATGGTAGCATAAGTTATTGAAGTTGAATTTTTCTTATTGAAAAAATGAAGAGAAAAGCTACTTTCAGGAAACTAAAGAATGTAAGGCTGCAAACATACTTCTTCCTCTCTGTCACATGTCAGAACTTTGGTGAAGCCTTAATTTTCTGCCTTAACATCATCTGCTGACTAATTTGTGTAATTGGAGCTGGAGGGGTTCCAATACAAAGATAGAAAATATTTGCACAGGTTGAATTATTTAAAGCAGCACTGCTGTGTCTGACTGCAGTTTTATTTAACTGGTTCATGAAGTTAATTAATTTAATTAATGAAGAGAATCAAACTTTGAATTTTGCATGACAGATTTTATTTACCTGCTGAAACCTGTTATCTACAAGACTTGTACTGTATATTACATTCGAAAGTTTCCTCATTTTCCTAAGTGTCTTACTTACATAACAATAATTTGTATCTACTTGAGTCCCACAGTTCCAAAAAACAAAACAAAACAGAAATAAGGCAGCAAGAGAAATAAATAAGAAAATCAAGAAAAAAAACAAAAATGAGTACAGATTACCTACAGTGGAATTACTGAGATAACTGTGTTGTAACTGTGATTTTTCTTATATACTGAATATTCTGTAAAAATAGGAAAATATTGTGTTTTACGTGTAATAAAAAAAGAGTAAAACAGAAGTTGTTAAAGAAATTAATACACAAATGCCACAAACTGAATAAATAAAAATAACATTTTTATTGATCTTTTTTTTTTTATCACAGGACCGATCATAAAAAGCAAAGCAATAGAAACAAATAAGACAAACTGAAACTACGGATGAACATTATACATTATTGATCCAAAAGGAGAACTGGAGGAAACTTAGATTATTGCAGTATACTGAAAAAGAAAAACTAAAAGTACAAAGAATTAACAAAAGCAACTTAAGTCACTCCATATTTACTATAATACAAACATTAGTTGTTTGCCCAAAAAAGTTTGAAGTCATATATCTAAAAGATGACATTTAAAAGTAGACAGTGTCAGCTGCTGAGTAACTGGGAGACTGCTCCAAACCCAAAGTGCCAGAGTATTAAACACTCAATCACCATCGGACTTTGGAAAAGCTACCATGCCTGTCCAAGCAGATCTAAGAATACTTTCTGCAAAATAATAAAGTGTAAGTGACATTCTGACACCTAATTACATAAAACCAGGTAAATGATGAGCTGATTCTTTATTAAGCTGATAGTAAATGTGCTTTCAGATTCCTTATCCAGTTGTAACCTGCTTCCTTTAACTGTCAATGCCATTATTGTTGTCATTTGCTGTGTCTTTCTCGTCTGTCTTTCCCATCGTGTGTCCCTGTGTTGCTGAAATGTTTGTGTTGGTGTGTATGTGTGTAACTGTCATGCCCTATCAAACCCCGACTGGTTGAGGCAGATGGCCCTCCTCCTGTCATAAGGGAGTTTTTGCTTTTGCATTGTCACCAGCTGCCATTTTCATACTCAGGACAGAGAGTTGAATAAAAAATATTAGTTCAATAAAATGTTAGTTCATTTAACCCGGTAACTTTTCAGAATTTGGCATAATACAATTAAGATAGACTGGGTTTAGTTGAACAATAATTTTACTGAAAGAGCAAGTATAGATTTTAGATTCATAGTTAACTTGTTTACTTTCTCTTTAAGATGCCTTGAGATGACTTGTTGGCAGACAAGCTGTTGGAATAGCTGTGGTGCTCTCCATGGTCCTGAAGCAACATATAGATTTCTCTCATAGATTTTATACTACTGGACAAAGCCTCCACAATGTCACCCCTAGGTTTATGGAGCTAGGGGGGAGGCTGTGAGTATTCAGGCGAATGACTGACACCCATCAAACGCTGAACTACCTGTAGCAAAAAGCTAACCAAGCTAATGTGGAATAACGAGGAAGGCTTGCTAAAGCAGCTAAAAATCATGGTTGTGCTACTCTGCAACTTGCTAAGGCCTTCGCAGGAGCAAGCAGGGGGCAGGTCCCTAGCCACCAGCACAAGTGCTGACAGCCCATCTGTCACCTGTCAATCAAAAGGACACACCCCTAATTATGCATCATATCAATATATATTTTATTAAAGGCCTCCTTCCACTGAAAACCGGTTTAACTTGCTCCTTCTGATATACGGAGGGTTTCCCCTTGTTTACTTACACATGCTGACTTGCTAGCGTTGCGTTCCCCCCAGTCGGCTGCGCTTTCTCATCAGAGAAACAATACGAAGAAAAGAGCGAATTGGGAACAGCCTCGCACTTCTACGTCACATTGCAAATAGCGTATCCCACGTGGGGTTTCTATCTGTCCATTGGAAGGCAGATAACCCTCCACTACACACTAGAAGTAAAGACGGCACGACTGTAGCTTCGGAGTTGAGAAGCTAATTAGCTAACTGTTTGTTAGCATGGCGGAACAAACTTGTTTGTCGGCTCTATTTCCTGTCTGTAACAAAATAAGAGCGGAGGGCGGAGCTTCCTTCATACACTGATGGGAGGCAGCCAATCAGACGGAAATTCATGAGAAGGACCCGGAAAAGCCTGACGTTGGACCACAAGCCTCTCCTCTAGTATACAAATACAGCTGGATACAAGGATACCAGAAGGTTTTTTTTAAACAGAAACGATGCAGAATGCATTCAATAATAATGGAGAACACAGAAATATTAATGACATGACCATGGAAGTACAACTTTAAGATAAAATAACATCTAAATTGATGAGTTAGAAAAGAAATCCCCCTCTCATAGTTGTCATGAAGGTAAACTTGCCCCGTTAAATTTAAATTGGTTTTTGAGCCAGGCTATAAACAAGTTTATTTCTACTGTGAAGTAGGGAGTTTATGGAGCCATTAGGGGGTGAACTGCAATTTTTGGCCCTTCCGCACAGGTTCACCTTTCATTCAATTAAGCAGTTTGCTGCTTAATTTGTCATTATAATTGACTGTTTTGGTCCTGCCTCATATTATACTGTTTTCTACTTCCCAGTTAGATTTTTTCAGCAACATCTTTTTGATTTATGATTGTCAGAATCAGAAACAGAGTTTACAGAATGTTTGTATGACTTCAAAAAGCCATTCTGCTCAAAATGAATGGCCGCACATGATCTGTATCATTCCCACTATTTCTTCCACCACACAGGTATGGAAATTTGTCTTGGGGCAACACCACTGGAGCATGGTCCGGAAATGGAGCTTGTTTTTATGCAGTCAGTATAAACCATCAGACACACGAAACAGAAGTCCACCTTACATTGAGGACAGAGGAGGTGCTTACAATTTGTATTAAGATGCTCCAGGAGACAGCCACAAGTGGGACAGGCCCGGATTGAGGGACACCCGGTGACCCCCTTCACACAATTAAAGATAATGTCTGGACAGGTGCTCAGTGTTATCAATGACGTGTTGCAGCAGCCTTCATTTTCACAGCGGTCTGGCCGTGGGTGTGGACCCTTCCATTCCCTCATACACTGCCAGCAGAAGTCATAGATCCGTCCTCTTTTTGCTGTGCAATCGTTGCAACAGACCCTCAGATTAAATGCATGGTGTCTAACCACAGAGGATTTGCACCCTGGACACTGTTATGCAGCACATTATCGGGAAAAAAGGCAAAAAACAAACAAATTTGACAACAAATTTTGCTGTCATTTGAAGAAATAATTAAACAACAAATTTCCAATAAATAAACAGTATAATATACTTACTG
Organism: Atherinomorus stipes; assembly: GCA_023101725.1. Taxonomy (NCBI): domain Eukaryota; kingdom Metazoa; phylum Chordata; class Actinopteri; order Atheriniformes; family Atherinidae; genus Atherinomorus; species Atherinomorus stipes. The sequence goes on along the minus strand of JALJCO010007028.1, from coordinate 841,869 downwards.
ATCTGGTTTCAACAGCATTGAGGGCCATGTTATTTTCAAAGTACTTCTGTTCTTCAACAGTTAGAAGAGCCATTTTACAAACCTCTGCATAAGGCCACTCTGCACCACAACCAAACTGGCCACAAACAAATCTACTTGCACCCTTTATGGAAAAAGTTGGATACCAAAGAGGCAATTAGGTCATTAAATCACAGGCTCAAAACAAACCACAAAATAATAAACATCTCTGTTTATGCTGTATCCTACCTGTTCCAGCAACTTCATACACCAGTTTGTGAGAGACATCGGGGTCACAGCATGACCACAGGACATCTGAGCTCTACTAGAAGAGAAACCTTCACACAAAACTAGGAAAGAGGACAAGAAATGGTTTGTTTTGTCTTTATGTAACGTATTTCAGCCTTAGAACCAGCTACTTATCTTAAGACAAAGACCAAGGAGTACTTACAATCTAAATCGTCCTCTCCGTCGACAAATTTAAATGTGGGGTCACAGGAGTCATAACTCTTCTCCATTTGCTGTGGTTGGCTTAATCTTTTAAATAAACAACAATAATGAAAAAATTATTTAATTTTCCAGACAACTTTTATATACGTTATTAATTGCCAGTCACTTCTCAATCGTTAGGTAGCCTATTGCCAATCGATGAGAGGACGCTGGAGACCGCAATTGTCATATTGCACACACACGAGCAGCTTAAAAATAAGTTTAAAGTTTCCAGAAATGTTCTAGTGTATTTTCTGTAATGAGAGTTTGTTCATCAGATGGCTATAAAAAAAAGGAAAAAGATACGACAGGACTCAGAGCACTAAGTAATTGAATCAGCTTGTAAAAGACATGCAACGATGAAGACAAAAAAAACTAACAAACATGGGATCAGATGGTATTCAACTCACGCACTATGGTCTTGGTAAATGCATAAAATAGTTTTACCTGAACATCATGAGTAGAGGTGACTTGCAAGGTGATCGTCTGGTTTGTGCTTGCTGCACATGAAACAGCAGCTCCTGATATAGCTTTAAGTGTTGAGATAGTGTCAAGATGACTCATGCAATTTGTGACCCACTTGCACTTTCTCTTTTGGGCCATAGAGCAGAAGAAGCATATTATAAACAAGCCTGTAAGCCTAGGGACATTCCGCTCATCTGTTTATTGAAGTGCACTCAATAGTTTGAAAACATGAACAAAAAGTCTTGGGGTTTCCCATGTCTAGTGTTTTGATACCCTGATCAAAAGGTCCTCACAATGTAGCAAGTACAGGAACAGACACACACATAGTATATATATATATATATATATATATATATATATATATATATATATATACAGTATATATAGTCATCAGTCAGTCAGTAATTTTCTGTACTGCTTATCCAGTTCAGGGACAGGGGTTGCTGGAGCCTATCCCAGCTATTATCAGGCGAGAGGCGGGGTACACCCTGGACAGGTTGCAAGTCTGTCACAGGGCCATTACAGAGAGACAAACAACCATTCACACTCATATTCATTCCTAGGGGCAGTTTAAAGTGATCAGTTAACCTAACAAGGGGAGGAATCCGGAGTAACTGAGAGAACCCACGCATACACGAGGAGAACATGCAAACTACACACAGGAAGGCCACAGTTGGAATTGTTCGAACCCCCTCCCCAGCCAAGAATTGAACCTTCTTACTGTGAGGCTGCGGTGCTAACCACCACACCACCGTGCAGCCCTATATATACAGTACATATCTATATGTATACATACATACAGTGTTGAAAAAAGTGTTGAACACGTCAACATTTTCCTCAGAAATTATAATATAAAATAATATGTAATATATAATATAAATAATATATATATATATATTTATATTAATATAGTGTGAATGGTTTTATATATATATATATATATATATATATATATATATATATATATATATATATATATATTGGCTGAGTGTGTAGTGTACATATATATACATATATATTAATATATTTTACCACATAATCCTCTATGCATGTTGTCTTACTCCAAGCTGTATAGGCCCAAAGCCTACTACCAATTAAGCATATCAGGTGATGTGCATCTCTGTAATGAGAAGGGATGTGGTCTAATGAGATCCACACCCTATATCAGGTGTGCATAATTATTAGGCAACTTCCTTTCCTTTGGCAAAATGGGTCAGAAGAGGGACTTGACAGGCTTCGAAAAGTCAAAAATAGTGAGATATCTTGCAGAGGGATGCAGCACTCTTAAAATTGCCAAGTTTCTGAAGCGTGACCATTGAACAATCAAGTGTTTCATTCAAAATAGTCAACAAGGTCACAAGAAACATGTGGAAAAACCAAGGTGCAAAATAACTGCCCATGAACTTAGAAAAGTCAAGCGTGTAGCTGCCAAGATGCCACTTGCCAGCAGTTTTGCCATATGTCAGAGCTACAACATCACTGGAGCACAAGGTGTGCAATACTCAGAGACATGGCCAAGGTAAGAAAGGCTGAAAAACGACCACCACTGAACAAGACACACAAGCTGAAACGTCAAGACTGGGCCAAGAAATATCTCAAGACTGATTCTTCTAAGGTTTTATGGACTGATGAAATGAGAGTGAGTCTTGATGGGCCAGATGGATGGGCCTGTGGCTGGATCGATAAAGGGCAGAGAGCTCCAGTCCGACTCAGATGGCAGCAAGGTGGAGGTGGGGTACTGGTATGGGCTGGTATCATCAAAGATGAGCTTGTAGGGCCTTTTCGGGTTGAGGATGGAGTCAAGCCCAACTCCCAGTCCTACTGCCAGTTTCTGGAAGACACCTTCAAGCAGTGGTACAGGAAGAAGTCCGCATCCTTCAAGAAAAACATGATTTTCTCCATCACATGCATCCAAGTACTCCACAGCGTGGCTGGCAAGAAAGGGTCTAAAAGAAGAAAGACTAATGACATGGCCTCCTTTTACATAGAGAGGGGCCAAAAATTTAAAAGAAAACAGTCCACCTCTCTGAACAGTGTCTGGGAGGCTGTGGTTGCTGCTGCACGCAATGTTGATGGTGAACAGATCAAAACACTGTCAGGATCCATGGATGGCAGCTTTTGAGTGTCCTTGCAAAGAAAGGTGGCTCTATTGGCCACTGATTTGTTTTTGTTTTGTTTTTTAAATGTCATAAATATTTGTGAATGTTGAGCTGTTATATTGGTTTCCCTGGTGAAAATAAATAATTGAAATGGGTACATATTTGTTTATTGTAGAGTTGCCTAATAATTATGCACAGTAATAGTCACCTGCACACACAGATATCCTCCTAAAATAGCTAAAAACTAAAAAAGCTCCACTCCAACTTCTAAAAATATTCAGCTTTTACATTAATGAGTCTTTTGGGTTCATTAAGAACGTGGTTGTTGTTCAATAATAAAACTAATCCTCAAAAAATACAACTTGCCTAATAATTCTGCACTTCCTGTGTGTGTGTGTGTGTGTGTGTGTGTGTGTGTATATATATATATATAAAAAAAAATATATATATATATATATATTAGGGCTGTCAAAAAATGAATCCTGATTAATCACATTGCTTTTTTCACTTCTAGAACACATTTAGGATTAAAGGTGTCTCACCAGGAATTCTGCATTTATCTTTAGTGGACTAGACTACTGAAACCCTGTCCTTACATGTCTCCCTATAGTCCTTCAGACAGCTGCAGTTTAGTCCAGAATGTTGCTGATACGTCCACACAGGCTGACTTTACAACTGTCTTAATGTGAAGCTAAATTCAGGTCTGAGTCCTGGACGACTCCCGGATGTGTAGCTTGGTTTTAGCCTTTAAGTTGTAAAACAAAAGTTAATGTATTTTCTGCAAATAGCAGTTGTAATTAAAAAGGACATCTCTTATGTTTGACTATAGGATTAATTTAGGATTAATTTTTTGACAGCCCTAATATATATTTATATATATATATATGTGTGTGTGTGTGTGTGTGTGGGTGTGCGTGTGTGTGTGTGTGTAATCAAGCATCAAGTCAAAATTATTTGAGGAAGTCCATTCCATGTAAAATCCCCTTCACTTTGCACCTTAGGCTACAGTGATAAAGGTTGATCATAGCCTACTTCTCAACATAGAAAGATGCATGATTGTCATTTACTGTAAATCAGAAGGACCTCCCCTTAACAGGTAGGGTATAAATTAAGCTAGGTTCTTGGGTGATCAGAAACGTTTTTACTCTTCAGAAAGTCAACTCACGGAGACTTGGTGTCTCATCACAGGGAAACACAATGTGCAGAGCCGACCCCATTGTTCTTCGCTCCAACAATGGTGAACTGAAAACAATCCGGTTCAACAACAAGCAGGTGCCGGGGCCATGCATCACAGTTCTGGATCTGAAGCTACGCGCAGTGAAGGAGTTTCCAAAATCAGGTAAGCGTTACACTGAGAAAAAAAGACAATGTGCTTGAATTGGTATGTCAATGTCCTGCTTTGGTAGCAATATACAAAAAAGAACAAACAAACAAAATAGGCTATAGCTCTGATATTCCATTTTTGTAAGAATAAATAGGCTAAGAAAAGGCTAAGAAAAATGTGTTTCTTTCTGTCAATATCCTACTTGAACAATATTATATAACGCGTTCACTCTTGGCACATAGGCCTACAACTTGGCTATAGCCAGTTGTATGTGCTTTTCAACTGCTAAATGACCATTTTGCCAGTGTGCAATTCCAGATGTGCAGCCCAACCTTGACAATGACAGACATTAAATGCAGGGAACTTGTACAGATAATAGAATACCTCTAAAAAGATTAAAATTAAACTCTTTTGTTTTTCTTTTCTACTTTGTGCGCAGGACCAAGCGAGAGTAAATTGCGACTGGTCGTTGTAGACAAGCCACTGGACAATGACACTACCCCCCTCTGCCAGTGCGGGATCAAGCCTGGGTCTGTTGTTCAGATGGTGCGCAAGGTTAATGGAGGCTGACGGACAGCAAACAGTCACCAGCAACCCTTCGGGACGCTTCATCCTCATAAAACACATTCCTCTCTGACGCAGTTTAATATTCTGGAACAATTGTGTAGCACAGCAACACTTCAACTTAAAAAAAAAAAATCAACTTTAATCGTCACCTCAGCCTAATGTTTTAATAAAATCTATTTTCTCATAATTTATCATTGTGTGATTCATTTTGAATAGCAGTTATAGAAATGAATTGGGAATCTTTTTGCATTGTTGATAATATACTGTATATGGTTTAGATTACACAGTTAGGATAAAGTGGCACCTGAAACTAATATAATGTATATGTGTGCATATGTGTATACATACATACATGTATATATGTAAACATACATATATATATATATATATATATATATATATATATATATATAATAAATCTTCAATATCTACTACCTTCTCCCTTATTGCAGAATACACAGATGTATATCTTATATCATAACAATATTCAACCACAGAAAAGGTCATTTCTCTCTTTTATCAGAGACTTCCATCTGTGAGCTCATATTGCACTAATAAAATCAGCAGTAGCTACATGAGAGAAATTCCTTGCATTCCACCCTAGTGAGGGGGAGTCATCTGAAGTATTTTCATTGTCAAATACAATCTTTAAATTTAACTGATTTACGGAAAGTCAGTTTCAAATACTTCATAGGATACAACATGCCTCAGTTTCTTGATAAATTCAGCTCTAACCTATTTCGTCTGAGGTGTGGACATACTTGAATTTTATATGGCAAGCCCAAATGATACAGTGGCATATTCTTGCAAAATGGTAATAAAGAGCTCATTTCACATATGAAAATAAAACAGCCTGCATTTTTCTTTCATGGGGATTTCCACTAGGTTTTGACATCAACCCCTCACACCACACTTTGATAATGAAACAGTTTTTAGACGCTGTGTTTTGGTGGAGTGGATTAAAGACAAATCTCCAACAGTAACACAGTGGTATAAAGAACAATACAAGGTAATTTGGAAATCCTCTGCTACATTGAACGAGATCCAATAAAATAAATCTGACTTGTTTTCAGAGGTGTCAAAGTAGAAGTAAAGGTAGTTTTCAAGTACAAATCCTGCCATATTTTCGGATCTGCCAGTACATTTAGAACAGCTGTTTTCACTAACGAGCTCATCGACTTGTGAGAGGAGCTAATTAAACCCAGCTGGTTCAGGGATTGGTTGGTAAAACTGTCAGACAGGGTTTCTACTTTCTACTTCTACACAATTTTTGACACCTCTGCCTGTTTTTAACTAACTTAGCATTTAAAATGACAAATTTACTAAAAAGGGAGGTTTAATACTTGGTATAAATCTCATCTCATGATAGTGATATTGATTTTAGGCCATGTTGCCCAGCCCTATTAATAATGATCATCAGAATGCTTTTATGTTTTTTTTTTTTTTTTTTAGTATGTAACCACCAAACAAGCCATAAATCTGGGTGTAGTGATAAACTCAGACCTAAATTTTGAAAAACATTTAAAAGCAATCACAAAATCAGCCTACAGTACTATTACCTTATGAATATATCAAGGATAAAATATATGATGTCTCAAGACCAGGAAAGACCACTTCATTTGAGTATTTGGGTTTCTCAATCCTGGTCCTCAGGGACCCGTGCTCTGCATGAATTCCAGGTTTCCAACTCCACCAGACCTGATTCAGATCAACTCAACTGCTCATCAAGTTCTTTGCAAGCTGCTAACGAGCCATTCATCTGAGTCAAGTGTGTTAAAGTATGAACATCTTTAAAACCAGTTGAGAAACCCTGCATTAGAGGAGTCAAAAGTAGAAGTAAAAGTAGTCTGAGAGTAGAAAACTTGTCATTGTTTTGGCTCTGCCTGCACATGTAGAACAGGTGTTTTCACTAACAGGCTCACCGGGCAGAGGAGCTAACTAAACCATGCATTCATCTCCAGTCAGTTTGACTATTATAATAATATTTTTACAGGTCTAACTAAAAATCATTTAGATACTTGCAGCTCATTCAGAACTCTGCTGCTCGAATTCTCACTGAGACCAAAAAATTGGACCACATCAGTGCAGCTTTGAGGTTTTTACACTGGCCACGTCAGAGGATTCTGTTTCTGGTCTATAAAAGTCTGAATGGTTTAGGACCCAAATACATCCATGACCTCCTGACCCAGTATAAACCTAACAAACCCCTTAGGTCATCTGGATCCAGCATCAATTCGATGTTAAAACCCAGACATGGAAAACCAAAAAAAAACCCCAAAAGCTTGAAGTTTATTTAAAGGTACAGTATGTAAGAATTACTGACATTTAGTGGTAAAGGTGGGTATTTGAAAGAAAAGATGTTTTCTTTCAAATGACTTCATATTCTAAGCACTGTTGTGAATGTATGGTGGCTGTTAGTGGCCAAAATTCTCCCAGACAAAAATATGTTTTCATCCGTGAGTGGATCTGAGGAGCTACTTTTAATGTCTTTTAAGGCATTACTGATCCCAAACAGTCTCTAACTTCCATCAAATAAAGCTGTTACAGCAGTTTTAAAGTTCAGAGTTCTTACTTCACTCACATTGTTTTGTCAATTCAGGGACACCATAGTAAAAATGGTAGGAAAAAATGTGGCAGCCTCCATATGTGCACCGCCCAGCAAGTAGTTATATATGACTCATTCTAAGAAAATACACATAACAGCTGTTCTAGTGAAGAGATTACACATCAATAGAAACATAGTTTTAAATTATATATCACATTTTTCTGCCATTGATCTTTGATTTTTTTAAAGTCCAGGCTAGACTCACCTGTTCTCAGGTGCATTTAAAAAGAGCTTTTATTCAGAAATATAGATCTGCACTTTTTATTAAATGTTTTTGTTTTCTTCTCTTGCTCCTTTTTTTAAAAAAAAACATGCTACATATAAAACCTCTTCAATTTCTTTGTCTTTAACATGTTCAACAACATGTGCTGATGAATTTAGATAATTGTCTATACATGTTTCTCAGCTGAAATAACTGACCTGAAAGGTAACAAGGCAATGATCAAAAGACATTTGGATAGGTTAAATTAATCACACCAGCAATGCTTTTTGTAATTAGACAATCAGATTTTGGGGATTTTTCATGTTAGTTTTTATTTACCTGCTGTAAATTTGTTTTGTGCAGACTTGTACATTTTCTATTTGAACTTTTGTTTAGTTATAATGGCAGTGTCTTGTTTGCATTTAAGGGGTTATGAAAGAAATTAAAACAAATACTACAAAATGAATGAATGATAAAAAAAACTTTATTAATCTTAGGGGAAATTATAAAAGGCAAAGCAAGAAAAACAAGTAACACAAACTGAAATTCTGAATGCACATTAAATATAAATGAATGTAATATTTCTGATTCTTTAAAAAAAATTGGGTAATTTTAGATTTTTACAGACAGTGTACACAAAGTAAAAAAAACACAAATGAATTAGCAACATTCATTTTAGAGAGTTGCATCATATTTACTATAATAAAAAAAATGGTTAGTTGTTTGCCAAAGGTTTTAAGAAATATGTCTAAAAGATGGCATTTAAAAGTAGAGACAGTGTCAGATGCTGCGTGTTAACTAGAAGACTGCTCCAAACCCAAAGTGCCTGAACAGTAAACACTCAATCATTATCAGACTTGGACTTTGGAACAGCTATTATTTCTCTCCTTGCAAAGAATACTTACTGCAAAAGCAAATAGGTATAAGTAAAATTCTGACTCCTTATAAAACTGGGCAAATGATGAGCAGATTTTTATAAAGTAAATGTGCTTCAAGATCCATAGTTATTCAGCTATAATCTACTGGGGGTCCTTCCCATAATGCATTAAACATTTCTCCTCTTCATCTTCTCAGCTTGTCTTTGACGTTTCCGTCACTATTTCCAGAAGAGACAGAGGTTTTTCTGTTTCTGCCCCTAAACCTGGAACGCTCTCCAGCTGGATGTCCACTACGCTCAGTCTGTTCCTGAGTTTAAAACTTTCCTTAATACGCATTCTTTAGACTGGCCTTTGGATCCTAAATCAAGCTCATTACATTTTTATCTTTTTATTTTATTCTTTTATTATCTCTGATTAAATGTTACTGTTTTAATCTTTGCTAACTTGAACCTGAGCCTAAGCTTCTGTAACTATGTCAATGCTATTATTGTTGTTATTACCTTTGTCTTTCTCATTCTCATTCTTCTTTCCCACAGCAGTGACCTGTTACTGCATTTTTAAAAAATCCCCCATTTTTCCTGTGTGTGTCTGTGTTACTGTCATGTTCTCTCAGCTCAGACCAGTTTGGGCAGATGGCTATCCATCAGGATTCCAGTTTGATTTGAGGCATGTTCCAGTCAAAAGTGAGATTTTGCTTCCTACTGTCACCAGCTACCAGATGCATGCACAAGATGGGGTGAATTAAAGCATAGGATCAATGACATATGTAAATTTATTGGGTAACTTTTAGTTGGCATCATACTCACTGCAATTTGTTGGTTACTTTAGATAGGCCATTACTTTATCATGAGTTTTCTTGTGTGGAGAAAGTTGGTATAAGTTGGACTATGTAAATTTGTTTCAGTTGGATGACAATGACTCAGTTTAAATTGATTATGTCTGTAAGGTGCCTTGAGATAGCTGTGCTGTATACTGGTGCTATGAAATTAAGCTTGATTTATTGTTGAAGTTGGATTCAGCTGGATAGAAATTTGATTGAACTGGCAAGTATCTATTTGGATACGTATTGAACTGATATACTTTCTCATGTTGGCAGACCAGCTATCAATATATCTGTGGCGCTGTCCATGGTATTGAAATTACATATAGATTTGTTAGTAACTTCCTATTTTGGTCAGACTTTATATCATACTGTAGCACATTTGCCAGTTAGATGATCAAAAATAGAAATTAGAGCAAGGTTTGTATGACTTGAGAAATCCATTCTATCAAAATAAATCACAGCATGGTCTGTTGTTCACATTATTTCCTGGCCCTCCCTGGTATGGAAGTTTGTCTCGGGGCAACACCACTGGAGCACGGTCCAGAAATGGAGCTTGTTTTCATGCAGTCAGTACAGATCTTCAGACACACAAAACAGAACTTCACCTCACATTGAGGACAGAGGAGGTGCTTACAATTTGTATTGAGATGCTCCAGGAGACAGCCACAAGTGGGACAGGCCCGGATTGAGGGACACCCAGTGACCCCCTTCACACACTTAAAGATGATGTCTGGACAGGTGCTCAGTGTTATCAATGACGTGTTGCAGCAGCCTTCATTTTCACAGCGGTCTGACCGTGGATGTGGACCCTTCCATTTCCTCATACACTGCCAGCAGAAGTCGTAGGTCCGTCCTCTCTTTTCTGTGCAGTCGTTGCAGCAGACCCGCAGATTAGATTCATGGTCTCTAACCACAGAGGATTTGCATCTTGGACACTGTGATGTAGAACATTAACAATACACATGAATTTGTAACCATCATTTTGTCATTTCAAGAAATTGTTACACAACAGATTTCCTATTAGTCAATAAAATACTTACTGATCTTTTTTCAACAGCATTGAGGGCCATGTTTCTTTTAAAGTACTCCCTCTCTTCAGCAGTTAAAAGAGCCATTTTACAAACCTCTGCATAAGGCCACACTGCGCCGCAACCAAACTGGCCACACACAAATTGACTTTTACCCTTTACAGAAAAAGTTGGATAGTAAAGAAGGCAGTTTGGTCATTAGATCACAGGCTGGAAACAAACCAAAATATTACAATACATATATCTGTTTTTGCAGCTGTTGTAGCCTACCTGTTTCAACAAATTCATACACCAGTTGGTGAGAGACATCGGGGTCACTGCATGGCCACAGGACATCTGTGCTCTTCTAGAAGAGAAACCTTCACACAAAACTTGGAAAAGGGACAAGAAATGATGATATTTAACAAAAAATGTAGTTCAGTTTTAAAATTAAGATCAGCTAGTGTTTTCTTGAGATCAATGACTTACAATCTAATTCATCTTCTCCATCGACAAATTTAAGTGTGGGGTCACAGGGGTCATAGCACTTCTCTTGTTTTGTTGATGCATTTGAACCCATCCTTACTTGTTGGATTAATCTGATTTTAAAACCATTAAAGACAAATTTTTAATTTAGTTGTCAAGAGTAAAACTTTCAACTTTACAGGATTAATCAGTATGCTACGGTTTTAAATCATCACATTCAGGTTCAACCAAAGTGAAACGTTTCCATTAGCATTTCCTTCAATAACCCCACCATCATTTTGGGGAAATAAAAATTAAGAGAGAGAGAGAGAGAGAGAGAGAGGCTCAGATCATTAAACATACCATAGGGCACAGAGCACCGAGTTTACATTTTTACGTAAAAGAACTGACAAACACCGGATCCGATCACATAACTCTCGAGCGACATTTACAGTGATTAAATAAAACAGTTTTACCTGTACATTATACCAGGAGGAAACATACGTCGCGACTCGTGTCTGGTTTGCGTCTAACAGCTCTCCTGCATGTAGCTGAGTGACATGAACCATGACACGGTCTTTTTTGTGTCAACTCTTTATGTTAACACCATGTTTGCCAATCTGAATCATTTGCACTTTCGGTTATAAGCGAGACGTAGAGGGCGGGAGGAGCTCACTGATCATAACACACACAGTCGTAGGCTAAATATATGTTATATGTAACTGTTCGACATTGAAAATAGGCAAAAAGAGGAAAATGGCAAATGCAATTTCACCTCACCTTCGCGGAATCGTGTTGTTTTCCTTTTAATAACCTAAACTCAAAAGGCAATACCATGTTGCAGTAACTCACGTGACTTTTGAGAATAAAAGTAAAAACTTAAGGGACTTTCCTGTCAGCAAGGTTGTTGTTCTCTCTCTCTCTCTCTCTCTATCTCTCTAAAAAAGAAATTAATAAAAAACCCCGGGTTTCCCGCCGCCCCTTGACTCGAGACTATAAATTGAAAGCCAGTCCCGTTGATATTCACGCAGCAGAAAGTAGACCAACAGACTCAGAAGTGTATTTTCACGACCAAGATGTGCAGAGGTGACGTTGCCATTCGTTCCCACAACGGGGAACAGAGGATGATCAACCTGGTCAATAGCAAGCAGCCCGGGGGACATGTCACGGTTGGGGAACTGAGGCAACGCCTTGCGCAGGAGTTTCTTAAATCAGGTAAAAGTCACTCTGAAAACAGAAGAAAATCTGTACACTTGAAGTGGGGTAATGATCCTACTAAAATGAATGAATGATTAAATAAATGAATAGCATAAATGAATTTATAAATAAATAAATAGGGCTTAGTCTCAGGTAATAGATTTTGAAATACATTTAAATATGCCAAACGTCGTTCTCTGAGAGTGATGAGGCTACTTAACGTGCCACTAGACCTGACTGTTAATTTCATGCACGCCTGTTAGATTACCAAAATATATTGTATAGTTCTGCCGCTGGTTTTGGGCTTTAGCCTATAAATAAATTGAAATGAATTGCTGCAGCGAATCCTGCAGCAATGACGTAAATGCAGAAAACTTAGATTGGCCTATTGCCAAACAACCAAGCATTTGTTTTTTTGTGTGTGCAGAAGCAAGCGCAAGTAAATTGCGGCTGATTGTTGTAGACAAGTCACTGGACAACGACTCTACTCCACTGTGCCTGAGCGGGATCAGCTCCAAGTCTGTTGTTCAGGTGGTGCGCAAAGTTGATGGAGGCTGACGGACGGCGGCGGAGCAATCAGGATGCTTGCATCATTACGAAACAACACAGCGGGAACAAGGCTTTGTGCAGCACAGCAGAGTGCACCTTTTCTTTTTTTTTTTGTCTTGTTAATCAACGGTCTGAACAGTGACGTCTTGGGTATTGTCATGAATTTTCCTTGTACATTTATGTTGATTATGTAAATGCTGTGAATTACTTTTTAAAAAAAAACAAAATATACTGTCACCTGTCCTTCGTTTTTGTTTTGTTTTGATGTTTGTTTGTTTTTTTTTATTGTTTGTTTTTCTCTTAAGTTGTTGGATTCATGCTTATCTTACAACTTGTCACACTTACTAAGCTATATATTTAAAATGAACTTTGGGATTAGCCTACTATCAAATCATTAAACCAAATTCAAGTAAATGTGGTTCATTAGCCTATATTTTTGTCAATTTCATTATAATGTTTTAAGTTTATAAGAAGAGCAAATGCTGAAGAGGGGGCAAGTGTCAAGCTGGCATCTAATCAAAAGCAGGTGATAGTTATTCCCAGCACAACACTTAAAAGATAAGCAGAGTTTCCCTGTTGTTGGTCATAATGGCTAAAGAGGAAATGCCAAATATGTAGCCTACTGACAAACACCTCAAATGTGTTTATGATGGTCTTGAGCAAAATTTATATTTCATTTGTCAGTGCAAAAGGAAACCTGATACATTTTAACAAAAAATTGCGTAAGTGTGCAGCTATGAACAAAACTAAAACGCTTCGTTGGACAAACGCAAGTCAGGAAGTCAAGAATCAGCACAGCCTGGAAACAAGCCCACTGCAATGTTACTCTCCCTTCTTTCACTAGCCTACCTGTTCCAATAACTTCATACGCTTAAGTGGGACATATTTTGGTCACATAGCCACAGGAAATTAAAGCTCTCTGTAAAGAGAAATGTTTACACATAACTGGGAAAATGAACAACGAATGTTATTATTAAACATTAATACTTTAACCTTTCAGCCTAAACTTAATTTTAACGCATATGTAGCTACTAAATTAAGAACGTAAAGAAACCTTTTTTTCTACTTCAGATATAATGATGTCTCAATAGGGATGCAAGATATTGGAATTTTGGTTGATATCCAATATTTTAAAACTCATGTGGCCGATAACCGATATCGATTCCGATATTAAAGCTGAAAAAAATAAGCAGTCATTGCAAATGGCAGTTTTGTTATTCGTTTCTGACACTTTTAAAAACAGGGGTGGGAAATCTATTGATACCATGAAATGTCGCAATATTTTCATGTGTCAATATCAAATTGATCTTTAAAAACGAGGTATTGATCTATTTTACTTACAAAATCTCACGAGATTTCATAACAGAACGATGAAGTATTGCAAGATTTAATTTCTATAATAGATCGATACCGCATTTTAAATGTCAATATATCAGCAATATTGCTATATTTCAGTGTATCAATATTTTTCCTACCCCTAGTCTTTAGAAGTTTTAGTCTGTAAAAAATAAGTTTTTGAAGAAGTTTTTTTAATTTTATTTTTTTAGAATTTAGAAATAGCGGCTGGTCGGTTAAATATCGGTGGGGTGGCCGATGTCCGATACTCTGTTTTAAGGCCGATACAGGCCGATACCGATAGGGAACCAATTGTATTGTGCATCCCTACTCAACAATGTGGAGGAATTATAGTGGCTTTTAAACCATCAACCAATCAAACATTTGTTATTTTGCACACCCTCATTTGAGCAGGTTCCACAAAAGTTTGATCCTACCAACAGTGTTTCTCTTTATATTCTGCAAGTAATTTTTTAATGCTGTTCAATCATCAGGTCATAAAACACAGAATTCACCATATTTCCATCTATCCTGCTTTTTATAGTCCAGTGATGAAGTAAAGAATACATACAGAATAAAATGAATTTGAATACATTTAAAAAAAAATTTTTTTTTGTCATTTTAACATTCCTCTCTAAGTTGTGTGAGCAAATAGTTCAAACTAAACTACACTACCTCAAATATCTACAATACAAATCAGATGAGCAATGAAATTATATTCTTTGTGTGAGACAATTTAAGATAATGATTTGTGCCTCAAAACTGCAAATAAGGGCACCATGCATGGAAAAATGGCTGTTTAAATCTTAAGAATAGTGTCATCTCCATGACAATATTATGGATAAATGCTAGTACTAAATAAAGTTCAGACACACAAGCTACTTTAGTATATATTTGTGTGTATTAGTATCTATTGTTTGTATAAATGAGTTTATTCTCTTAAGTAGATATGAATACTGTATATTGGCATTGGTTAAATGCATTTACTTCAGTATGCAATAGAAATGTATAATTGTATTTAATATACAAGATTACTTTTTTGTAAGAGATACTTTAAGGACAATTCTACATGATTAATGAGCGCCACCTGGTGACTGCATATATTCACAACATAAAAGTCAACACATACAGTAATAGAAGTGTTTTTTCTTTTAAATGGATAACTGATGCAATGGTTAGGTAACGTTTTCATACATGGGGTGTCATCGGGCATATTAAGATATGAGATAATTGTGTTCTTCTCTCTAACACACACACACATGCACAGATGTGTTATTCCTCATTAGAAAGACATGAAAAATGAAACATCTTTATCTTGATCTGTCTCATTCTGAGCTGTGTCCTTACAAAATGTTATCCTATTAAAATATCTCCTTTGCTCCCCCATCTTAAATATTCCTATATCATTTTTTTCTTTTAAAAAAAAAAAGGGGGGGGGGGGGGTTACAGGTTATATTTTTCACATTTTAATGCCGGAGCTTACTTAGAAATAAACTACCAGCCTTGCTAGGCTCTATCTTGAATTAAATTGTATTATATAGCTCTGTACCAAAGTGCATGAGGATGTGACAAAGAACTTAAAAGGAGTAAATATAATACGTGGAAGACTTTTATTTGGACACTTGGAAATCTAAACTGTGCCAAATGAGTCTTTTTATTCTTGGAAGCAAATATGATTGCAGAATACACGTGAGTTTCTCTGCAAAAGGCTGTGTACATACATACTATGCACCGTCTGAAACATAGGGCTGCACGGTGGCGTGGTGGTTAGCACCGCAGCCTCACAGTAAGAAAATCACAAGTTTGATTCCTGGCTGGGGAGGGGGTTCGAACAATTCCAACAGTGATCTCCCTGTGTGGAGCTTGCATGGTTTCCCTGTGTATATGTGGGTTCTCAGGGTACTCCGGCTTCCTCCCACCATCCAAAGGCATGATGTTAGGTAAATTGGTTACTCTAAATTGCCCCTAGGAATGAAGGTGAGCATGTATGGTTGTTTGTCTCTGTTGGCCCTGCGACAGACTGGTGACCTGTCCAGGGTGCACCCTGCCTCTTGTCTGATAATTGCTGGGATAGGCTCCAGCAACCCTGTGACCCTGAACTGGAAAAGCGGTACAGCAAATAACTGATTAATGAACTGAAATATATTGACACTCAAATTGTGAACCAAATACAATTTCTTCAGTCTTTGCAGTGTTTATTTGGAGAGCATTTTTGTTACATCGTTCAACAGTTCTGTTCACACCTTGTTGATGCAGCCCAGGGCTGTAGGAGTTCTTTAACAATGTTTAATGATACTAAACAAGAACAACTGGCAACGACAGCTGACAGTTTTTCACTGTAAAATTTACAGTTACAATGTAAAAAACACAATATCTTGATTAAGCAACTGTCATTTTTACAGTGTGTATATCATCAGCAGAGCCGGAAAATTTGAATTATCTTACATTATATATACTGAATAGATAACATTGCAAAGATAAAGGTAATTTGGTAACATTTTGTAGATTTAATGCTAGATACATGTCTAGGACGCATCACACGACAACATAACTGTTAGTGAATAATATAGACTTACACATACAATCATGCTACAGCTTCTGTATCAGGCTTGTTGTCATGCCAATAATTAAGGTACACATCAGCTGTAAAAAAGGTTTGTTTGGAGAAAATCTTTATCAGAAACAAAACACAAAGGCAAAAAAAATATATAAATTTGCTAACTTATAAAGTCAGTTACTACATTAACTTAACTGAAGCACACAAGTGGGATTGCATCATTTCCTCTGCCACACAGGTATAGAGGTCTGTCTGGGGGCGACACCATCAGAGCATGAGTTAAACTTTTCCCCAACTGTTTTCCAACATTTATAAACCAGTTTCAGGCAAACAAAACAGAACTCCACCTTACATCGAGGACAGGTAAGGGTTTTACATTTTTTTGAGCTATGCTCCAGCAGATAGCCACAGGTGGGACAGGCCCGGACCGAAGGACACCCAGCCACTCCTTTCACAGACTCAAAGGTGATTTCTGGACAGGTTCTCAGTGTTTGTAGGGCATAGTCGCAGCAGCCTTCATTTTCACAGCCATCTGTTCGGGTGTGATCACCTTTCCATTTCCTCAGACACTGCCAGCAGAATTCATAGTTGCGTCCTTTCCTTGCTGTGCAAACGTTGCATCGGACATTCAGATTAGATAGATCCTTCCTTGTCACTGTGTGTTTGCACTCAGGACACTGTGATATAGCAGATGTGGAATATAATTAGGGATTTGATTAACCTTTAATGCATAATTTCAATCAACATATCCAAGTTTAGCAATTAAATGTTGTAGGTGTATAGAGATCCTCACCTCTTTGACATCAAAATAAACCCGTATAGCATTGAGGGCCATGTTTCTTTCAAAGTACTCCCTTTCTTCAGCAGTCAGGAGAGCCATTTTCCGAACCTCCACATAAGACCACTCTGCATTACAACCATACTGGCCACACACAAATCTGCTTTCACCCTTTATTGAAATAATGACAAATAACAATTAATCAGCATCACAGTGAATGTAATGTCATGTAACACCACAAAATCGTCCAGAATTTGCAATAACAACATTTCTTTAAAACTTGTATTATTTACCCAACAACATCAACACTTATCTTAAATTCTTTAGGAGAATTGATCAGAGGGGGGGGGGGGGGCTGAATACCAAAACTACAGTAAAAGGACCATGTGTACAGCTGTGTCTGGCATACCAATATAATAATCATGGCTGAAAATGCAGTCAATGCTGTCTATTGATTGGCCACCCCATACAAACAATTTTTTCTGGATATGTCACTGAGCTCGGCCCCCCTAAAAAGTTTGATGAGCTACTCGGGAAACACTCACCCATGCAGATACTGAAAGGGGGCTCTAAAAAGAAAATAAAAGTAAACTTTCAGGAAATAATTTATTAATTTTCCATTAGATTCCTGATGATTCTTACATTATAAGAGTAGCAATAATTTGTTAGCATTATGTGTTTGATTTATGACCTAAAATTTTTCGAACTTTTCGTCATTGGTCATTGGAACTTTTTCGTCATTGGTGTGTTTTGACAAAAAGTGCGAGTGTGTTTCTTAGATCAGATGCAGGGCATCAAGCAGCTGTTGTTTCAGTCCATGGACAGCAGAATTGTGTGTTAGCAGTTTGCTTGGTTTTGGTGGTTGTTGAAATATTTTTCGGACCCTTATTCAATTTCAGAGTCATTTTTGGTCCATGCAGTGCATTAATATTAGTTAATGTGTGTGTACATGCAACTTGGGGCATGTGTTGCAAGTCCAAAAATAGGGCTCCCCCCAAGTCCCGAAAAAAAACCTACTTTTTCCAACAACTGACGGCACCAGTTGGTGAGAGATGACGGCGTCACTGCATGGCCACAAGACATCAAAGCTCTTCGAGAGGTAAAACCCTCACACAGAACTGGACACACACACACACACACACACACACACACACACACACACACACACACCACACACACACACACACACACACACACACACACACACACACACACACACACACGACTGTTTATGTTCTTTCAAGAAGCCACATAGGATACAGAGTTGAGAGAGTCTTTATAGCTATATAAACACTGTATTTGCTTTATCTGCATCCCGTTACTTAAAAATGTATCATCTTTAATTCATTCAGACTATAATTCATACCTTGTCTTAAAAAACAAAGAGACTGGACAAAAACCCACACTCGATAGGCTACTTACAGTCCATCTCATCGTCTCCGTCCACAAACTTCAGTGTGGAGTCAAATGGATTGTAACATTTCTCTTCAGTTGTCACTTGTGAGCCCATCTTGTCTGCTTTCTTGATCTCTTCTGCCAATGTCACACTGCAGTTGTAGAGGAGTTAGGCTATGTGGGGCAGTTACTTTCGATTTCATATATGCGCCAAGATGAGATCAGGGAAAACACCGGGAACCCGAGAAGCTGTTCGAGCTGTTTCTTTTTACTCTAAAGCACATAACACGCAAATTCATGATGTAGTCTCCATGGAAGTGATGAATACATTTGGAAAATGTCAACATTATAGTCATCTTGGTGACCCAGTTTCATATGAAAAGACCAGAAATCTATGCAAACTAGTATTTAACATAGAAATGCCATTCTGGAAGTGAAGGCTATAAATCTGAGTAAATGTTAGCAAATGTTTTGGATCAGTAAGGATAGGGGCTATAATGACTTGACACTAATAAGCTCTGGCTTGCTGGGTAAGGAGCTTTCCAACTTAAAAGACGCAACTTGGTGTGGAGTTATTGTAAAGTCGTGGTGGGGGGTGTTAGAATAATTATTTTAATTTTTTGGACATATGGGTGCCTGTCCACCTGTCGGTGCACATCCAATGTGCCACTTAAAAGTAGTTTTGTTGGATCATAGGGAGACTATAAGAAAATAATTTGTCAGTAAGTGCGAGTTGAAGCTCCATGGTTTCACAATATGTCTGTAATTGGGAAAATGGGAGTCCAATGATGTGGGAGTATTGTCTGAGATTACAATGCTACGGTAATTATTGTATATTAAAGAATTAGCTATTATCTAAGAGAAAAAAAATCAAGAACAGGAATGATGCATATGTGGCAATGACGTTACAGAGGGCCTGGGCAGGATTCGATCTCCAGACTCCTAGGTGAAAGTCATGCACAATGACCATTCAGCCAAAGGGACATCCCTGTGGCCAAGTAGCCAGGGCACATGATCAGTCGGAGGCATAGTGACAGGACCCCACACTGTCACACATGTATGAAAAAAATGTTCTTTAATCTGGGAATTTGAACCTGCATGGGTCTGAAAAGTCCAGCTCCTTTGCAAATGAAGCTTGTAGCTTGGGAGGTTTGGTTATAGAGTATGGTCTGGAAGACAATTTTTCTTATAATCAACATCTTGAACAACTGAAGTCCTATATAGTGTTATGTTTCAAAACTGGGAATAGAAGTGAAACTGTATAAGTTGTATGCTTGATACTGTATGATAGATAGATAGATAGATAGATAGATAGATAGATAGATAGATAGATAGATAGATAGATAGATAGATAGATAGATAGATAGATAGATAGATAGATAGATAGATAGATAGATAGATAGATAGAAATGTCAGAATTCTGACTTTTTTCCTAGAATTCTAATTTTTTTTCTTCAGTGACCCTTTCTCTTCTGTTTAAATGCAGCTATAAAGAGGCTTGCTGTTCTGAACGGTTGATTACTCTGAAATAATGCATTTACAATTCATTGGAAATGGATGATGATTATCATGTAAGGGCAAGGTTCCTGAACTGCTTTTTTCCAGAAAAACTGACTAGTGAAAAGAAGAAATTTCTGCACACTTCATCTGTACAGATGTCACTTTAGAGCACAACCTTTTGACCGAAAGCTTAGCAATAAAGTGACATTTGTACAGATGAAGTGTGGAGAAATCTCCTCTCTTCAGTTGCCCTCCATTTCCAGCACCTTCCTAAGACTCCACCAGGTTGAGCAGTAGTCCACTTGCAGTCTGCCATAAAAGCTGAAAAATCATATTTTATTCTCCCAATTAAAATGCTGGGCATATAATTTTTATAAAACATGCATTGCAGATTTTCCTCTCGTGCAGTTGTAACTTGTGACTCTACATGATGCTGCAGCTTTAAGCTGGAAAATAATCAATAGCTATGTATTTGCAAACCTGCTTAAGAATGCATTACAGGTATACAACAGCTAAACAAGCAGTTACACAACAAAGAGAATACCTTCATCAATTTCATATTCCCTTATCGTGAGTCAGCCATATCAGACCTCAGCTCATTGATGCAAGATCATCAATCAGCGAAAGGAAAATACACCACCATTCCTGTCATGAATATTGCATGATCCCACTGTGTGTTGTGTTAAGGATTATTCCTGAAGGCATTCAGGATAGTAATTTCTGTCAGAAACTGTTTGAAAGTCTTTTTGTTCTCGATTTGATTGTTCTGTACCGTTTCCATGGTCAAGGAGTGACTATGGAAAGTGTCCTTAACAATACTCTCAGCCTTTTTAGTACAGCGAGCACTATGCAGGTCATCCAGTGAGGGAGAGTTCATGTTGTGTTCATGTTAATTTGTGTTATTAAATTTCTTTTAATGTTCCTTAAGCACTTATTAATCCTTATCAATGACTAGACTCACTCCTGCTGATTGGAATCAGAATGTTGGAATCACACCAACAAAAAGACACTGAATGTAAGGAGAAAATTAAAATATACACAAAATATAAACAAATACAGAATAACAAGAGGATTCCCAACAAACAACATATTAAATGTGCACATTTTATGTAATTTAAACACAAAAATGAACACATTTAATTAAAAAATGTAAACAAATAAATACATAACAATGAAGGTGAAAATACTTTTTTTTTTCCTGTTAAGTAATGATACTGATATTATGGCTTTTGATGAGTATATTAAGGATTTTAAGGTTTTGTAATTTCATCTCACAAAGATGGAAAATATATATTTTCACTTAAACCATTCAACCTAAAAGAGGCTTTCACTAACTTCACATGAAAACCGATTTTCTGAAATACTGAAGTACAGTGTCTTTTTTTTTTTTTTAAGTTCCTGGTGGTACATGATCAAAACCAGGACTGATGGGGTCGATTTTTGATGGTGATTCGTATGATGATATGAAATGGGAAAAAACACCTTTATTGTTTTTCTTTAAAAATTGTGAAAATGCCAAACTTCCATAATTTTATTTTAGTTTACAGCCCAATTACCAGTCTTGTAGTTAATAGTACTTACATATAAAAAGCAACAGGTTAATCATACAAAGTCAATCTTCTATTTTTCAAAAACACCACATAAATGTTGTTACTCCGTAACAACCTGTGTGAATGCGTTTATGCTGAAACGCTGAACTGGAATGCTTTAAGAAGTTTAGTTTATTTAAATCCATGTTGAAGACCCACCTGAGCTGCATTTACGTAGATTTTATTCAAAAGTTAAAATCTGCACATCTCTATATTCTCTCTTTTTAATCTTAAATGCTTTTCATTTTGAATCATGCTTCTAATTTTTTAATCCCCCCCCCCCCCCCCCTCTTGCTTATAATATTTTATGTGAAGCACTTGGAATTGTTCTGTACATGAAATGTGCTAAACTTGCCTTGCCTTGCCAAAGAAGTTTAACTATAATGCTAAAGAAGTTGAGTAATAATAATACATTTTATTTATAGAGCACTTTTACAAAAGCTAAAAGATGCTTTACGCCAGGTATAAAACAACAGTAAAATCTACAACAAACATTAAATTAAAATATATTCAAAACTACAAATAAAAGGGAAAGACGGAAAACAGGGTAAGCTGAACTTTAATGCTCAAAGGCTGATGAAGTTGAACTATAGTGCTGAACTGGGTTGAAGATGGATGAAACATTTGAATAATAGCTTAATTTGGCTTAAAATAGTCAGAGGTGGCTTTAGATATTTGAAAATGCTTTCAAAAAAAGGTGGAATGAGCTTAAGATAGGAAAAGTTGGCTGAAGTAGACCTTATGGAAGCCTAAACTAAAATCATTTAAAGGTTGAAGGCAACATTAAAAGGACTGTAACCTGAGAACTGCATGGAAACAGTTCATCCTGAGAGGCCAATCCTTCCTGACTTGTTTAAAGTTTGAATGGTGTTTCTAGCTGCACGTATGAAAAAGCCTTAAGGTTTAGAAGAGACTGAACGTTTTTGAAGCGTTTAAAGGCTTCTCCATGAGTTTCGATGTAAAAAAAAAAAAAAAAAAAAAAAAAAAAATCAATAAATGATCAATAACTTGAAGTTATCACTATCAAAAGTCAGAACAAACTTCTCCTGAATAAGCTTAATGTTTTTATATCAAATTTGTTAAAGTGGGTTTAACAGGGCCAAAGGAGTGTGACCAAAAAATGGCGGAAATAATAATAGTAATAATAATAATAATAATAATAATAATAATAATAATAATAATAATAATAATAATAATAATAATAATTATTATTATTATTATTATTATTATTATTATTATTATTATTGTTGTTATTATTATTATTATTATTATTAAGAGAAACAGGAACACAAAAGTGTGAATGCGCTGAATGCATTCTTTCTATATATTCTAAATTATATTCTGAATATTCACCTCTTCATGGTTAAGTTTGTAAGTTCAAGTTATGACCTATTTACCAATGGTCTTTTGTTATTTGTTAGTGTATCTTTTGTTTGTTTTAAAAAAATGTGTTAATCAGTGCAAATGGAAAGGGGCTAAAGAATGAGTTTAACATTGAAACAATAGTTTAGCAATAGATATATGCTTCAGTCTTTGAACCAATAAACAAACTTCAGTTTGCGTGAAGGTTGTTACGCAGCCATATGACCATACGACTTGACCCTTCTCGCTTTCCGTAGCGTTTTACCCCTGTTAATATGGCTGCCATCAGGAGTGGGGTGACTCCGTGCTGCATAGCAAGATGTTTTTTAAGACAGACTGGAAAAACGAGCCGAGGCAGCCATACTCCCTTAGACTTTCAGAACCACGTAAGTTTGATTTCCAGTTTTGCTTAGGTTGCGTCATTCAATCCTCTGAAGCGGACACAAAATGCGGCTTTTTGAGGTTAACACGCTAGCCGGCTAGCATCCTCACTGCGTTACGAGTGCGTCTTCTGTGTGACTTTGACAGCGTCTGCAGAGAAGACAGGGCCGTCAGTTGCTTCATACAACTTTTAAATAATTAGAGTTCTCAAAAAGTACAGCATATACAGTTTAGCTAGTGGCTGTAAAATACGCGATTATTACTAGGCCTAAATGGAGATTTTTAGGACACTACTAAAGTAAACTTATAGTCACATCAGTGTCTCCACGGGTCTAAAAGACAATTTAGACATTCTGCTTAAAATTCACATAATTCCTGCTACAATAAACACTGTTATGATGTGACGTGACGATTCATACGATTTACTTTTTGGCTAGTTTAACAACGTGGTTAAGTTTACATCCATCCAAGTGTATCTATCTGCATCTTCCCGTAGGAACACAGATCTGTCGCTAGAGGTCATCAGTTCATGATTAACTCTGAACAGCTCTTGTTTGTGTTCCCCCCAAAAAGCAGATTTCTTAATTGTCATGCCTGATTTTATAACTAATCGTGCTTACCATTATTTTTGTTTATACATGTCAAGTGTTAAAATAACTTCTTTCTCCTTCCTGGGCTGTAACTTTGGTGAATTGAAAAACTGATTATTATTAATAATAATAATAATAATAATAATAATAATAATAATAATAATAATAATAAAAAAAAGCTTTCACATTCGATAGTGTGTAAACCATAGCTAAAGTGGCTATTTCTGTGTGCGTATGATTTGTATTTATATTTAAAGTCAGTTATATTTTGAATAAAGCTAATCAGACAATTAAAACTGGCTAGAAAAGCTCAGATAAAAGAAAAGAAGTTACAGATGTATGCCTTTTTTGTTTTCCTTGAAGCTGTTTGTTTTTCAGCTAAACTGTAAGATTAGGATGTTTCAATACTGATGATTCATTTAGAAACTTAAACTTATTTTACTGTGCATCTTAACTAGTTCAGATAAAAATCAGTGTAGCTCAGGTGCCGATAAATTTACATGAGGAGGATGCACTTATAAGAAACAAATAAATTTATTTCAGATATTATACTATGGTCACTGAGAATTCTATCTGGCATGCATTATTTTTGTATATGCACACATAGTTTGATCACTGTCGCATCATTCCGCCATGGAATGATATCAACATAGCAACGCTCAAACCAGCTGCCAGCATGAAATGGTCCCTACACTTTAACATGTTTAACAAGTCTAATAAAGTGAATAAACATTTGTAATTTAATGTCAACTCGGTGGGACCATGGTATAAGTTGATTAAACAACTTGGATCCGTATATTATACAGTTTTAATACACTTTGCAGAGGAAGTCATTAAAACTGTGCGTCATGGTGTTCTAGACTCCACGTTGTGCATTAAAACTGTACAATGCACAGCTCCTCATTGTTTAATCCTTACTTAAAGGGGAAGTTCAGGATTTTTTACATAGGGCCTCATTTTTTGAGTGAGCTAGGATACTACTTATCACTGGAGACAGTTTCAACATATTTCATTCCGTATTCTAGTTTCAGGAGGTCACCGATGCTAGTGTAAGTCAGTAGGAATCTGCTAGCCTGTCATTAAAAACAATCCACTCCACAGAACATCCAAGGCTAATAATTTAACTTAAGACTATCTGTGTAAATGTCGTGTTAATAGAATAATGTTACAAATAGAACTAACCTTCCATTTAGTTGCATTTTGATTGCTGCTACTGAGACACTTTACAAAGTTTTACTTCCTGTATTTGGCAGCGGAGTGATGTCATCTGCTGCTACGTGCATGAAGGAATTTGATTACACAAATATATAAAGTCAAAACTATGGCCAATTCTGAAAGGCATGAGGATATGTCGGATTTTGAAGATTATTTTGAACTTTTTTCATCTTTTGTCACCATATCTCTATGAACCAGAATACACGGACAAAGGTAGTAACACTACCACCCAGAAGCAAAGTATAATTCCACAGCTGGTAAGAAACTAGTTCCTTAATATGTAATGGGAAATTTGTCACACAAGGCTAGATGGATGTTCTGTGGAGTGGATAAGATTGGTTTTAATGATAGACTAGCAGGTTCCTTTTGACTCACACTAGCATTAGCATCGGCGACCTCCTGGAACTAAAATAATGGGATGAAATATGTTGAAACTGTCTTCAGTGATAAGTAGTACTGTGGCTCACTTATAAATGAGGCCCTCTGTCAAAAATCCTGAACTTCCCCTTTAATTTCTTGTGATTAGTTAACTTGTAAAGGTAAAACCCCAAACCACTTATCAAATATATATTCTTCCAACTAAGTGCAAAACCTAAAGTTTTAGGATATGAGGCCATTTGGCCACATAGTTGGAAACCTGTTAGAAGATAAAAAGTCACTTTTTAACCTGATTTAATTAATTAAATTACCTAAATCTGAGTACTGCTGAATGTTACTTGCAAACAAGTAGTCTGTTTTTTTTTTTTTTTTGTTTGTTGTTGTTTTTTTGTTTTTTTACATACACTGTTCTTTTGGTGTCTAAACAGCAGTTGCTCCAGAGGTCCCATCTGCACACAGTTTTGGGGTGCCCCAGGCCTTCTACCAGCACCCAGCTGGGCCGCAGACACCATGGAAAGTTCCTCTGGGTTAATGCTGTGGCCATCAGACACAACAGCTCACAGGTGAGCTGGTTCACAGGTCATTTGGTATTATATTTGGATATTATACTGAAGGGCTGTGCAATTAATCGAAATTTAATTGTGATTTCAATTTTTGTGTCAAACAATCACCAAACTCGTATAATCGAGTTGAAACTATTATTATTATAATCATTATTTTTTGCCATTTTTCTTGGCACAATTTCTAGAAGTTATTCGGAGGTTATCCCGTTATCCCATGCAGTTTGTTGGCTGTCATTAACAAGACAGATTTGGAGAGTTCTAGCCTTGCACTAAAGCTAAACAAAGTTTATTTTGCGATGTTTTTCTATAAATAAGTATATGTATATATTTTTAAATATTGAGAAATTGCAGAACAGCTGGATACATACTTTATTTTGGATATATTTCGATACAGCTGCAAGGTATATATTTGTAGCCTATATTTATTTTTAGTGCTAGATACCTTAGACAGAAATGCTAAATTAATGCATCGTGTAACTAGAAAGTAATCATTTGAATAATCGTGATTTCAATAATGGCCAAATTAATCGTGATAAAGAATTTTTCCATAATCGGCCAGGCCTATTATACTGTCGTGTAGAACAGTGTATTTTTCTCCACATCAACACCCTATATCAGGTGTATTAGGCAAACATAATTATTAGGCAACTTAACAATAAACAAATATATATCCATTTCAATTATTTATTTTCACCAGGGAAACCAATACAGTAGATGCCTGTCTGTAAATTGTGCTGCAGGCGGGGGCGTATCGGCCAACGCATGCGACGTATCGGCCAATGCCGATACCAGCAAAAAAACGCAAATATCGGCCTAAAATATCGGCCAGCCGATGTATCTGTCAATCCTTATTGTGTACTTTTAAAATATGCTTTCAGTGTTTGTTAGAATGACAATTTTAAGCATATGTTTTAGAACTTATAAAAATGTGTAAAAACATATTTCAAATAAGTATAATTACAAACATTACACATATCATATATCAGGACTCCCCAATTCGGTCCTATGAGGGCCGCAATCCTGCAGGTTTTCAATGTGTCCCTCCTCAAACACACATGACTCAAATTAATGAGTCATCGTCCTGAACATCTTTGGCTGTTGGATCCATTTGATTTGTTATGATTAAATTATTTTCATTTCTACAAATCTACAGCATGACTTGACTTTTGTTACAACAGCTGATCTCAGCTGAATTGCTGTAGATATTCAGTGTATATATATATATATTTTATAAGGTTATCCACTGTAGGCACAGTGCAGGGTAAGTTATGGCATAAAAATAGTCTAAATAAACTGCATTACTGTATTCTTTCTATAAATGTACGCTTAAAGGGGGGTTTCTTTTTCCCCCTAAAATAATACACCCACAGAATGATATAACTTTATTTTTCCCTTACCCTCATGGTGAGCAAGACTATGGAGCACGTTTTTAATATCTCAAGTGCAGCCAGCGATCAGGAAGGCTTCTCTTTTTCCCCCAACTTTCATATAATGGAGTTCGCCGGGGACAGAGCCAAAAAGGTCCATAAAAGTGCACAAAAACCTGTCAATATTCCTTCATACTGCTCATCAAATGTAATCCAAGTGTCCCGAGTGGGTAGCGTCCATAATTTACTCGAAATGACGTCATTTAGTATATTTTTAGAGCCTAAACAGTACTACATCCTACTTATGCGAAGCACGCTGATGCGCATTCACGAAACTACGGAAGCCGCGGCAGACAAGATCGTGCGTTCTGTTTCTCTTTCTTTCTTTGTTTTAAATCAATATCCAGCCCCTCTTGGACCCTCTCTTGTGTTTGTCCTGGTTTGTCTGCAGCTCTGGCGCTCTTAGCACAATGTAAACAGTGAATTTCTTCTTCCATGCTTGCATTATTGGCAGAGTAGGCTGTGAACACCGAGGCTTCCCGCTTATGTGTGCTTTGCGGAAGTAAGATGTACTACTGTTTAGGCTCTAAAAATATAGTAAATGATGTTGTTTCGAGTAAATTATGGATGCTACCCACTCAGGACACCTGGCTTACATTTGATGAGCAGTATGGAGGCATATTGACAAGTTTTTGTGCACTTTTACGGACCTTTTTGGCTCGGCCTCCTGGGAACTCCATTATATGAAAGTTGGGGGGGGAAACGAGAAGCCTTCCTGATCATCGGCTGCATTTGAGATTTAAAAAAGTGCTCCAGAGTCTTGCTCACCATGAAGGTATGGGGAAAATAAAGTTACATCATTCTGTGGGTGACCTTTTCCTTTAAGAGCAGGTCTGATTCAGCTGATGGACTGCTACTAAACTTTTAATGACTTGTTGAATCTTTGTGACACCTACAGTTCTCAACAGATGATGAATCCATGGCTGCTTCAGGAGTAGATGCTTCTAGTAGCCCTCCGGTCTTTGAGTCATCCTCCATGTCTCTGCCTGCTGACCCTATCCCTGTCATCACACAGGCAGTCCCTGAACAGGTGTCTGAGACTACATCTTAATATAAGTACATAATTCATCTGATGCTGTAGTTTTATACCTCCATAAGCTTACAAAGTTTATTATATATGCTTTCAGGTTCCAATTGAGACAGTTTTCACAGCAGCATCTGTAGCAGACAGTGCTGCCCCTTCTCCAGGGAATGCCTCTTCTTTGCCCCCTGACCCCAGCCCTGTTTTAACACAGCCAGTCATCGACCAGGTGACTGATGCTGCCCCGACTGCAGTAGACGTCCTGCAAGTTGTAGCTGCAGAGCCTCGACTGGCAGAGCTGGGTTTGGCCAATCACACACCAGTCGGTCTCATCCAGAACCTCTTAGAGTTTATTCACATTGACCTGGGTCTGCCCTGGTGGGGAGCTATTGTTGCAGGTTAGCAGCAATCTTTTTAAACCAATACAAGTAATTGTATCTCAGAGTAGATTGGGCAAATTATTGTGTTTTCGTGTGTGTGTTCTTCCCATTCAGGAACAATTCTGGCTCGGTTAGCTGTGTTTCCTGTTATTGTGAAGGGCCAGAGAGAAGCAGCCAAGCTGAACAACGTGTTGCCTGAGATCACAAAACTAACCAACAAAATGAATGAGGCCAAGCAGAGTGGAAACAAATATGAATGTAAATGCCAACTCTTCCTTTGTGCCATTTCAGTGACTCTTTTAGAAATCCCACTTTTTATGTGATCATATTTTCCCTTGCAGTTGCCAAAGCGTACTCTGATCTGAACTTGTTCCAGAAGAAGCATGATGTGAATCCTCTGCGTGGCTTCCTGGTTCCTTTGGTGCAGGTCAGTTATACTCTAGTCTACCTGGATCAACCTTGATATTTTACTGAATATTTGTTTATGAAAATGCTTAACATTTTTAGCCTTCATTTTCTGAGCATATTCTTTTTTGGAATACCTTATTTTGCGGTTTTCAATAATTGAAGAACAGTGCAACTCAGTCCCACTAAAAACTCAATATGAAATGGGGAGAATGATATCAACGATAACTTATAAGACAAAATAGATGAAAAGAAAAGGGCAAGTCTTAGAAAAGACAGAGTCCGCATTATTACCGCTTTCCAGTGCAAGTCTGAAAGGGGCTCAAGATGCATTTTTACCAAAATCTCTCAACCATTGTACCTGGCCACTACTGTTGGTTTAAAGTCAAACTACTTCAAAGTTTACAACAGGTCCATAGCTTATAATGGTAATGTCTGTACGTACTAGGGTTGTCACGATACCAAATTTCTGTTTCGATACCGATACCATTTTGTATTTCGATACTTTTCGGTACTTTTCGATACTTTTTTAAAAAGGTAAACCCAAACTCAATATTTATTTCTTTTATTTGTGTTATTGTTCTTGAAGTCTTCATTTTAAAATAATCAAATAAAGAGGTAAAGTCTTCAATTTAAAACACAGAGAACCAGTAATATAAAGCAATGCCAAATCAAAATCAAAATCATTATATACATGAAACATTATATGGACATAATTGGAAAAATAAATTGTAAAACTATCTAAATAAATTACATATTGTAAGGCTTTTGGAATATTTTTTTTCAGGTGTTTCAAAATGTTAATTTATTTAAAGTTGTGTCTCAATAGTTTATGATATGAAACATTAAATAGGTATTAGGTAATGTCTATAAAATCATGTTTGTGTGACTGACTTCATTATAACATCAGTCAAGTTGTATTAATAATTATAATATATATATAATAATCGAACACATCAGTCAGTTCATCTCTGTCACCATTTTTAAACTTATTTAAACATTTTAAGGCTGTAATAACTTTGAAGAAAATTAAAAATGTATTTATTAACCGTTTATGTGTCGTATGTAGGCTTCTGTAGGTTTCTACTGGGCTGGAAGAGGTTTTGTGCTTTTTACTTTGACATGACTGAACAACATCAGCACCAGTTGTTCCTGACTGAAGTCACTAAGTCCGCGTAGTTTTCCTTTCGAGGAAAAAAGAAAAGATGACGGCTTTGGAAAAGCCCGTGTTGATAAAGTAGGGGCTCAAAGTACAGTTTGGAAGTATTACGGATTCAAAGCTACTGATGAAGGCGAGCCGTTGAACACTGAAGCATCGCAGTGAAAGCGATGCTACAAAGTCCGTCTTGCTAACGGAGGCAACACTTCAAACTTCAGGTAGCCTATCCGCGGCAGCGTCCACTCGCCATGAACCAGCCTGTCTGCTACCTGACGTCTCCTCCTCCTCCTCCTCCTCAGCGAAGGTGCTTCACTGAGAGCCGCATCATTAACTACGTCACACTCACTGCTGGCCTCGCTGCTCTTAAAGAGACAGGCTCCAATTTACCAAATTAGCTGCGTTTTTTTTCTTTTTAAAGTACCCTTTCTTTTTAAATGCTGGTATAGTACCGTTTTAAACGCATTAGTATTGCGGTACTATACTGGTACCGGTATACCGTGCAACCCTAGTACGTACTCAATAAAAGGCTGCTACATTTTTAAGATGTCATCATATTTGTTTCTCATGACCTAAATGATCTTCTCTAATGGTAAACAAGACGTCATTTCTGATATCCATTTTGATACCGAGAGGGTGGAGTCTGACTTCCAGATCAATGCAATACATGTTCTGGAAATGAGTGATGCATATTCAAGCTTATGCTTTTGTGCATACTATTTAGTTTTAGACCAGGGATGTCTAGCTCCAGTCCTGGTCAAATTCTGCCCAAGCATGCTTATTCATGATTCATGTGTGCTACATCCAAAACTGTGGCTGGACTGTAAAAACAAAACTGGACTGTGGCCCTCGAAGTCAGACTTTGGGCATCCCTGATTTAGAAGTTGACCAGAGACAGTTTAATTACAGAAAACACCAGAGGGCCATCTAAGCCCATGTCAGTGCATTTCATACCAAGCATTAAAGGCCCTGTACCTGATTTTATTTTAATCTCTCGAAGAAAAATGCTTTCTACATGGTATAATGTGTGTTAAAAGAGGTTATTTCATGAAAATAAATCACTCATTGATTACATATGCATGTATGCATGAATCCAGGCGTTTTTAGTTTAGGTTTCTAACGCTGGCGTGCCGCTCTTCTCATGCCGATACGGTTCATTCTACAGAAGTTTTGGTTTCCTATCAGCCACTCACAGTGTTTTTTAACAAGGAGCGGCTTCCCCTCGCGCGTGCACGGCAGCACTTGTAAACAGAACCGCATGGCGTCTACCGAAGGGAAAGTCGCAATACCCCAGCAAAACAGCCTGAAAGCATCAAAACTGAGGAGGAAAGAGACTTGAAATGCAGGAGAGACCAAAGAGGGAATAAAGTTGGTGTAAATCTCGGTGGATTGTACTGAAGGTAGAGAGCAGCTGGACGCCTCAGACTGAATGTGGACTGAAAGTCCGCCTGGACAGGTATTTTTCAATAACTTTCTTCTTAGTAACATGTTATATGTCCTCGGGTGCTGGCGCTGCCTTTGCTGGTCTACCGTATATAATACATAGTGATATTTACACTGCAACGTGACAAAGCTTTACATCACTTCTTCTCAAAGTGGCTGGTTAGAAACTATCAGGCTGTCATGTTGTAATGTCGCCTATAACATCATAACTCGTCATAACTGCGCATCTGTTTACATAACTGTAGTTACGGTAAACTACTGGTTATGACAGAAGATGAAATTTAGCGGATCCGCACCCATTTACTGCAACCAAAACAGGAAATTCACTGGAAGATGCAAGTTTTCTCTGGAGAGTTTCTTTGTGCACGAGTATGATATTGTGCACGTTATTTCATGCATGTGGAGTGGGAGGAGAGAAAAAGAAAGGAAGGAGTGTTTCTCACTGGGAGAAACAGTTAGGGGCGGGGCTTCCAGTTCAAACTACACTGTTCACCTCGCTCATGGTTCGAAAATGTGCAAAATCAGGTACAGCGCCTTTAATGATATATCAAGCTTTCTTCCCCCACTGTTTTTGCCTGAACTTTTTATTAATTTATGACAACTCAGCCATTTGTTTGTGTCCCTCAGGCACCAGTCTTCGTCTCCTTCTTCATTGCTCTGAGAAAGATGGCCTATTTGCCGGTGCCCAGCTTGCAGACAGGTGGTGCCCTCTGGTTTATTGACCTAACAGCAGCAGATCCTTTCTATATTCTGCCTGTTGTTGTCACTGGGACCATGTTCTTCATCCTGGAGGTGAAACCACTCTTCCTCATCTCTTCCTATTTCTGATTTCTGACACAAGAACAACAACAAAAAACACTTTTTCACAGTAATCATCACTCTGTTCTTACTTCCCCCCCCCCCCCCCCAGCTTGGTGCAGAGTCTGGAATTGACAACCCTAATCTGCGAGCCATGAAGACTGTGTTCAGGATCATGCCTTTAATCATCCTCCCTCTCACCATCAACTTCCCCACAGTCAGTGTCTTCTAGGCACACCGGATTTTGTTAATTTCAGCTTGCATCATATCAAGTTATCTCTTAAAGTTCTGCTGCTGCAACATCTCTACAGCATTTTCAAAATGTTTTCCTTAGGCGGTGTTCACCTATTGGCTGACTTCAAACTGCTTCTCCCTGGGTCAAGTGGCGCTGCTGAGACACCCCTTAGTCAGAGACAAGCTGAAGATCCCAGAAAGGATCAAACACCCAGCCTCTGCCCTGCCACAGAATGATGGACTTATCGAAAGCATGAAAAAGGGTTTGTGATGAAATGATAAATCGCAAGATTAAGATTGACTTTTTAACAAATCTTTTCCTTTAGTAGTGCTATTAAATCATGCATACAGATCTTGCTCATTTAACTCAACAACCTCAGAAAGTTGCTTATTACTTTTCTCTGTTGTAACTGGTTTGGACTTAAGGTTGGAAGAATGCTCAGCTGGCTCACCAGCTGGAAGAGAGGGAAAAAGAATCAAAAACCACCTGGACCTCGCTGCTAAAGGTTAGTCAGACTACTTATTTTTCATTTGTTTCAAACAACACCTCTGAGAGAAGTGACTGTAAATAAGACCAAAGGAAGAAAAGAGTAGTGCAAATAAGAAACAAGAAAAAGCAGTTATTCTTGTGAAGACAAGTTGTGCCACCCTGTGTTGTTTCTGGTGTATTACACACAAATAAAAGTAGACTTCAGAAAAGTAAGGATCACCAGGACTTTCATTTATTTTAAGTAACCTGCCATTAAGTTGAGTTGTACAGCACCTCGGGCTCCAAAAGGATGTTGTTAGTGTGCTCTATAAATAAATTGAACTTGAACTTGAACTTCATTTGGTTTCTTGTTTGTTTTGGAAATGTAACTCCAATAAGTAAAACTAAAGTGTTGCTTTCATTTGTTTACCTAAATCTTTTATTCACATGACATGAAGAAAACACAAGTTATTTTCACTTAACAACGTGATGGCTTTATGTCTGCATAGATTCTCACTCTTCCAGGTCCTGGTAATCCTCAAACAGAACTTAACTGGTTCTGAAACTCCTGTAAGAGTGAGGAAACTGCTGTTCCTTTTTCCATAAATTGTTCGGACAATCAGAAGTCCTTAAATGGACTTCACCGTTGCACCTATTTGAATAATTTTCTTAAGTCTTTGATAGTGGCATTTTATGACTCGACTGCTGGAGCTTTCACTGCTCTTAAAGGCAGAGGATCCATTTAGAAAGTTTATCGTTAAGAATAATTAACATCCTTAACTCTCAACGCATCAGTTCAGATGTTGATCTATCAGATTTTCATCACTTCCTTATATACAGAAACTTGAAATTTGTTTATTTTGAGCCCTACCATACACTTTTTTTTAATCCAATATTTCTAAACTTGTTCCATTTCATTCTGAAGGTCCGCTGAGGCAGACTTTTACTCACAATCCTCTCCAGCAGACGCCTCCCATGGCTGCAGCATCGACTAAACAGAAGGCAGATAAAGGGAAGGCGAGGCCGTGGAAGGACACGATTGGATAAATCCCAATGGGGGTCATTGCCATAAAACAATGAATTGTGTACATATTTATAGACATAAGAGACATGTTGGGACATGATTGTGGTTATGTATTATTCTAAGTAAAACATAAACTCTGCCTCTAAACATTTGGTGTATGTTGTTATATTGCGCTCATGCAAGTACACAACACATCTATAGAAATAAGTAATTTTATGGTTTCTAGTCATTTTATTATAAATACATGTTTGCAGCTCGATTTCTTTAAAGTCTTCAACATTTAACAATGTTTGAGTCAAACACTGCTGGAGAATTGGTTCATTTGTGTAAAAAATAGCCCTTTACTTCACCAGACCTTACAGATGACAATATAAAACATTTTTATAAACTTTTTCAGACATGTGAATGTGGAGTGACGTATTCTAACCTATCTTATTGCTTGTTGTGAATATGATAATACCAAGGCTGTTTCTATGGTCAGCAGTGCTTTCAGTTTCAAAGTTGCCCACTTGTACAATTTAACAATTTGCAACCTTCAAGTAAAATCAGAAAAGTATTTCACGTATTTAATTTCACACAAAATACTTGGTGTATCAATTGAATAATTCTCTAAAAACCTGCACGGTTCTGTAATAGAAATGAGTGTTAACTTCTTCAGGAGTGCATCATAATGTTCTCCCTGAAGTCACAGTCGGAGTGAAACGGCAAGCACCCAAACGCCTGATTAGTGGGTCAGAGAGCTGGATCCAGCTCGAGCCCAAAGTGTTCATCCGTTGAGGTTTTGTGGGAGCAGCGACGAGTCAAGATGAGTACAGGCTTTAGGCTATGTGAGGCATCAGTCTCTGGCAGGATGGGGAAAACCAAGC
Source organism: Atherinomorus stipes (assembly GCA_023101725.1). NCBI lineage: Eukaryota > Metazoa > Chordata > Actinopteri > Atheriniformes > Atherinidae > Atherinomorus > Atherinomorus stipes. The sequence goes on along the minus strand of JALJCO010007028.1, from coordinate 806,336 downwards.
TTCTTTACTCCGCTTTGTCCACGTCCATTTCTGTCAGCACTGAGTAGCAAACTTTCTGAATCAGCACACCACTTTTAGCTGAAAGAGGCAAATACAGGAGGATGGTTAGAACAGCTGCTTTAGCCAAATGTTTCAACTTAGGCTCAAATCAGTAACATCAAATTCACATGGACATGATAATTTATTTTTAATATTTCTTGCTCCTTTCTTTCTTTTTTTTTTTTTTTTCCACTAAGGGTTTGTTTTTTTAATAAATTCTCTTTTAACACCAATTTTTCTTCTTCTAAAAAAAAGACACCCCCCCCCCCTTGTATTTCTACCAGGACCCCCAGGTGATCAGCCAAAATAAAATTTAAATATAATCATTTAACATTTTATAGCATATGTCTGAATTACTGTCAGCTCTCATTTGTTTGTGGATTTTCTGTTGTCACAGTCAAAACATCACAGTGAGAGGCGGTCATTTAAATTTTCAGGAAGCATTATTCAGACTGTGATAAGCTAATATTTTGTTTTTATACCACACAGGTAAACACTTTCAGTCCTTAGTGTATAATTCCAATTAGTTTGTGGATTCCATCCTCTGTGGCAGTGGTTTTTTTAAAGTGTAGGGTAGTTGGCTTCCCCTCAGTTATGTTGTCTGACATATCTACACTTCTGCTGGTAATATTTCAGAACTGCTGGTTCTGAAATATTTACGTCCCAAACTGGAAAAACTGCTGATCTGAAATGTTCATCTAAAGCATTTACTTTGTTCTTTTGAAAAATATTTCCTTTCTTCCAGACTTTAAGCTAAAAAGTCTAGAGCCTCCGCATGGGAGTCCATCTCACGCTAGGACCTCTTATACAACATGGGAAAATCTCTGTTATCAAAATGCAAAGCTGAAAACTGATGAGCATCAGGCTCTCAGACAGCACCACCATCAAGTATGAATGCAGCACGAATGAATAATTGATTCATTATAAAGCACAATGGGTGCCTTGAAAAGTGCTGAAAAGTCTCCAGCTGATCCAGAATGCTGCAGCTAGGGTTCTGACTAGAACCAGCAGGAGAGATCATATTTCTCCAATTCTAGCTTCTCTTCATTGGCTCCCTGTTAAATCCAGGATAGAATTTAAAATTCTTCTTCTCACATATAAAGCTCTCCATGACCAAGCTCCATTATATAGTAGAGATCTCATAGTTCCATATATTCCAAGCAGAGCACTTCGCTCTCAGACTGCAGGCCTTTTGGTAGTTCCAAGGGTCTCTAAGAGTAGAATGGGAGGCAGAGCGTTTGGCTATCAAGCCCCCTATTATGGAATCAGTTACCACTTCAGGTTCGGGAGGCAGACACCCTCTCTACCTTTAAGATCAGGCTTAAAACCTTCCTTTTTGATAAATCTTATAGTTAGGGATGGCTAGCCTTCCCTTAGTTAAGCTGCTATAGGTTTAGACTGCTGCGGGACATCCATGATGCACTGGGCTCTTTCTCTCCCACCATCTCTGTCTCTCCATGTAGAAACCTGTGACAGTATTGCATCATTAACTGTGTTCTCCTCTCTCAGCAGATCTGGCTGGATAACGTTGCAGTGTTTGTTGGTTTCCCTTTCTGTCTTCTCCCCCCCAGCCGGTCGAGGCAGATGGCCGCCCTACCTGAGCCGGGTTCTGCCGGAGGTTTTTCCTCCCTGTTAAAAGGGTGTTTTCCTTCCCACTGTCGCCACCCCTCCGTGCTTGCTCAGGATGGGGGATTGGACCGGGTCAAGTCAAGATTCGATCCAATCTGTTGGTTTCCTTAACTAGGCTATTATGAATCTGACCTGAATTTTTCTGTCTGTTTAAGCGCCCTGAGGTGACACTGTCATGAATGGACGCTATACAAATAAAGTTGAATTGAATTGAATTGCTGGATAAAGCTTCTCTATAACTGATGATGATGATGATAATATGATGAATATTATGTCAGCAGAACAAAGCAGTGTGAGACTGACCTATGTTCAGTCCAGACCAGTCACACACTGAAAACAGACAAACTGAATCAAAGTACAACGGAGGCCCTAAACTTACCAGGAGCTGAAATCCAGCTTCAAAGATATCAACTTTTTTTTCATATTTCTAATTTTTATCATTTAAAAACATTATTTAGATACAAACTTCTTTTTGTTACCAGGTCACAACGCTCGATTGAAACGTAAAATGACCACTTCATCTGTCCAATTTTAAAATGAAAACAGAGAATCCTGCATCAGTCTTACCAATGAAGCTACGTAGCCACAGCGGTCTCTTGCTGGCCGGCGTGTAGCAGCAGAGGAAGTAAACAGGAACTCCAGACAGGGCGATGCCGATGCCAATCAGAGAGTTGACGGTGTCGCTGTAGAGAGGCACCACCACCAGGAAGATGGTGAGAAGGCAGAAGATGATGGGGTAGAACAGACTGAGCTGTGAAAGGGAGAGAGGAAGATGGTGAAATGATGGTCCTCAGCTTGGGATTAAAACCTCAGGTGATCCTCTGAAAAGGCTAGAAATCCTGTGCTTTGAAATTTAAATGAATTACCTTTAGTGGTCTCTCTCTGTCTGGCTGCTTCCAGCGCAGATACAACTGGCCAAGAATAGACAGACCAACAAAGAACCAGTAGCTGAAGCTGTAGTAGTTGATCAACCTGAAAACATCTTCTACACACAGGTATATGAGAGCCATGAAGCCCTGGAGAGAAGAACGAGAAACTCAATTAATTTAAGAACTGTGGAAGTGAATGACAGCCAAATGAAACACGACACATGACAACAGAAGATGAGGGGTGGACTGACGTTGAAGAGCAATGCAGGGATGGGGGTGTAGCGGTGGACATGAATCATGCACAGGAAGTCAGGCAGGTGGCCCTCCCGGGAGCCCACGAAGAAAAGCCTTTTGAGACACAAAAATGAAGCATTGACGATGGAACTTGCTGACTAAATATGACAATGAATTGAGTTTTCATGATGCAGGGATTCAGTGTGTCGGCATGATCTTAAAACGGCAGACTCACTCACCTGGAGGCAGCCACGATCGAGGCATTGAGTCCTCCAAAGCAAGAAAGAGCGACGGCGAGGGGAATAGTCCAGTTCATCACTCCAAACACCTTATCTGCAAACGTCTGCAGAGAAAAGAAAATGGGATTTTAAAGCTAAAGCTGCATTTGTTGACTAAAAATTTGAAATACGATAAGGAACTTACCACAGCAACAGCTTCACTGTCTAAGATGGCATTGATGGGGAGGATGGTGTAGTAAGCCACGTTGGTTAGAATGTAGATCACGGTTACGATGGGCATGGAAATAGCGATGGCCAGAGGCAGATTCCTGCAGTTCATAGAAACAAACAGGAGAGGGAGCAGAAGAGATGAGATACAGACCAGATCCCATCAGCTCCAGGGGTGAGGGAAAGATGTGGATCAGGGTGAGGTGCAGTTGTTTGTCACTTAATCTGCCTGGGAACTTTGAGAGAAGCTTGTGATTTAATCGCATGTGTAGTCTTATTTCATTTGATCAGTGTTTGGCTGTGTGAACCAAAGCCAAAGAGACACACAGAGACACACAAATACTCTCCTGTACTTTCTCTTCCTCACTCTTAGAGGGATTGCATCTACTTTGTTTGTGGTTTTCAGCTTTCTACCGAGTAGTTTGTTCGTTTATACTTGATATCTAAAGGCAAATGAAGAATGGCTTTTAAAGATTAATCCTCAAGTGTTGCAGGTACTTAAGACAACAAGTGTCATTGTAAATATCACGCATATCCAGATGAAGTACAAGATTGAAAGAAACTTAACTTGAGAAACTGTTCATGTTAAGCTCCACTCTGCAAAACCGAGACTACTTTTTTAATGTTGGCATGGTGTTGATGTGCAGTGGCTCTTGCACCCCAGGTGCCTTTTAAAAATGACCCACATTTCCAGCAAGTGTGAAAACAACATGTCATGTAGACGAGGAGAAGTTCGGGTCGTTGTTTTGGGAAGCAGGTCATTGCTCACCGATTGTATCTAGCTTGTGGTTCTAACGAAGCACTAGACTTTACCACAGACCAGTTCTGGTTTGGCCATTTTTTTTCTTGAGACCTCTCACAGCTGTTGCTGCCTCCAGTAATGTTTTATCTATATATAGTAATATGATAGTTGCACCCATACCCATGGATTTTCAGTTCAACTTCATGGTTTTTTTTTCTTTATCATTAATTTAAATGAAAAGCACAGATCTGATTGTGGATAAGGGACTGTGAGTGAAAATGAGCATGAGATGTTCATTTGTAGAATAGTATTACCAGAAAATTAGTATTAGTAAATTAGTATTGAACCACTGACTACTTTCTTTTTTTTTTTTTTTAAACTCCCAAAGGAGCTTGATCAACAGGTGCAGACCCAGGCTGATGAACCATCGGCTATCATCTGCGCTGGGGACAATGGTCAGAGCTTTAGGTCCCTCTGGTGTAGGCTGGGTAACAATTAATAGTCATTCAAGCCAAGGCCTGCTGTTACACATGCCTGTTGTTCATAAAATTTAAAAATCCATGGAAAAAATTACCCCCAAACAGTAGATGATGAGGCTGTTTTGTATTTTGCCCGCTGCATTGAAGCTACAGCTTTTCTTCATGAGTGCATGAAACCAGAACCTGTTCACATGAAACTAGAGAGCTTCTCGTATCAAAATCTTGCCCCTCACTACTGTAAATAAGTAAATAAATCTACAACATATGAGGGTGTATTCCACCGTAGCGAAAAAAAAAATTGCTTTTAAGGTCACCTCATTTCCAGGTTGATAGTTTTAATGAAAATGGTAATAAAATAATAAGTAAGAAGTCCTTATGCAGGTCTTAAGCATGAAAGTCTCATGCTGGACTTGTCTGCCCATATTATACTGTATTCAAAAACTCAGAGAGCATTTGAATTTTGTTTTTATTTCTGCTTTTATTACTGACTATTGACAAAATCTGGAGTTCCCTTCCTGTGTTAAACCACAATATGGCATTTACCTGATGACAGTATGAAGTTCTGATTTAAGAAATTCAAAAAACAAATTGTTTTCACCAGTGTTTGCTGGGGAATAGTGAGCAATAAGTAACATAAAGCATAGCTTTAACACTAAATCTATACAAATATATAAATATTGTCACATCTTGCTCACACAGTGGATCGAGAGCATTGGGGCTCTTTTAAGAATTCCTAATTCTATTTCTGTATTAATCTCAGACTGATTTTCTAAAAGTAGAAAAATTGTACAAGACATCTCAAATCTCTAGATTAAATCAGTTTTTTAGAGTGAACTTCTTCTGTTTGCAATATGAGGTTATTCAACACTTATGGTTTAGCTGCTGGAGTACAAGATAGAAGATGTACTATCAACTAAGTTATCCGTCTATATGCAGCGTATCTTCTATCTGATATCGTCCACACGAACCAGAAAGGAAGCAACTTCCACTATGTCATATCTCCTGTTCTGCTCACCTCTCAGGGTTTTTTATCTCTTCCGTGACAAAGTTGAGCGTGTCCCATCCAGAGTACGAGAACAAAGCTGAGTACAGAGCCAGAGCGAGGTCTCCTGGATCCTGAGAAGAGCCATCAAACAAGCCCTCGAAGTTCTGAGTGTAACCTGGAAGAACAGCAGTGTTATTATCATCAGTATCATCGAATTAATTTGAATGATGTTTATATACAAAGTGATTTAAAAGTTGCGAAAGCAGATTTGGTGAATAAGTCTTTGTCCTCTAAGCAAGGATACTTAAGATCTCAGTTTAATGTCTAGAAGGTGAGATAGTGACTGCTTGAGCACCTTGTCCGATCTTAACCAGGCCAGTGATGATGACAGCGATGAGAGCAATGACCTTGGCATAGGTGAAGAAGTCCTGGACCCTGGTGCCCCACTTCACATAGGCGCAGTTCACAAAGGTCAGCAAACCTGTGGAGCGACAGACCGAATAAGCATGTGCTGCATTAGTCACACAGAGACTCCGAGAAACAAATTGGTCAACAGTCTCAGTAGTGGCATTAGCTCTGTAAACTCAGTGTGTGCCGGCATGTTTCCGTGAGAATGATTTCAGGAAACGTGGCTGCTGACTCAAGCAGACTGGGCAGTTGTTTGTTGGATGAGGAAACAGCTGAAAGCAGCACATATAAGCTAATACGCACACACAGAGTCATGGAAGCAAGACAAGCTTTAGAAGCCCGGTATGGATGTTCAGAAACTACCACTGATCTGATGAGCATTAATGTTAGCCTCTGATCCCCAAACTGCTGATAAGGAAAGTGATCTAAGCTGCAGCTGCTTCACATATTGTCCTCCTTCACCTTGAGCATGGTCACTGTTCTTGGAAAACATGTTGTTCTTTTCCTTGTGTCTTATCTCCCCCAGTTTCTTATCAGCACACTATTCATCCAAGTTAATAACGGAAGAGCAGGATGAGTGTTCAGGTGCAACTCAAAGCATCACAAAAACTACATTTTCTACTAACATTCAGTTTTGTGTGTCTCATTTCTGTGAAACCTCCCTCCCAATAGGAGTATTTCTTGCTGTGTAAGGCCTTCTCCTGACTCCACAAGTCTGGTGAAAACTGATGAAAGTGATTCATCTGCAAACAAGCTGATTGGACATGTTTTATCTCCATTTGTGTCACCACTTATCACTTCACACTGACCTCCACATTGCGTAGATGTTTAAAGAACACTGCAAAAAGATTACATCAGTGTTCTCCCCCAATGTTGACCACTGAAGACGCTTCCAGTGAAATTATGAATCACAACACTATCATCTTCCACCTTTTTGACAGCTAGAGGATCATAACAGATCTGAGCCCAACAGGATGTCCAGCCAAACACAACAGAAAACAACGCCTCGGACAGAGGCGACCGGTGGTAAGTGATGGAGAGTGAGGATTTGCCACACAGAAGTAGAGCTGTGGTGTGTTGATAGTGAAAGCTGAGAAGGGTGGGAGGAGAAAGATCAGATTTAAGAGGCTGGTGACTAGTTGAGGTTAGATATGGTCCAAATGTGAGATGATTTGTTGTTCATAAACTGTGAACTCACAAAGAGCTATGACATGCAGACCTTCAGTTGATGTCTTTCAAAAAAAAAAAAAAAAAAAAAAGATTGAAATTGCATCTCATTTAAACCCTATAAAGTAGTAAAAAATAGCACTAGGCAAAAAAAAAAAGAAGATTGAAGTTGCATCCCATTTAAACCCTATAAAGTAGTGAAAAATAGCACTAAGAAAAAACAAAACAAAAAACACTGATGAAAATCTCACCATTGTTTGGGTTAACTTGCTCAAACCTGAGACATGCGCATGCTTTTACCCGTCAAGCCTGATATGACGCAAGTGTTGCACCATGACTTACAAGACAAACAATTGTTTGTTTAGAAAAATACAGATAAACCTAAGGGAAATGTCAATAATTTACAATGAAAGCCATGTTTCACCTAAATGTTTTTGGGTTTTTTTTTTTGTTAGAAATTCCTCAGGTTCAGCAGAATCATTCAAAGTCTTTAAGTCTGAAAGGGTTCATTGGCAAGTTGATAATACAATTAATAATCCCTTATTCTAAAAATTTCTGGCCAAATAGTCCAGAAAATGAAGAATTATATTTCTGAGTGTAAAATGCCAGAAAACTATCAGATTCCAATAGAGTTTATGACATCATCCAATATCATGTCATATTAACAGAGCTAATGAATCTGGAGAAATTCCTCTTTGCGGGTGGACATGGCTGAAATCACAGGTTTTGTTTTGGAACCTGTCTCACGAGTGAAATGACCCTGCAGGATTAATGGCAGTCATGATAATAACTGCTTGAATGCTCTGAAATACTAATGAACGGAACTCAAACTACCTTAATTGTCTCCTTCAGCGCAGGATACGCTGGCCCATTCTTTGCGAAAGAAAAAATATAATTTGATTCTACAGTTATTTACAGCTGCAACTTTCAAAGTGTTGCTTGTCCCAACTGTGATTCATGTGTATAAATGTTGCGGTGAGGTGCGTGTATGCAGCCTGCAACAACAAAATGTTTGTCTTCTGTACCCTTTTCTTTCCTTTATTGATCACAAATGCTGAAAATTAAGTAATATCATGACATACTAATATGATATGCTCTCTGTGAAACAATGTTTTGCAAATATATTAAATACCTGAAGTCCTACTGGTAAAACATTGGAAATCTGTAATTTTACTACTACAGGCCCACATCACAGCTAAATGTGGTCAGATGCTGATTACAGCAGTCATGTTTTCCTAAATCTTTCTGAATTTCTCCTATCTCTTTTCCTTAACCCTGTGACATTCTACAATGAGGTCAAGTGAAAGAGCTTAGGAGAAGATAATGGGAGGTCAATTTTCTTTACTATTTGACTGGAGCCCACAACTCAGCTGCAGTGAACTTCAGGCCCACCAGCAGCACTACATTAAAAACAGACCGTGTTCCAGCGTTGGAAATCCCTGTGTGGGTCCAGATCACATTACTTCAGATTCTTTATGTTTTCTTCGATGGGCACCGCATGTCAGGTTTTCGCCAATGAAAACATCAGCATGACTAAAAGCTTCTTCTAATCTCAACTAAAACAAAGTTTACACATTTCTGCAGGAAGTTTCCTCGTCTCAGTCTCAATTTTTATATTCTTATCATACATGTTTTTTCTATGAGGCAATCAATGAGAGGAAGTGGGTATAGTTTTATGGTTTACTCATGTGCTGAGCTGTCAGTGCTGTTTCAGCCTCTCAGGTCAGAGTCTCCCTGTGCTGAGGACTTTAGCTTGCAACTATCAGCCCTCCTCTAAGCATTGCTTATCAGAGCATGCCGCAAGTGTGTATGTGCTTGTATTTTAAATGTGTGTTCGCACGTGCATTCTTGGTAGGTATGTGGGTGGATGAATGAGCGATGCTGATTGCAAATGAGCATAATACAAATATATTTCATCCTGCATATCAGGGCTTATCTGAAAGGCATTACTTCAAGGAGCTCTGGATGTGTTTGGTTTGTTGTCTTGGTGTCCAGTTGCCTGAGTGTCTGTATTTATTTGCCTTTCAAGTGGGTTGTTGCCTCAGTGAATTTGTAGTTACCTTGATTAATAGTTAGTCACCTCTTTGTGCTGGCGTCTAGTTGTAGTGACAACTATCTGGGCGTCTTCTATACAGAGAGGTTGCCACTGTGGTTGTGAGGAGTTTTTGCTGCTCTCAGATCAGAAAAAGCTGTGACTCCCCATGTGACCAGCATTTCTAAATCATTGCTCTCAGATTGAGCAAAAAGGCTTTTTCCCTACTCTTCCTAACTTAGATTTTAGGGTGGATCAGTTCCTCTTATATGTGTCAGCAGGAATTTCTAGTGCAAGCCTGCTGACTGCAGCTGTAAAGTCAACATATTTCACTTCTCCAGTCTCAAAAGCTCACGTGCTTTGTTTCAGATCTGTGACGTTAGTAGACACTTACCATCTGTAAATTGCCTTAATAGTCAAACACACTCTTCAGACACATACTTACATATACAAGCAGCAGCCAGAAGCCTGTTGGCCAGGTATGGAGCTATACAGGTGGGGAAGATGGGCTGCACCATGTAGTTGGAGAACGTGATCGCTATGACGGCCTGACTGGTTGGCTCGATGATCAACAGGGACGTCCACAAACGAATGAAGGCCAGAAAACCCCCAAAAGCCTCCAGGATGTAGGCGTAGGAAGCCCCGGATTTGGTGATGGTGGTCCCCAGCTCAGCGTAGCACAGAGCCCCAAACACTGAGAATATGCCTCCTATGGTCCACACCACGAGAGAGAGGCCGTAGGAGGCACTGTGGATGAGGACGCCCTTGGGTGACACAAAGATCCCAGAGCCAATCATGTTCCCCACAATCAGGCAGACCCCATTCAAGAGGGAGATTTCTTTCTTTAGTTTCATGGACTCCTGCGAGCTTCCAGCCTTGACGGATGGTGGGCCCCCATTAGTCTCCTCATGTGTGGGAGCAGGGGTGTAGGTTGCCATTGTTCAAGTTTCACTCTTTATTAATTAGAAAACAGTTTCCAGGTGGTCTTCAGTCACAAGTAAAGACTTTCTTGCCTTGATGTGAAGCTCAAGATTAAAAAATGTCCCTCCTTTTATCTAGGCTTATCTCCCGCCATCTGCAAAGACAACACACAAGGTCATGTCAGGGACGCTGTTACTATAGAGACCGATTTGTCCCAGCATACATGCAACAAATACTTGTGTTGTTTCAATCCTGCTCATAGCTAGTCAAACAAAAACATATTTACATGCCACAGGCGCTAACTGAGGAACAAACATGCAAAATAACATCTTACAACACTTGTGTGGACACTGTTGGATTTGAGAGCAGTTTTGTGGATTGCAGAGCCATTAGGCCACACAGTAAATGGCCTTTTAAGGTTGAGTGTATTTACAGAGAGACAGGGAGAGGAGCAAACATGCCTGAAAACACCGGCTCCTCATTAGTAACCATAAGCTAAGGAAGAAAAACGGACCCAGACACACTTTTTTTTGCCTCAGAGCCAAAATATGCACCTACACGCATGCACACACACAGTCTGAGTGTCAGCAGTGTGTGATCACATGTTTTCCAAAGTTCATTATCTCCATCAGAATAGAGTCTGATGATACGGCAGACATGATGGCCTGGATGTTCTTTCAACTTTCTAAATAAGTGGTTACAATAAGTTAGTGTATCCTGAGACAACAGGCTCAGGCTTAGCTGTGAATCAAGTTTTAAATTTGAAAAACAGCACAAACAGTGCTACATTTATGCAACATTTTTCACTATTCCACCATGCATATCCCAGATTTCACTTTGATGTCATCTTGTTAAACAGACACATATAAATTCATCAAATGACTGAGAACAGTGACGTAGCCTGCAGGAAAATGGTTGGAGACACTGAGTCACCTCTGAGAAAACAGAGAGAACAATGACGTACAAATTGATCCAAAGATAGTAAGCAGAAGACACTAAGTAAATAACCCATTTAGCAAAATGCTTTGGAGACTCCAGATCATTACACCTGATGAGATAAGTTGATATGAACGTTCATGAAGACACATTCTTTACTTTAGATTTGAAAAGAAACTGAAACTGAAAATCAAAGATAACTGTAAGAAAAGCTTGGCAAGAGAAAGTAAGAGACTGAGTGGTTCAGATACCTCAAGGCAGCAGTGGAGCAGCAGTATCTGGCTTCATTGAGGGAATCACTGCAAAGAAGAAGGATAGTAGATTGAATGCCCGTGCATGTGCCAGAGACATAATAGGTGAGGCTCTTACAGAAAGAGAGTGCAAGGTCCAAAAGCTGCTGATAAGTAGATCTACTTGAGTTACTCAAGGTTACATCCTGGATTCAGAAAACCTTTCTTTATTCAGTCATTACTGAGACCATTTAGTGTCAAACATGATATCATAATGGAAAAAAATAATGATTAAAAAACAACTTTTGTTTTATCTTTTATTCCTGCAGGTAAATTATTATACTATTTTTTCTTTTAAAAAGAGTAATAAAAAATAACTTAGTTCTTCAATGGCAAAGGGACACCTGAACCATCTATCACCTTTTTGCAGATTGTTTAATCTGAACTCCGCAAAGAAAACTTTTCTGATTCCTCCATTGATTAAATGGTATGAATCCATCAATCTTTTCCATGATCTTAGCTGAGGAGTGATAAAACACGTGTTGTGCCATTACAAGTTAATAAATAATTGGCTAAATTGAGTCTTTGTTGTAAACCAGTATCCTATCAGCAGTTCTACTACTTGAGTCATTAGTAAAGCCTTGACATAGAAGAGAGGAGCAGCTGTTACAGGGAGACTCACCTTCTCCAGACGCCCCTCAGCTCAGTCCTGGTTCCCCCGGGTGTCCAGAATCACTGTAGCAGTCTAGATGCTCATTACAAATACAGTGTAATTCCAGTTTTTTATTCAGCTCTCTGCAGCTTTACGTGTCATTGCCTTTTCTCTGTTATAGCTGGTCAATAACAAGCCCCCTCCTGCGTTTCCTCTTGTTTTGACTTTGCTCCGTGTTCCACCTCTGCGCTCCTCAGCTGATGCACTTGTGGCTTTTATGTACTTCTGGTTTGTAACGCTTTACCGCCAAGGAAACGAGTCAGATGAAAGGAGGGTATTGTAACTATACCCTCTGTGAGAGTTTCGGTCCATCATTAAAAGGTCTTAATTAAATTGTCAGGCACATCCAACAGGTTTTTAATCATTGTTTGAGGAACTGGGCAGTTACAGGGAATTTTCTTTTTAAAGTTATCGCGAAAATAAGCGCAGCAAAGGCCTATTGTTTAGATGTATTATCATGCAAATAGCTGGAGAGATTTTGATATAGATTTTTGTTTACAGTAATCCTCAACAAATGGGACCTGAGTTTGCTTTGATAAATTTTTTTGAAACCACTTACCACGACTTTTCCATCATTATGCACTTGTCACAGAATGAAGTAGGACTACATTATTATGGGCAATATTATCAAAAATTACTCGGTTTATAATTGAAAGTCAGATTATTCTCGTTAAATTGATGATAAATAATATCTATGTCCACATATCTGGCCTAAAAACCAAATAATTACATAGGATATGCGTTGTCTCACTCTTCAAATGTTTCCTGATTTGGTGGTTTACTGTGCTTGGGGATAGCTCCCTCTTGTGGATTTAAAAAATAATCTAGCCATCGTACACCTAATTTGTTGAAAGTGATATTAATAGCCAAATAATTAGGATTTAATTTGGCATTTATGTGCATATTTAGATTTTTTTTTTAAATCTTTTTTTATTATGATTGGTTTGAGCTGTACACACAATTTTAATTAATAGTTTGCATATTTTTAAGTGAAAATTAAAAATATGCACGAAAAGTTCATCTTAGAGCCAGAACTAAAATTCTGGTTTTATGCACTTTTAAAAAATTTCTAACGATCCTAATCAGATCATTTGTCTTCATGAACTGAAGATAAGCCTTACATATGTAATTAGTTTGAGTTGAGTTTAAGTTTATTTTATTTAAAAAGGGACAGTGCATAGTAATGAACATAAAATGTAAATATGCAGGATTAAACCAAAGCTCATTTCCATCCTTAGTCCCTTGACCAGCCAAATAACAATAATAACACCAAATAATAATTATAATAATATGCTTATAATTTTGATGAATAGTTTATTAAAGAAAAAAGCTAAACACCTCAAGTCCTTTTTTTGTCTTTCAGAAAATTGCATAAAAACGGCAACAAAAATAAGTGAATAATTGATTCACAATAATAAAGTTAATGTTCTTTGTGTCTGGAGACCTCTTCACACAGAGAATCAGTGTTAAAAAGATTGTCTGTCACTATGTCTGCGTGTATTATGATAAAACAAGCTCAGAGAAATGTGAAATTTTCCTTGTTTGTGTTTTGTTTCAGTTCTGCTTTGTTTGTTGTGACCCCCCCCCCCCCCCAAGTTGTGAACACTGGTTCCTGTCTATTTGAGAGACAGTTTTGAGAGGCACTGTTTTCTTTTCGCATTTTATTTTGATACTATGTTATTTTTCTAGTTTTTTCAGCTCTTATGAGAGCAAATAGAGCTTGAAGGGTTAATCATTCATTTATCATAATTACTGATTTATTTTCATTGGCTTATTGTTTGCAGGTACAATTATGAGTTGTTAGCAGCAAACTTTTGCTTATTTCTTACATTAAGACCATTTGTTTTTCACAAGTTTTTTGTAATTTTGTATCCAAGAAGCAAAACTTTGTAAACTTATAAAAAAAAAAAAAAAAAAAAAAAAAAAACAAAAAACAAAGCAAAAAGAAATTCTTAATCAATACATTTTGCTTTAAGCCAACTAACAACTTAAATTTAAGGGAAAAAAAGAACTAATTAAAAATAAGATCACTAATCTCACACAAAGCTGTTATGCATTACAACACACAATGTTGAAAACAAAATAGATCCGAAAGAACAAAAGTATCCAGAGGAATGTTATTCTTTGTTTGGATATTTGTGTGACTTTGTGACCTTTTGAAATCCTAAACAAAGCAACAATAGAGGAACTTTCTTCTTTCGTTTTCCTCCAGTATCTCTTGTATCAAATAAGATTTGCAACAAAAAGAAAATCTGACTTGTACTTGCAATGATCCAAAAATATTTACCAAAAAGTTTTCCCCACAAACATGCTAAATATTATTTAGTCACTAATCAAAAATGTTTAAAGGCCATTCTGAAAAAGAAAATAGATCAAAAGATAAGTAATACCACGTTCATTCACCTAGTCTATATAAAACACTTGAATCCCATGACGTCCAGATAAAAATTAATAGAGAACATCTAAGACACAACACTTATTTATCAGTCAGTGATCTAAGGGTGTGATCTCTCACATGTGAATTTAGCTTTAATTACTGTGATCAGATAAATTGATGACCAATGAGGAATTGCAGCCTCTTTATCTTCCCATTAAGCAAAGACTTATCATAAAAGGTGCATAATTAATGTCACTTAACACTATTAAAAACTTTTTTTTTCTAACCAAACTTGATAGATGTCCACTGGAAGATGATTAATGTTTATTGATGAGCTATAAAAGGGCTACACATGATGAAAGGCTGGAAATACCACCATCCTCACACCTGATGATTTTTACATTTACTTTATTTCCCAACTTCTCTCTAAAGCTGAGAACTACTAAAATGACTTTTCTCTCTCTTTGTTGTTTTTGATTGAGACGTGTCTCTTGTCAGTCATGAACGCATGTGGACAAACTTCTCACACATGGCTCCTTTCACTTCTTTTGTCCCGTTCTCTGCCCCCAGCCATTCTTCTCCGTAGTTACCGGTCGTCATGGTTCCTGGAGCCCCCATAGAGTAAAAACTGGGGGGATTAAAGTCGGCCATTTTGGGGACAGCTGGACCAGGTTGGTCCCCGTTGCCCCCTGTCCTGCTTCCAGTCACTCTGGGGGGAAGAGGGGTGGCATTGTGTGAGGATTAGAGCTTCCTGTGTGTCAGCTCATTACATGGGGGTGGGAAGGGGGAGAGCATAGGGGTGAGGGGGTGATGGGGGTGAGTAGAGAGAGTGAGGGAGAGAAATGAAAGAGAAAATGAAAGAGACTGCGTATGAAAGAGAGAATGACAGAAAGAGAGGGGAGGGAGGGGAGGTGGCAGCCTCTACAGCTGCACCCTCAATCACACTCATACAGGCTCTGATTATCCTTTTCACACACACATACACAGAGCTGGGGAACTGAAACATATTAAAAGACACCAAGGGCATAAAAGACAGAATTAGGAGACAGCCAGCCCAGCTCCTCAGACAAAGGACCCCCCCTCCCCAATCCAGACACACAGAGAACTGGAACAAACAAGAGAAAACTGACCAAGAGTGTGCATACAGGCGTGCACAGAATTAGAGTCATGCAAGCAGAATGCTTAAACAGATAAATGAACAGAGACAGTCTTAAACCAGACAAAAAAAAAAACAAACAAACAAAAAAAAAACAGATGGGCAACAAACAGGTCTCCTCTTCCCATTGCCATTGTTTTATTTATTTTTATACATCACATGGGAAGCGTGGGAACGCATTCTGTCATTGCTACAAAGAAAGGAGGGGTTTACAAAGAGAAGGCAAAGCATACAAATACTAAACTGAGCAAAGCAGGAATGCAGCGAGTGCAGACAAACTGTGTAGGGGCAGAGCACTCTCGAGTGCTTTCAGAGAGCAGGGATGGGGTGTCGGGGGGGGTAGACTGTAACGGACGGGGGTTCATATTCGCTGCAGGTTAAACAGCGCAAATAGCACCAATGAGGATGAGGAAAACATTCACAATCAACAGTACAAATAAGGTCACATGCTGGTAGAAAGGTTTACAGCTGTTAGTATGGGATTACTCACAAATGTACCCATCGTCTAACACAATCATTGTTATTATTATCACGGGTGTAATCATTACTGGGGTGGGTCTGTTTCAGTGGATGTTTGTCAGCAGCGCAGGACCCAGAACAGTTCACAGTGCAACTCAGCACATCAGAAACATGCATTCAGCAGCATCTCATTTAAAAAGAAAAGAAAGAAGATAGTAACAACAAAAAGGCATCAAATGTAACCGCAGTACATATGTACAGACGCTGGCCATTACAAACATGGCCTGTTTTGGTATGGAGTTCATTTTGTAAAATTCTGGACACTCCTCACTAAAAACAAAAACATCAGTTTTTACTCATTTGCCATTGTACAGTATGCACTGAAACAGTAGAAGAGCACAACCAATTCCTTCTAATCATGACTATGCTGTAAAGTGATAAGGCCTCACTGTGGTCTTGAAATACAAAAATAGACAGCAGAGATACAACATTCACAAATTTCCTGTAATGGTACTACAATATAAACTAGAACTATCTACCTAATACAAAATCAAACTATGAAATAGAGTTAAAGACTACAAAAAAATCTTATTCTATTAAAAAAATACATTCCCTTGTCAGGATCCTGTAAAAACTGAGTGAAACCATTCAACAACTTTCTATCCATCAGTTTCCATAGTGTCAGTCGCCACATCAGAGCCAACACTGACTGGGAGAGGATCTGAGCTGTCACCTTTTTCAGGCGCCAAATCCTGCTTTTCATCCTGCTGTCCAGACTTCTTACTGGCTAAATTTGAACTTGGATCATCCGCAGAGTCATTTTCATTGGTTTGAGCCTTGCAGGGGGTGTTGGTCAATACTTCAGGGTGAGTCTTCATGTGCCCCTGATGATGGAACATAACACAACAGCAAAAAATTATACACAAGTCTGAAAGAATGAAATCTGACAACTTTGAACAAACTTCAGCTTGTATATTTTCAACTACCAAGCTCTTACCTTAAGTCCACTTCGGCTGGCATATGCCTTTCCACAGTGGGTGCAACTGTAAGGTTTGTCTGGGCGAGAGGGCTGAGTGTAGGGTGCGGGTGCGGGTGCAGGTGCAGGTGTAGCAACAGCTGGCTCAGGGTCCTCAGACGGCTTCTCTGGCACAGAGTCTTTCACCAGCTCTTGATCAGACACAGTCAAAGACTCTCTGGGTATGTTGCTTTCACTGTTCCCTTTACCTTGAGTGGCATCTCTACCCCTCGACTCCTCCTCTGTTGCTGCAATAGCTCTGGGGCTAGCAGGAGGAGTGAGTGCAGGTACAGGATTTGCAGCTGGGGGAACTGCATTACTACTGGGACTAACTGTGGCCTCATTTGTGGAGTTGGTTTCATCATTGCTTACGCCACTGTCTGGGATATTTTTTTTTGCAGCAGGCTTTGAAACGCAGAGGGAAAGAGGGGTATCATCAGCTTCTGATTCTCCATTATCTGCAACTGAATTAGTGCCAGCGTACGGGGCTTTGAAGGGACTTCTGCTACCCAGATCAACATTGGTTTCCTCCTTGGAGTACACGGAGCTGTTCGTGGGGCTTTCATCTGCTGGGGTGTTGTCTCCCAGATGCAGGGGGTTCTCTGCTCCTGCTGAGGGGGGATTAGAGGTCAGGGGTGGACTAACACTGTGTGTTGACCCCTCAGATTCCTCAGTCTTCACAGAATCTGCATCATTAGCTGTGGATTGTTTGAAAGTGGACCCTGAGTTAAGAGCATCTACTGGAGATTTTGAGCCTATTGTTAAGGCCAGGGGAAGAAGTTGTGCTTTAGATGGGGAGTTTACAGACTCATTCTCACCATCATCATAGACTGTACTTTCTTTTTCTGTACCGTCCTCATGTGACATCTCCTCATCAGGGGGTATCTGCCCTCCTAAGTGCAAGCGAATGTGGTGTTGAAGAACCAAGGCATTAGTGAACTTACGTGGGCACAGTGGGCAGGAGTTCATGGCACGGGCGTTGGGTGGTCTACCACGATGAGTGGCCAAGTGGGCCCTAAGGCTGCCCTTTGTGGAGAACGAACGGCCACAAAGCTTACAAGGGAAGGGACGCTCTCCCAGATGTGTGGCCTGGTGCAAACGAAGAGCTCTGGGGCAGCTGAGCACACGCAGACACACTCCACACTGATTAGCAGCCTGGGCAGTGGGAAGAGATGGGGTAGTCATGGTAGTTGTAGTGCTTGAACCTGAGACTCCTTGGCTGGTCGCTGCAGCACTGGTGCAAGGACTAAGTCCAAGAGCTGCCAACATTTCCCTGCGATAGGCGCTGGAGGTGGTGGTCAGGTCATGGGCATCTCCATTGGCCTCAGCAGGGGTTTGTGAGGAGGTGGAGGGAGAGGAGGCAGAAGAGGAGGAGGCACCCCCTTGTGGCTGTTTTTCCAGCTTCTGAACCAGCCGCTGCAGCTTGGATGTGTCAGAGGTCTGGATAGAAGTGGTGGGAGAGGATGAGGAGGGGGAGGAGGTGGATGGTTTGGGGAATGGTGGGAAAGGAAAGGGTAGCTGATGAGGTGAAGTGAGGTGGGAAGTGGATGGGTGTCCTGGGGACCGGAGAAGTGCAAGATGGTGAGGGGAGGCACCACCAGGAAAGAGAATCTTGGGCAGATGGGCCAACTGAGAGTATGGGGAAGTTGTGTGGAGGGCAGCGTGAGGTGGGGTGTTTTCATCAAAGCGCTGCTGCTTTGCTCCTTTAAACTGATTGGAAGAGGAAGAGGAAGATGAAGAAGGCAATGCAGTGCTGGATGCGCTAGCAGCAGCTGCGGCTGAGGCTCTGTTCAGCTGTAGCAAGGAATGAGCCGTGGACAGAAGAGCCATGTCCACTGAGGGGGGCAGAGGTAGTGAGGAAGGTGAGGGCCGAGCAGATGCACCAGACAGCAGTCCTAAAGCCATGCTCTCTGTCATCCCTGGTACGCTTCCTTTCACTCCATTATATGTCTCGTCATCATCAGCCCGCCGTTTTCGCCTTCTGTGAATGGCCCCTGGAGCTGATCCACTCTGCGTTTGCTCTGACAGGGCAGGAGGCAGCAGAGAGAGGGACAGCTCTGGGTTCTGCTCTCTGTGTCGCAGGAAATGAGCTTTGAGGTTCCCTCTGGTTGTAAAACGACTCAAGCACACTGGACACTGGTAGGGCCTTTCTCCTGTATGCGACCTCAAATGAATCTGGAGTGAAGAATCACTGCTTAATACTTTCCCACAGAATCGGCAGACATGCTGAGGGCGTCCTGACGAGGAGGCCGAGGTGAGAGGAGAGCTGGACTGGAGGTCCTGTGGATGGCTGGAGGCAGGAAGGGGAGGAGTCGGGAAACTGATGCCATTACTGTGAGCAAATGTAGAGGTATTGGATGATTTCTCATGGAGGTAGCGTGGCGGCAGGCCCAAGGACAAGGACAGAGGATGTAGGGCGGCAACAGAAGAACTTAAAGTGGATGAAATAGCTGATGAAGAGGACGATGATATTGAGGTGGAGGCTGAAGAAGAGGCAACTCTGCTGCCATTAACAAGTGAAGTGCCTGATTTAGAAATGGCTGGTGGGGGGAATAGAGAAGAGGGAAGTCCAGTCAAAAGTGATGAGGCTGTAGTTACTGGGGTGGCAGCAGAATGTGTTGGAGAGGAAGATGATGCTCCTGTAGACTTCTGGTTGTTATTTGAACCACTACCATGTGCACTGTTATCTTGGCCAAAGAAAGCACCTCCAAGCCGGAGGACATGCCTGCAGATCTCTTCTGTTATCTGCATCTGGTGGATTTGCCGCTGCTGCAGAACCCTAAGCTCCTCTAGGAGCACTGCCAGGGTTGGAGGAACTTGGATCTGTCCCTGGTCTCCTGGTGAAGTGGAGGCCTGCTGCTGACCTGGACTAGAGCTGTCTCTGTGAGGCTGTTGGGAGGAGGAGGAGGATGAAGAGGAGGAGGAGGAGGTAGTGGTGGTGGCAGAGCTGCCCATTGGTGGAGAGGTCATGGTTGAGTTTCCTTGGTGGGGCAGGCCGTTGGATCCAGAGGTTTGACCCAGAGGAGGAGGAGAGTGAGTCTGGGAAGACAAGGATGGGTGAGGAAAGTCTGGGGAGAGGGAAGAGTGGGTGTTGGGAAGGGATGTGGTGAAGGGGGCAATGTGGCTGGGCCAATGAGGAGGAGGTGAGCTCTCACTGGGCAAAGAGGGCGCGTGGAGCCCACCAGGGGATGGGCGAGGAGCCAGAGGCGGCTGGCAATCCTGCAGAGAGGTGGGTGATGATGAGGAGGATCCTGATGAGGTCACGTCTGAGCCCAGAGATGTAGACGGTGACTTTAAGCTCAGCTGGTCTTCTGGGAAATGACAGAAAAAGAAGTATGTTTTTTAAACCCTGAAACCAGTATGATTTATCATCAGGACATAGTTGTGCAATATCCACAAATACAGTCGTGTAAAGTCATAAAAACTTTCCCTTTTGATTATAATGAGTATTTATCTTATTGACTCCAGTTGTTTGGAATTTTAGTTAGCAAACTTTGGTTCAAACCAAAAGATATAGTTACAGCTTCAAAAGAAATGTCTGCTAGTAAATGGTCTTGAACAAGCAAATAAACAAGTGGAAGAAAACTCCACAGTCTGTGAGTTTTTGTAATGTCTTGTCTCAATCGGTGCTCTCCAGAGCAAAACTCCTCAAACATCTTGCACACACAAAAAAGCTTACAGACCACCTTACTGCTATGGCAACACATTTCAGAGGACAATGGGCATCACCAAGACAACCCATAACCCCTCTTAACCCACCCCCTCCCAGCAGCAGTTACGTCTTTCATCTCCTCATTCACCCTTCCCCCTTACGTCACAGTGGAGGTCAAGGGTCAGGCCATGCTAAGGGTTCTGGGTACTGTCCACACACTCTGATTGGTCAACTAATCTGACCTGTGCCGCCCAAAGGTCAAATTCTTTCAGAATCTTGAGCACAGAGTGAGAAAGAGTAAAAAAGAAAAAGAAGGGGGAGGGTAACAACAATGGAGAGACAAGCTAACTACTCCCTCCTGGAGAGGTATAGTGATGGAATGAAAGACTGTACCTAAGCGAAATGCTTTCCCCTTGATTTAGAAACAAACCTGTGCCTGCAGGAAACACATAAATAACTCCCAGTCTTAACTCACCACTCCTTTTGTGAGAGTTTACCTGGAGAAGCTTTAGCATTGACGTTAAGCTACAGCATATTGCACCATGAAGGTGGTACAAATGTGAGAAACTTTTTCTCACTCAGCCAGACCCCCAACTGTGCAGAGTATACAGTCAATAGGACTGGGGGGTGAGAAAGAAGGGGTGGGGGGTGGGTGGGGGGCATTGTGTGGGTAGAAAATGGGGGGAGAGGGGTGCATAAGGAAGAAAAGTATAGATGAACAGCAAAAGAAAACAAAAGAGGGGTGGAAGATTAATCTTTACCAAAAACACTGCCGTCCCTTCCCCCCACCCAAGCACCTTATTGTTAACAATTAGGAGAGTGCTCCATACTCATCAAAGTCCGCCTGCAGTCAGAGCTAAGCAGCCTGTTGGTTTCCTATGGTCATCTCATGAAAATGGCCACAGATGCATGTTAGTTTATCCTGCTCTATTCACATCACAGGAACACATTTACTGGCACTGAGCAAAGTGCTCCAGGCCTCCATTTAGTGGGGGCCAGTGCGCTTGATGACTACATTTATTTGTTTAGTTGATAAAGTCAGATGTGAAACTATTTTAGTTTGATAGATCAAGTACGTTAATTGGAAAGTAGCCACAAAGTTACAGAAATCAGATAGAAGTAATTTGTAACCAACAACAATAAAATGAAATGTAAAAAATCCAAAGTATTGCATCATAGCCAAAGTTTCTTTAAAGTTTTTCTTGAAAAAAAAAAAAGAAGTAATTTCTACACAAATATAACCTCATAACTATGAGGTAGCTATGAAACTTTTCTCCAAGAGAAATTCCAAATGCAAAAAAGTGTTTTCTTACCGTGAGATAGCAGCCTCGGGCCCCCCGGATCCGCGTTAACGAGATGCTGGGGTCTCTTCTGTTTCCGGCGTGACATGATTCACGGCGAATCAGACGGAGAGGGGGGCATCAGTCGGTTGAATGGCACCAGGCACGTTTCTTTTTGCGCACTTGAACGAGCTCCTGCAAGCATTCAAAGTTCAAATGAAGTGCAGTTCCTTGAGTAAAAGCTGAAATTTGAAAAAAATCAGATGAGTACGAGCAGTTTTAGAAGCTCCTTTCATGGAAGAAAGTTTAAAAAAAAAGAGGTGGTGTTTGGAAATCCGCCCGGCAGCGCCGTGTCATATGGAGCTGCGGTGTGTGTGGCTGTTTTCTAAAGTCTCTCCCCCCCACCACCACCACCAAAAAAAAAAAAAAAAAAAAAAAAACTTGTCCAATTTGTGCCCCTCCTCTCCCACTGCTGCTGCGCTGCATGCATATACGGGGAATACGCACATACACACCGTACTCACACACATTGCACTCACACACAAAACCACTCCTTGTTCTATGATATTTGCATTTCAATAGCGTGTAACACACAGCCTCCCTGGGTCTCTTTCCCCTAAGCTTTATTTTTCTTTACACACTTGCACAGAAGCTATAAACTTTAAATAAAACATGACAATAGCGTCAAAGCCGGTGGACGCCTAAAAACAAATTTAAGTAGACGTAGGTGTTGACTTTTTTCCCGTATGATTAATGTGTGGATAGCCTAATTGCATGACAAAAAACAAAATAACCATCGGTCAAATTAAGATGTAACACGTGTGTAAAATAAAACTATAATAATAATAATAATAAAATAATAATAATAATAATAGTAATAATAATGATAATAATAATAATAATAATATCAACAGGTGAAAGTTCAGTCATGTCACACCCGCTTACTGTCAAATCCTACTAGACGGATAATAAAAGCTGCAATGACTGCCTGGCAGGTGGCTTCCAAAGCAATATATGTACTTAAAGCGTCATCCTGATGTTGTTATTGTGCAAAAGGACTGTACAGAGAATATTTATGCCCTTTGATTTCCATATAGGGCTAATTATCAACAGCAGCGCTGTGAGAGTACAAGTGTGCAAGTGGGGCCACATCCATTCCACATGCATGCATGTAATTCGTGTGTTATCACCAAGCGCATAATACCCCCCAGACCCCTCCAAAAAGCATCTTACACTGGAGCTCTATTTAAAAGGCAGAGAATAGATGGGAATCATTGACAATGGCAAGCTGGACACAGTTGAGTGAGCATCTCCCCTCTCTCACTATGAACCCCCGGATCCACTGCTGCACAGCACAATGCCCCTCTTTCACCCCCTGCCTTTACTCCTGTACCACGTGGAGAGATGGATAAAAGCAAAAGAGGGAGAGAGGACGTGGGAGGAGGTAGTGGAGGTGCCATTTTTAAGGTGTCCCACATTATACATAAGCACACACTGTATAGTCTGCGTATTCAGAGTAAAGATATTTGGCGTTATTTATGAGGGGAACAACTGCCTTTTAAAGGGTCAAAAGTTTAGCTGCTCAGAATTAAATCAAGCAAAAGAAAAATGTGCTGAAGGTGTAATATCAAACTTATTCAAGTGTCTAAACAGTGGAGTAGGTTACTTTACGCAGGTGAAAGAAACAATACACAAATAAAATTTGTTCTCACTGACAGGCCACATGAAATTGCACGATCGATAGGCTATTTCAAGGATCTACACAGGAATATATCTAAAAACAGGCACACAAAAAACCCTTGAGTTTTACACTTTGTGCAATGGTTTTGTTGTCTTTTTTTTTTCTTTTCGTCACAGACATCATAAACATTTTGCCCATCCATAATCTCCCATTTTCAGTGTAAACAAAGCAAAAGTAAAATCTTACTAACTGTCAACCCCAGAGGAAAAATCTCTGGGTTTTAGGGAAAATCTGTTCTTTGGGAAAAGATCAAAATCAATCTACCCGCATGAACACACCAGAAAACATGTAAACTTGTTGTTACAAGACACAAATGATAAAACAATCAAATAAATGTTATCCAATTACACACATGGTTTCAAAATGTAGTTGATTCTACTCAACCTTGCAAGATTACCTTCGGTTTATTAAATAGAATAATTCCAGTTGTTGCCTAAATTCAAATCAAATATAGGCTAAATAATATTTTTCTTTAGAGTATAATTAACAGGAAAAGAAACAAAACAAAATAAAAAATTTAGCTCTGGCAGTTTAAACTATACAGACAGGCTATATCCTAAAGGCCCGAAGTGTTTATTCATTTTAAAGATCAATTTTAGATCTAGCCATTTAGCACGACCGGAATGGTCTAATCAAACTTTGGTAGTCTAACCATAATTAGCAACCAGCCAATCAGGTCATAGGATTAATGTAACGTCACTTTCTGTCACCTACAGACTCAGAGTAAGGAAGGCAAACTGGTAAGAGGTGGTCCTTGTCTTAATGAATAATTAAATACATAAAATAAAATGTTAATGACGACGTAATGGTGTGATTAATGAGAAAAGAGTATTAAACGTCGAAGATACTGTATCTGTGCTCGAAGTTGAAGAAAGCAAAGCTGACATGACTGGAACAAAACTAGCTTAGCTTTTGCAAGTTGTTAGCCGTTAGCTAATTCTAGCGTCCAATATAGCTTTAGCTCTAATCTTACATAACATCCTGAGAAAAGTTATAATTAAGTTTGTATTTTAGTTCTGTATTATTTAAGCAGATTAGAAATTAAACTTATTATGTGTCTGCTCCTGGACGAGTTGGAACTGTTGTGTATCTGCAGTATGTATGGATATATATGCTGGAAACAGTTATCTATTTGGAAAATTGAAATTTACACAAGTTATTTTTATTTTTGCTAAGTTCACATTCAAATTGACCTTATTTGCCTCTTATCCCAGGACAGCAAATAAGGTCAATAACACTTGTAATGCACATAAAGCTCATCAGTTACATTACACATCAAGTTGAAGAACGTTTTGAAAATCTCAAAACAGATCCCGATATACATCTGAAATGTCACACTGAAGATTTACACTTTACAGTACATTGAACACTTACATTCACATTGTCCTACTGTAATGTATTGTTAATTGCTAAATGTTATATGTTACTCAACAATTATTGTACTTTTCACAGTCATGGCCATGTCTCTGTGTGACGACACATTGCTGTGTAATTTCCCAAAGTGCCGGGCCAAGTTGAGTGGCTTTGCTTGGGTCACGGCCTGCTCGCATGTTTTCTGTGATCAGCACGGATCCAGTGAGTTCACCCGCTCCCCTGCCACATGTCCAGCATGCTCCTCTGCCCTGTCTGGGAAGTTGGACATTGTTAGGACAGAGTTATCGCCATCTGAAGAGTACAAAGCCATGGTGCTGGCAGGTCTACGACCAGATATAGTTTTGGACATCAGTGCCCGTGCTCTGGCCTTCTGGAGCTATCAGGTGGAGTGTAGCTGTGTATTATACTCAGTTTGTACATGTCTGTATCTGCACACATTAGAAATTTGATTTTATATTAGCTATGACATCTAGCTTGTGAGTGTGTGTGTTCACAGGTCCATCAGGAGCGCATGTATCAGGAGTACACTATGTCACGTGCTGATGCACAACTGAAGCAGATGGAGAAGATTTTGACCCAACAAAACCAGAGCAGAGAACTAGAGCTCAACGCAATGAGGGGGGAGATCACCTCCCTTAAGAAAGTAAAGTCTTCTCTGGTTTATGCAACGAAAGAGTCATTAAGACTCCTGTTAAACTCTGCTGGTTTGCCTCAGGTTGCAGTCTAACATGAATTTAAGATTGCACTTAAGATTTTACACAGTTTAATGATTAGTACGACAGAGTAGTAGGCTTATAGGCATCTTCTCTCATTGTTTTTTCTAACCTTGGATCCTGACCATTTACATCAGAAAATATCAATTAATCCTGCTCTAAACTCAATGGCCAGGTGATGGAAGAGTACAAAAGGAAGTACAGTGAGGTGTCTGAGAGGCTGATGGAGAGGAACAGGCAGTACCAGAAGCTTCAGGGCCTGTATGACTCCCTGAGGCTGCGTAACATGGTGGTTGGTGTGGGGGACAGAGACATGCCACAACCTGGACATCATGACTTAAACACTGGTAATGACACATTGTCTTAATTTGGTTTATTTAAACTTGCACCAGCATATGATAATGTTATTTAACCATGTCTGACATACTGTCCTTGTTGATTAATGAGAAGAGGAAGCTAGCACAGCGAGAGTCATTTTAAATGGCCCAAAGAATGGTGCTTCTGTAGGTGTTTTGTTTGAAAGAGGTGGTTATCAAGAGTGACGAGCAAGAATAATGAGATTGTGTGTGTAAGGGAATTTTGTTTAGAATAACAAAGAATGACATCCATCACCCCCCTGTGTGTTACCCAGCAATCGCTCGGCAGGCGACACCTCAGAGAAGCCCCCAGTTTCTGCCTCTCGGCCCCAGTGTGGACAGTCGTTTCTTCTCTTGCCTGGAGGCTGACGGAGCCAAGACTTTCTTCCGGTTCAGCTCCCCAGCCAGAGATAAGGACCGGTCCTCCATCAGCAAACACTGAAGTTATAAAGATTTAAGCTGCTCCTAGTTCTGTTGGTTTATCAGTAATGTAGTGGGAGTTGCCAATTGTTTTTGTGTCATTTATGCATTGTTGAACCATAAATGTATTCAGCTGTATTACATATTACTAGATTTAAGTTGGGAGTTGAACTATTAAATGTTATTCTTGCATTTGTAAATCTGTGTTACAATCCAAGTTTTTATAACACCCATCTTTCACAGACCTGACTCACACTCCTCATTGTAGAATGGATCAGACACAGCAATAAATGTACTTAAAGCGTCATCCTGATGTTATTGTGCAAAAGGACTGTACAGAGAATATTTATACCCTTTGATTTCCATATAGAGCTAATTATCAACAGCAGCATTGTGAGAGTACAAGTATGCAAGTGGGGCCACATGCATGCAATTCGTGCTATCACCAAGCACATAATACCCCCCAGACCCATCCAAAAAGCATCTTACACTGGAGCTCTGTATAAAAGGCAGCTTGCCAACAAGGTTGGGACTAAAATATAGTCAAAACAACAAAAAAATAAAGTATATAGGCTTTTATGAGCCAGTAGCTGCAGAATTAGCTAAATACACTTATGGTGTGAATATCGTGAAAGGACATGATACTTCAGTGATGTATGGACATTTTTGATGTTTATTACTAAGTCAGATTTGCATAGGAGATGTTCAACAAGTCTATTAGTGTGATATTCTTGTTTATATAATTAAATACAGTTAGGCAGTCTGTTGTACACAGTTCAAACAATTTGACTCACTGTGTTACATTTAAAGACATCCAATTTAATCCTGAACCTAAAACATTGCTTGGGTCTGTATTGCAAATATGAAATATGACTGCAGATTAGTGAAAAACAAAAGCCAAAATGGTTCACTTGGACCACAAGTGAGTTTTTGAGTAGTTTTTTTTATGCTTTTGGTAACAATGAATTGTTGTAGTCAAAAAGATTATCAAAAGGACTTTGAAATGAACTTTCTTAAAAAGGAAATGCACGTCTGCATTAGAAAATGGAAGATTTTCCTAAATTTCATCTTGTTGCCTTTGTTTCTAGGCCGTGGTTCTGTACATGCCAATCAAAGGTACATTTAACACCTAAACTTGTAGCTTTAGCATACCACACAAAATGTTTACAGTCAGGACTTTTGAGTAGTTTTTTTGTCTCGTTTTTTTATGGTAAACTTAAAGTCACATCTTACATCATCACAGGCTTGTTCATTGACAAAACAACCCCATGGAGAGCCCCACAATAATAGAATAACAAAAACAAGTTCATAAATATACACAAAGATAACAGGGTAATGTCTATTTACAAAACAATGTGAAAAACAGGCACAAACTTTGGAAACTTTCAACATTCTAAAAAGAAAAAAAAAATCTTAACAAATCCAGGGAAAAATGTGGTCTGTTTTCCTGGAACTGGGTTCATTCGCTGTGGTGCTTGTAGCTGATGGAGACAGGAATCTGACTTTGGATGTTCTGCTTTTTGCCGTTGACGATGAGGAGAAGAGGAGAGTCTACTCGTATACTTCTGAAGTCAAATGTCTGTCATAGACAGAACATTGAAAAGTTAGATGCACACAAACACACATAGAAACATTACCGTGCAAATCAAACCTCTTACCTTATCTTTATGTGTAATACTGTGTCGTTTGACATTAGGTTCAGGAATAACCACAGAATCACCAATCAGGACGCCCCAGCTGTCAGCTGTGTTATAGACCATCACCACTAGACACACCTCCTCGCTGTCAACCATGCCAAACGTACTGCACAAAAGAAAGCGAGGATTAAGGTTAGATTAGAAACAAAAACTACTACTTCCCAAGGACTGAAGCAAACTGTGGCTCAATAATATTAAAATAAATGGCACTTACAAAGCCATACGACCCTCAGAGGCCAGGCTGAACACCACCTTTCCCAGAGCGGCTGTCCCCGCATTGAGGCCATGTGTGAGGGAGGAAAGCGTTCGAGGTTCTAGGCTTCCCACCCGACCTGAAGGGGAACGAAATTGTGGAGACGAGCAGGGACCCAAAGCCGATGTGTTGAGATTTGAGAGCATCGTTCGTAACCGACGTGCTTTCACCTTTCCCTGTAAAACACAGACAGCTTGAAGGTGAGCACAGAAACCAATGCTGTGCTTTGCTGCCATCATGTGGTCAATGATATCCATCACTTTGATAATATTTAGAAAAGGTCATTCTATAAAAAGCAGTAGTTATTTATTATTTATAAAAAAATAACATCAACATAATTACACATCCTCCCAATACTTAGTGCAGTTTCTTCTTGGAAATGTATCCATTATCTATTCTCACCAATTATTTCTTTAATCATAATCTAATTCAGAGTCTATTGTCTACATTCTCATAGATTTGTGATGCAGTAAAATGTAAGCAAAACTAAAAGCAATAAATGTCTAATAATCCAAATACTATATTAATATTCATTTGGTAAGAGTCTGAACAAAAAATATCAAACACATCAGCAAGGCTCTGGAAACTTATGAAGCACTTTTACTATTGTCTGATATTATAATCATAAAAGTTATGTTTGGTGTACCTTCAGCATCTTAAAACATGCTGCTAAAACCTCCTCAGAAAAACCTACAAACTATAAGATAATCAAAAGATGTGATTTTATACTCCCCCTTTCAAAATGTTCAAGACAGTGAACACCATTTTTCTACAGATAGGCAAGATTCATTAACATTTTCTCCTACCTTGTTTTGTATGAGTTCAGCCACTTTCTCCAAATACTCCAGTAACTGCCTCTCTTTTATGGATGGATCTTCCCAGCTTGGGTCCAAGACTGCAGCTCGACTAAAGCCCCCAAGCGCACACGCAAACATCTCCTCGAACTGGAACAGAGTGGCTCTGTTGAAATGCAGCTCAGGATCATGAGAGGCTGCTCTGTCCACAGTCTCCTACAAAACGGTACAACGGGAGCAAAATGTAAGCACACACAATTATCTATTCATTAATTGTATAAATATGTTCACAGCCATGAGTGCCTGTTTACTCACTGATTTTGCATAGGCACTTAAAGCTTGTTGAGAGAACTGTGGATTCTGTCCGCAGGTGAAAAACAAGGAAACATAGGCGTTTCCCAGGATATCTGTAAAATCATTAAATTAAATACGGAGCATCTGAAATAACATGTCATCACACATCCTTGGATTCTTTAACAACTGCTTCATTATAATGAAATAAAGAAGCACACTGATATTATGCTGTTGAGCACTCCACCTTCCAGCAAAGCTTTACAACTTTACTCACGCCAAGACTTTCCATCTATAACATCCAACTCGACCGCTTGACGGGCCATGTCCACGCTCTCCAGGACCTGTTTGCCGTGTGCGTCGCTACTGGGCGCTGGCAGCTGCCTCAGCACCATAGACAGATTCCGTAGAGAGACTTTATTCTTATTCTACAGGGTGGGAGATCAAGCAAAAACAGATGAGTTAGGGGAGACAGCAAAATCTTTCAAAACTATGAAGTTCTCCAAAAAAAAGGACAAACATTTCCAGCACCTTTTCTAAGCACCATACCTGTTGCAAGGCACCAGTGAAGCAGTTCTTGGCACCGACCAGGTCTCCTTTTTTCCAGTACTGCTCCCCTAGTATATTCCAAGCCTCAACCAGGCCAGGATCAAGCTTCACCGCCCGGGAAAGACACTCCTCTGCTTCAGCACTAAAGTCTGGAGCCACGTTCAGACACCTGCCCTTTTGTAGCAAAAACTCTGCTTTGTGTTTAAAGCACTCTGTTTAACATGAAACACGAAGAACAAATAAAAACAAAAAAAGGAGAAATTATATTGTGCAAATAATCAATTTATAGTTTGTTTTGGAAATACCACACCCACCTTCTTTCTCCCCCAGCCTTTTCAGTGTTTGGTCCATCTTTTGTGTCACATCATTTTGTTTCTTTCCAGCTTCCTCCACATCATGAGTCTCAAAATAGCAATCTCTGAAATTATACAGCTCATCCACGAGCTCCTGCATTACAGAAGAAAAGAGAGGTTAAATACATCTGTCATTCATAAACTAAAATTAGCAAGGCCCTCACGAGTAGTTTTGTTTTGCAGGGGGGGAATAGCAGGCGAGGGGGATCTGAACTGTTGAAAAATCTTCCTGCCTGACTTGAAATAATATTTAAAGAGCCTCTCCATCGAGCATACTTTCTGCCTCTGTCTACAGACATGCAGTCAAGCTGCTGAGTCAGCGTTACTGATCCAAGCAAGGAGTGAATATGAATAATTCAGCTTTAGTTTTATCAGGGTAGACGGGACATTTCTAGCTTTATATACCCATTTAACAAGTATAGTACTCCCACATCTGATTCAGTATCAACAACAGAAACTGAACATTAAAAGAAGGGTTAGCATGACAGCTGCAGCCAGTTGTTATAGCAACGTCTTCCTTAAAAGACGTCCAAAAAGCGAAACAAGAAACTGACATTAAGGAGCCAACATAACACAAAGGGTCGAGACAACCTACATTTAAGATTGACAGTGTAATGCTGCTGAAGGGACTTGCCTTCATAATTTGGACTTCGTCTTTGTCTTTCACAGGCTCCCCACTTTCTCCTTTTTCCGCCATCTTTGCGTTAGCCAAACTGGAAAAAGTCTGATGGCGAAACAACGGCAGAGAAGTAAAATAAAAACAAATAGTATAAACAATCGCTAAATTTAACGTTCTACCTCATGTATACTTGTAAAAACGCCCATTCCCCTACTATAATAACAAAAAAAAACCCGCAGTTTTAGCACAAAGTTAACAGGCTTTTAATTTCTGCAACGCAGGAAGTAGACGAAGTCCGAACCCATAAAGAATCCGGCAAATGAATTTTCAAGATTTGGTCTTATATTGAACTTGAATGACAAGGAGATACAGATAATAGAGGTATGTGGTCATTTATAATTTGAGGAATAGTATTGCCCTTTTATCAATCGCGCACTAAACACAAGTTCTCTGCCAAATAGGAACCGTTCTACTGAATCAAGATGCCTATCGGACATTTCATTGCGCTGGACCATATACTTGGCTTCTCAAAGCGCGGACAGTTTTCAAGTTTGTCCCGAAGACGCTGTCCAGAGTGACCAGTGTCTGCGTTTGTGTTTCCATTAAATCCAGCTCGTCATGTCAGATACATGGAGCAACATCCAGGCGCACAAAAAGCAGCTGGACTCCCTGCGGGAGAGGCTGCAGCGGCGGCGGAAAGATCCTGCGCAGCTCTCCGCGACGGGTACGTACAGAGCGGGCACTGCAGGACTGCAGCCGGCGGTTGTTACGGTTTTGAAATTTGTCAACCAGTTAACTAAGAATGGAGGATTAGTTGATAATCTAATCCTATAATAATATTATTATTGTTATTGTTATTTTATTAACAGCAATAATAATAATATGTGAACCAATATATTTCAAGCTTTTATTTGTTTGAATCTTGCTGATTAGGACTTGCAGCTTAAGAAAACCTGAAATTCTAAAACAAAAAAATTTGAAAATTCCATGATATCAATTGAAAAGGACTTTAAATACAAAAAAGTCAGGCCTCCTAAAGTAAAATCTTGCATCTGTATTTAGTACTTGGTTGGGGCCCCTTTTGCTTGAATGACTGCCTTAACCCGGCGTGGCATGGATGCAACCAGCTTCTGGCATATCTCAGGTGTTATGGAAGAAAAGATGCTTCAATGACAGCCTTGAGCTCTTCTTTATTGTTTGGTCTCCTCCCGTTCAGCTTTCTCTTGACAATGCCCCACATGTTTTCAATGGGTTCAGGTCAGGTGAGTTTGCGGGTCAATCAAGCAAGGTACTCCCATGGTTGTTGAACCAAGATTTTGTACTTTTGGCAATGTGGGCAGGTGCCAAGTCTTGCTGGAAGATGAAGTCTGCATCCTCATACAGCTGGTCTGCTGAAGCAAGCATGAAGTGCTCCAAAATGTCCTGGTAGACTGCTGCATTTATGTTGGACTTAATGAAGCTCACAGGTCCATTTCTTAAGAAGTCCTCCACACTTTTGAGTGGCCCTTTCCTGACCATCTTCTCCAGGCTGCTGACAGCCCTCCGGCTTGTAAACCATTTTCTTCCACACTACTTCCTTCCACTTAACTGTCCATTAATGTGCTTTGAGACAGCACTCAGAGAACATCCAGCTTCTGTTGCTGTCACTTTTTGTGTCTTTCCCACCTTGTGCAGGGAGTCAATGAAGGTTTTCTGCACGACTGTCAGATCAGCAGTCTTCCCCATGATTGTGAATTCTTCTAAACCAAGACAGGGACTTTTTTAAAGGCTTGGGGCACTTGTGGAGGTGTTATGGATTTACCTGATTAGAATGTGACACTCTGAGCCTACAATACTGGAGCTTTTCACAGTATTCAAATTTTCTGAGTTTTAGAATTTCAGGTTTTATTAAGCTGAAAGTCCTAATCAGCAACATCCAAACAAATAAAAGCTTGAAATATATTGATTTGCGTATTATTTATCTATATAATATGGACATTGCAACTTTAAAGTTGAATTTCAGAAATGCATGAACTCTTTCAGGATATTCAAATATTTTGGGTAGTACCTGTGTGTGTGTGCGTGTATGTATGTATGTGTATATATATATATATATATATATATATATATATATATTTATATATATATAAAATCATCCTCAAATCAGTTGCCAGTGAAATAAGTTGAAAATGA
Organism: Atherinomorus stipes; assembly: GCA_023101725.1. Lineage (NCBI taxonomy): Eukaryota > Metazoa > Chordata > Actinopteri > Atheriniformes > Atherinidae > Atherinomorus > Atherinomorus stipes. The sequence continues at coordinate 773,236 of JALJCO010007028.1, read as the reverse complement.
CAAAAGTAATAAAACTTCACATTGTGGTGTTTTACACTCCGCGTCGTGCATCAAAACTGTATAATATACGGCTCCTCGTTGTTTAGTCCTTACTGATACCAGAATTTAGTGCTGATTTCAGAACTTTTGTGAAATATTTTTGTGCATAACTGCAGTGGGTCAAAATTCCTTGGTGGTTTGGTTTCAGCCCGTCATAGTTAAGTATCTTTGCAATTTTCTGTGAATAAACTCTTACACCTTTGTCATCTCAGATGGAGGAGGCAGCACGGATGGTTCCACGGCCAGGAGTGACAGCCCAGCTCCATCAGCTTCAACCAGCTCTCAGGAGGAGACAGAAAAGCCACCTGATCCTGAACTAGAGAAGAGGCTGCTGGGATATCTGTCCGAGCTGAGCCTTTCACTGCCTACAGACTCCCTTGCCATCACAAACGAACTCAACAGTGTATGTCTTTTTGTGCTTGTGGTATATTTTGCCCTCGAACTTAATGTTTTCCTTGTTTAACGACTCATTATTGTATGTATTTTTTATCACAGTCAGAGGCAGCTGTTAGTCATGGATGCATCCAGAGCCTGCTGCTCAAATTTTCTGCTCAGGAGCTTATCGAGGTCCGACAGCCCAGCTCAGCTTCTTCAACTTCTACAGCTTCCTCTTCTTCCAATACAATCGTCATAGCTGTGGACCATACAAAACTGTGGGCTATGATTGGATCTGTAGCAGGTGCCCAACGGACTGGAGTGAAGAGAAAAGCAGAGGACCAGACCCTCGGCAAAAGGGCTGGCGGTTTCTCACCCTCACTCCAGAGCTCTGCCTCTCCTCCACACTCATCATCTTCATCTCTGACCCTGGCCTCCTCCTCACAGCTAGCTGGGCCTTCTGCATCAGGGAGTGGGGCAGAGAAGAAGGGCAGAAGCAGTAAAAGCCAGTCATCTCATGTGGACATGGAGATTGAAAGCCTCCTCAACCAACAGTCCACCAAGGAGCAGCAGAGCAAGAAGGTAGGAAGAGCTCATTTTAGGACTAGTTGTGTTTTCAGAAGCATCTGAGTGGGATTACACATGCAGCATCATGTGAGGTTGATCTATGTCCAGGTGAGCAGAGAGATTCTGGAGCTGCTTAATGCCAGCACAGCTAAGGAGCAGTCCATCGTGGAAAAGTTTCGCTCTCGTGGTCGAGCACAGGTCCAAGAGTTTTGTGATCATGGGACCAAAGAGGAGTGTATCCGCTCTGGAGACTCACCTCAGCCATGCACTAAATTACACTTTCGGTAAGTACTTCATCCCAACCCATTTTTTACTTGTTCGATTTTATTTTTTAATCATAAACCAACAGACCAAGCTATCATCTTTACGATTTACTGTAAACATTTACAGTTATCCACATCCTCCCTTTTATTAAACCTAGGAACAGACAAGCATGTTTACAGTTAAGATGATATATTTTATTTCACTCACTTCATTTGGTTGGTGTATTGTATTTGGAGAATACATTTTTTAACCTTAAGGTGGCACTGTAGTTCACTGCTTTTATATATATGAACTGTCACAGTTTGACATAAATCTTGTTAAACACAGCAGGACCTTTCACTATTTGTTAAGGAAGCCAGCCTGAGGGAACCACGAGGAAATATCCTTCCCTCTGGCAAATAAATAAATGTCTTAATTTTTACTCCTCTTAATAGGTCTGCCTAAATGATTGTAATTATTATGAATTATGGCACTGGAGATGATAATCTGACTTTACTGACTTTGATTTTGTTACTTATTAATTATTAACAACCAGTGTGACAGATTATATTGATTCTCACAGTAAAAGATGTGAGTAAATAGCTGAAAATTATGATATGAATGAAAGGTCTTTTAATTTTTATTATCTTATCTATCTTATCTAATTTATATTATCCAAGGCTGATATGGTTGTAAACATTGAACCCTGTTTATCGAGATGAGATGGATATTTGGATATGGATATTTTTTAATGCCTAATTCTCACTTGTTGTAATTCACAAGTCACATACTATTTGTATAGGTTCCCTTATTAATCATGTTCATCAGAGTGGGAGAAATGTTCACATGCTTCTCTTTTAAAGCTGATCATCATCTCGTAATGCTGATCATGCCATCATGATCATGTTTTTAATTACTACTTTTGACACTTTTATCAATGGATAAAAAATTTTTCAACAAAATAAAGTTGGTTAATCGCTCAGAAAAAGTTTGGCATTATGTAAAAAAAATACAAAAACTGCTGCTTTGCTTGTTTTTGTGCATGCCTGCAATTTGCTTTGTCCCCCCCCCACCTCCGTGATGGATTCTCTTTCATCTATAATTCTCTGTTTTACATAAAACTCCCAACTTCACAGGACAACAAGACAGACATACATGCCTAGAATATTACTTCATTTTTAATGTTGGCCATTTAAGCAAGTAAAAAAAGGCTGAAAGGCCAAATGTATGGTGTTTATAGGCTGCTCAGACGAGCCCTTGAGTTCTTAATTAATTCAAATTAATCACACTTAACACAATGTTATGCAAGTACTGAAGCATCACTTGAAATGTTGCAGGCAGGGGGCATTGTCGAAATGATTTATCTCTTAGATTGCCTTTAAGGATTTTCCTTTGCTGAAAGAGATGATAAATAAAGCATTCAAGCTCATTTCCTAAGTATTTAGATAATTGAATTAGCTGTCACCATGGATACAACTTAGATCCTCTAGGCTTTTTAACTTGTTTACCTTCTTGAGAGAAAAAAAAAACCTGTTCAACTGTACCCAGTCTCCATGTTGAACTCCTGTAAACATTCATATAGAGCAGTACAGTTCAAAGCCTCCGTCTTTCTCATTTTGATTATTATTTCTTTTAGTAATGATTTAGGTAATTATAAACACCCTGGCAATGTCAGACTTAGGCTTATCTGCTAATTTGGAGTTTACGTTGGGATTTGCAGAAGCCATCTTGTTTTACTATGTGGTGCTCAATTTTTTGTCATGCAGCCGAATCATCAACAAGCACACAGACGAGAGCCTCGGCGACTGCTCCTTCCTCAACACGTGTTTCCACATGGACACCTGTAAATATGTCCACTACGAAATCGACAGCCCTCCGGAGATTGACAGCAGCCTGTTAGGGCCCCAAGCGGGGACCACAGAGCTCGGCCTGCACGCAGGGGACACAGACAGCAACGTGGGCAAACTCTTCCCTTCACAGGTGAGGAAGAGGAGAGATGCTCTAAGACAGTATAAATAAATAAACAGATGTGTAATGATAATTTCTTTGCAGGTACAGTATTAGAATTGTGTGATTTTGTGCTTTGACTTACAGTGGATCTGCTGTGATATCCGCTACCTGGACATGTCCATATTGGGTAAGTTTGCTGTGGTGATGGCCGACCCTCCCTGGGATATCCACATGGAGCTGCCGTATGGTACTCTGACTGATGACGAGATGAGAAAACTTAACATCCCCGCCCTGCAGGAGGACGGTTTCCTCTTTCTTTGGGTCACTGGCAGGTAATTAAAACAAGTCTTTGCTGCCTGAGCTGGAAAACCTTCTGCTTTATGCTGCCATTCATGTTTCCTTATTTCAAAACTTCTAATTCAAATTCCCTGAGCAGCATTTGATAAGCTGTTGGATCCATTTAATTTGATAGTAGGAGAGGACTGAACCCCTGCAAAGATTTTTGTTTGTAAATACATGTAATTCTTCATTATTCTTCTTTTCCTCTCTCAGAGCTATGGAGCTGGGCAGAGAGTGTCTCAGCCTCTGGGGGTAAGCTTTTCCTTTTGCAAATCTACAACAAACTCCTTTTTAAATTTTATTTCCTCATTGTTCTGTTATTTTCCTCTCTCAGCTATGAGCGTGTTGATGAAATCATTTGGGTGAAAACCAACCAGCTTCAGAGAATCATCCGCACAGGAAGAACGGGTCATTGGCTGAACCACGGGAAAGAGCACTGTCTGGTACATTTGACGTAGTTTTCTTTCTTTTCTTTGTCATGAAAGAAACAAGAAGCCAGAAACAAAATTTTCCTCTGAAATTTGTCACTTAAACGACGGAGCTTTAAAAAAAAAAAAAAAAAAAAAAGACATCTATTTTTAGAAACGATTCCACAGGAGAGGATGAATTTGCAAAAACTCTCTTGGCCTTACATAAAAAGAAAAACTACAAGGAAACATGGAACATGGTGGCACAAAATGCAGAAATGATGCAGAAAATATGTTTTAAGCTGTTGCCGTACTTCTTAACTTCCCATTCAATATGGCTCCTGACTGAATTTAAACTTTTACTTGATGATGAAATGATTTTGCACAGTCAATGTCAAAAGATGTAAAAGCAGTTGTTTATCATCAGGTGGGTGTAAAGGGAAACACGCAGGGCTTCAACAGAGGTTTGGACTGTGATGTCATTGTAGCAGAGGTAAAGTGTTTATTTTCCTGACAAACATACTGCTATTACCCATGATCCCTTCAGCCTGTAAACATCTGTACACTGTGACCCAGGTTCGCTCTACTAGCCACAAACCAGATGAGATTTATGGCATGATAGAGAGGCTCTCACCTGGCACCAGGAAGATCGAGCTCTTTGGTCGACCCCACAACGTTCAGCCCAACTGGTAACATGCTTGCTTTGATTTGAAAATCTTGTTGAAAACTTTTGCATATTTTTTAAGCCTTTTTTAAATTTCTGTTCTAGGATAACTCTTGGAAACCAGCTGGATGGTATTCATCTTCTGGATCCTGAGGTTGTGGCGCGGTTTAAGAAGCGATACCCAGATGGCGTCATCTCCAAACCATGAAACCATTTGTTTTGGGACTGTTTTATACTTTTTTTTTTTTTTTTTTAAATAAATGTTGTCAAAAAGTTGTCATCTGTCTTTAGTTATGATTAAAACTATGATGGCTTTTTAAATTATAGTAATTTGTTTACAATCTATGTTCTACCAGTTCTGATGGTCAGGTAATGAAAGCAGCATCCGAGAGGTATTTCCAGGCCAGTCAAAAGATGAAGTCCTTCCAGTGTGACCTGGGTCCAAAGTTTTATAATTTGTGCTATTTTCACATATTAACTACAACTAACAGTCATGTTTTCTGTTAATAAAGACACAAGAGATTTTATGATAGAAATGCTTTAATGATGGTTTTAAATGTAGAGTAGCACTGAATGGAATATCACCACACAATTTAAATCTGGTCATCCCAGACAAACATCCATCACCAAGTCCACCAGGACTTCCAATTGTAAAAAAGCTGAAATGAGTCAAGCGTGAAAAACATCTGATATAAAGTTCCTGTGCAGCTCAGATTACTTTATGCTGTTACAGACTAACTAGACTAAAACGGCTGCAAAACATCCATACCTGGTCTGCATGTTTATGGCATTAATGTAATTTTTGTGAAAGACAAAAATTTTGATCTTAGCATGCAAACAAAAAATAACCTACTTTAAGGGGGAAAACTAAAGTTGTGAGGTTAGGGAAAACAATTGAGTCATTAACGGTGTTGATGTAACTGATTTAATTTGGATGGATATTAACTAACCTTAATTTAACAACCCTATTGAAATTTAGCTGTGGTCAAATCATAAAATTCAAAAGGATTTCGTTTTTGATTTTTTAAAACAAATGTAGTGCCTCAAAATAAACAGTAGAAAAAAAGGAAAATTCCCAAAAACAAAGCAAAGTAATGCACTTAATGGTAGTGAATGCTGTAAACAACTCAACATTATCTGAACTAATTAGTCTCTTTTTTGTGGCTGTGGATCCTTTTAGTATAGCCTTGTGGAGTCTCTTTCTGGCATCTTTTTCCTCTGCCTTGTTGAATCCGGTCGATCATCAGGAGTTCTGTTTGTGCAGTAATAGCACAAAAGGTTCAAACATCAGCTGAGGCTCTGGGCAATTCCTGCTGCTTATATCTAAAGCTTTCAGACTCCTTCTCTGCACCACAGGCTCCAAAAACACTAATGGGTAATAGAGTCCATTTGGCTCTGCCACAAACTTCTGTCCAGCTCAGTAGGTGGCGTCCACCGCGTTGATGTTGCTGTCCAACTGGTGCCTGAAAGACAGCCTGGCCTTGGTGGAGAAATAGATCTGAGAGCCCCGACTAAGGCTTCCTGCTCCTTCGCTGTCGCTGCCCCAGGATGTTGTGGAAGACAGACGTGGCTTCAAGTCCTCTATAGGAACTGAGTGAGAAAAGACAAGAGAGTCTAGTTACATCATGTTTTACCATTACAAAAAGATTGAATATAGACCCACCCAACAGTAGTTATATTATTAGGGCCTGTATAAGCTGCTTCTCACCTGCCGCTGGGGGGCACTGCCTGCTCTTGCAACGCTCTTTACAGCGTCTGTAAAAAGGGAAACACTGCAGCATCTTCACGCCCATGACAGAGTTGTCTGAGGACAGAAGAAAGCAAATGAAGATATAAATATCAGACTGCTGATCACCAGTACATCATCTTAATAATGACAAACTTTCTCACCACACAACCTTTCCTTTCCAGCTTACATTTAAGCTGCCTTATCTGCCTGCCGGTCTGACAGTTCCTTGTCTGCTCAATAGGTCACAGTTTAATGGAATTATGATGCTGCACTTCAGCGCCAATGATAGCTTAATGTAAGCTGACAGTATCACTGAATGGCACTGTGGCCCAGCAACCAGCCTCTCAGTCAGTATTTACCGTGCCATCATCACCGTCTAATCCTGGAAAAGGACGTCAGTGCACTGTGGCAGTCCAAGAAACTGATAAGCTCTCCTCTCACAGCCAAACAGATTACACTCAGGTGATTTAGGAATGTTATGACTGGACCAAATCTCAACATGAAAACCTTGTGTTTCTCAGAATTCTCCTTTTCAACCAGTTATTCTTCTTCATATTGTGTAGCATCTCTCATCCTGCACAGGAGTCAAAGCAGGTTTCTTCACTTTTGTTTCGACACCAAACAACCATGACTCTTTATACGGCAGAGCTGGACAAGTCAGTCAAATTCAGCATTTCTTCTTTAGAGTATCAACCTAACTATAGCGGATAAAGTCAGAGCCACATGGCAGCACAGAGCTGCATTTTCTTAGAGGGAAAAAAAGGTTTTTATTTTAGTCTAATCAGGTTAAGAAATAGGTCAGGTGAAATGGAGCAGAGGGAGGTGATGAGCCTGGGCAGTTTCTATTGAAATTGCAGTGAAAAGTACAATGATTGTTACAGCTTTAATTTTCCTGCAAATCTGCAAGACTCAGTAGAATTAAAATTTTAGTAGCCTAAAATAAGTTTAATAAACCATTCAAATAAGTTAGGTTTTGTATATAATAGAAATAAGTCTAGTGGGTTTTACTAAATGAACCTTGGTAATAGTGGGTGAGAAACTAAAAGATAACTAGATGATTTAATAAAGTAAAATATATTTAAGTTTTCATAAGAGAGATTTAAATTATTACAAAGTAGTTTTATGTTTCTTTTAGGGGGATTCTTTTAAGTGACCATATTATGCTTTAAGCAGTTTACCGCAACTTTCTGTAATAAACTGAACAGCTTTTTTGTGCATGTAAAATGTCTGAAAAGTATCAAAACCCAGAGTTCACACTTTACCCTAGAAGACACCACTCCTAAACCACTTTAAACACCTTTACCTAACGTCTCCATGTAACAAACTGGCATAATGCCCGTTAACTGGCTTGTTTGGAGCGTCCCTAACAAAAAAGTGTAGCTGCCTCATTTCTAACCAATTAGAACAAGCTGGGCCTGTTAGAGGGAGGAGCCTTAAAGAGACAGGAGCTAAAACGAAGTATTGCAGACAGAAGGTGACAAGAGGCGGTGCAGAAATCTGCTGCATAACCCCCCCCTCCAACTTAAAAAAAAAAAAAAAAAGACACAAAAGTATGTAGTCATCTTGTGGTTTCATAAACCTGACATAACCATATACCCTATAGGGCTCTTTAAAAAGTCAGAGTGGTGGCGAGGGTGATGGAAACCACATAAAAAAGCAAAACGGCCACAACAAAATGCTGGACCAAAAACAACCATAAATAGAAGCAGATTCAAATAATCATAAGATGAAAATTATGACAAAAAAAAAAGTAAGTAAGGACATTTTCACACATCTTTGGCTAGAAGTCTCTTGTTTTCTTTTTTTGCTATGGGAGAAAAAAAGTTTAAATCAATAGTTGGACCTACAAATAACTATTTATTGATAACATTTCAAATTAACGTGTTATTATCATTAAGATGTACAAATAAGAGGCTATATAAGGATTAATATTTGGGGTCATTGAAGTCTTTTTTCTCCACTGTTGGTTAAAATCAGACATCACTTTTTCTGTCATGTGCTCTTCTCCTTAAACAGCCATAACCATCGTAGCAAACACACTTTAGAAGCTAGTCAAAATGTCTCATTGCCAGAACAGCCTGTTTCCTTCTAATCCTCCCGGTACTGACTGAAATTAAATGCCCACCTCTCCTGCTCTGATGGGAAAACCCTCCGAGTGTGTTAATCTCCTGAGCCCCATTGTTCAGTAATCATGAAGGGACAGATTTGGATATCTGATGACAAACACTAAACTGCGATTGCAACATAAAGCCGAGCAGCGTTGGCTGACCACATTTGCTTTTGCTTGGGTCAGTGGGGCAGTTTCATGGAGACGTGTCAGCTCTCACATATGCACAGAGCTGCTGCAGCACATTACAGATGTGCTGGAGATGGAGACATGTGTCCACTGAGAAAACACAGCTTCTCTATTTTGGACTAAGTCGCACAATATAAGCCATTTTTTTTCTCTTCAGTCTCCAACCATATAATGCTCCTCCCTTCTCTGTTTCACTCAGGTGTGGCTCTGAAACTCAACCCAGCGTACAGACACAGAAACCATTATGTTTAGGTCAGTTTAGAGATTCTGCTTGCAAGATGAGAACAGTATAGCACACATTGTAAAGGAGAAAGAGCAATGACATACAGACAGAAGACTTTTCCCTCTGCCCAGTTTCCCACACAAACACACACACTCACATACAACATTAAGGCCCTGGTCATTGGTGAGGAATTTTGGGCAGAGATGATAATTGGCTGAGGGGGTCTGGCAGCACACAGCAGGCTGGGAGCCTGGAGCAGAAAAACAACCTCAGATGGCAAACACATACACTCAATGACCACAGAGTAAAAGGGGAGAAGATTAAAAAACTGAAGTAAAATAACATAATAGTAAGGCATTAGTAGATGGAGGACAGAAGAAAATGAAGTTAAATCTTGGCATGGTTAAAACAAGATGATAAAAGTGAGAGAAACAGAGTAAAATTGGAGGCTTCGGCTGCTGTGAGCAAAATGGAAAGAGGTTTTACTCAGGGATGGAGCTGAAAGTTGTGCAACTCCTGCACAGACACATTTGGCAGTCAGCTTGATTTCATGATTTGTTACTATGCCGTGTCACAGGCTTTCATCTTTTGCATGTTTGTGCATGTCTACACTTTCGGGCTTCTTCAGTGGGGTTAGTTAAGTGACTGGAAAATGCATGTTGAGCACAATCTCAACATTAAATCTCTCGATTACACTCAAACATTTCTCTCAACAAACCTTACTGTTCCCCTCAGTCCACACTCAACTCCTTATCTGTTTAACAAACAGCCCTTACAAATGCTGACAGTGACGAGATAACACTCACAGATCCTTGTTTCCACTCAGTCTTTGGAACTTTATAGTGGAAAGAAATAAAAAAGGAAATGCAGTCCTATGCACTTAACACTCAGGCCTGCCAGAGTGGATGACGCACTTATGTGCATGTATACACACAGACACAGAGGTGTGTGTGCTCATTAATAACTGAATACAATCCACTATTGGATATAAAGCAGCTTTTAAAAAAAGGTTTCTAAGAGCTTCATCGAATCAATACTGTGTGCACAATGGTATGTTACTTTCAATAACTCAAAGTTTACTGATAGTGTGTGTGCTTTCGCACACTGGTTGAATGAAGCCAAGTAGATTTACTGAAATTCATGAGTTAAAAGGTACTTTTAACTTATTAAGTATTAACTTTTAAGTTTTTTTAAGTATTTTGTTTAAATGCTGCTCTCTACTGCTTATCCACAGCACCTTGGAAATACTATACTTTTGACTTGTTTTCAGCCAGGTAATGACGGTTTGTTCAAACTAATTTGCAAAATCATCATGGTGTGCTCACAGTGGTTTTAATTACAGCTGAAGCAATCAGTCCTTTCAACAGATAGTAAATTTGCATAAACCAGCTTCCAGTATAATGATTGTTTAAATAATTTAAGATGCTGCTGCTCACTATTTTAATAAACCAAATCATAATCTCTGTTTGATGGAGTAAAAATAATGTGAGGAGTAATCAAGAGTGAAATGAAAAAACAAACAAACATACAAACAAACAAAAAACAACTTCCCCTTGAAATGATGCAGCTTTAAACCTCTATCAAATCACGATACAATATAGGAACATCATCTCTGCAAAGACTAACAATGATAAAGCTAAGCAAAACAGAACAAGATCAGTTTTAGTTACCATAGTTAAGGAAAAGTCTCTAGAATAGTCATGTAGACGCCGTTTGGCACCACCTGTTCTCCATATTTAAGGACATTATGTTTTACACAGTAAAAGCAGAAATCATATCTTTTAAATGTAATAAATAGCAGTGGTTTCAGTCACAAGGGACATTTTTGTTTCATTGAGCACTTCTTTTCAAAGTAGCTACATTCTCCTTTTTTTAAAAAGTTAGCTATAACAAGACAACAAAGCACTTTATCTAATATATAATAAAAAGCAAAATATTTTTCCATTCACTTTTTATTTAGCAGAACATACAGAAAATTATTAACAAGACAACCAGAAATGTGCTTAACTTGCCCAGCTTTATGTCTTATTTGTATTATCGAGCTCTTGGCACATAACACCAGAATGAATATTATAAAACACTGATCATAATATAAGATTTCTCTATGATATAACCACTCATATAACAATGCAGAAAAAAGACCTCCCCCACCTCCTCATTCCAAAAAAAGTCTGTCATAAGCCTTTTAGGCAAAAAGAAAAATCACACCCTCCTTTTACCCTCCCTTAAATCTGCATACAGTTACTTGTATTTGCACACTGTAGCCTAATACTTTTACTTAAGTACGGAATAGGTACTAATTTCTTCTTCTTGAGTGAAAAATTTGATACTGTCACTTGTTTTGACCATTTTTACTAGTCTTGGTACACTTTTTGGAGGGCGTGACGTGCTCGTGCAAGAGGTGGAGGCGTCTGTGTACGCGCAATCGGAAAGTTGAATGAAGAGCTAAGACAGACAGGCTAATCTGAGCTCTCGCCTACTACACTGCATTACTAATCTCTTCGTGTGTGCGAATAAACCATCAGATGCATGTCTGTGTTTACTTATTGAGCAGGCAGGAAGAGGAAGTATTTGTTTGCTTGTTTAAATGCGAATTAGAATCTAAACTGGGCTGAACACGCATGGATCTCGCTCAGTGACGCCCATAAAACAAGAAGACATTAAAGAAGAATAATGTTACTTGTTCAGGCGTAAAAAATAAAGTTTGACAGGCGGTTTTCAGTTACAGAAGCTCAAAAACGGTAGCCGCCGCGTAATCCATAATAATATTTGCTGACTGACACACCTCCCCCCTGAATTTATGTAGGCTATTCAGAAAACTGCAGTTTAAAACAAAGACAAATAAAATAAACTTCCCAATTTTTTTTTACTTACTTTGTGAACTAAACCTGCAGACCGGAGAAGATGGACGATATTTTGGATACTTTTCCAGCAGAAACGCAGGAATGTACTCTTTATCCACCGTCTTTGCTGCGCCTCTCATTAAAATGTCCCTCACTGCGTGTTCCAGCTTTGCCTCGTCCTGCACGTCCTGCAATCAGCGTCCTGTAATGAAAGCATGGGAAGGTTTTCGTGGCGCGGACTGACTGGACTTTAAATAGGCTCATCTAATCCCCGGAGCACCGTGAGGCTAGACACGCCTGCCTTCTCTCACACTCCCCTAGTCACCCCCCTCCTCCCCCTTCAGCCAACCTTCCCATTTGCTGCTCCGCACACATCCCACGTACACCTCCATGCTTCCGGCATGCCTTGGATTGTTTTGCCTTCATGTGATCAGAAATAGCAAATGCTGTATAAATAGTAGCCAGTGCTCAAAATTATATGATTAGATTTATGATAGACGAACAAGTCCTTATCACACTTGACCAGGTGGTTTATATTCTTTTGGGCACTTTTAGAGTGATTAAAGGTCAACATTAACAGCAGAACCTTACCCATGATGTAAATAGTCTACACAAAATTGATCTCCTTTTCCTTTCTGACTCTTTGAACAAAAATGACCATATACTGTTCAAAGTGAAAATTAATGAAGTGAAAGAGGCTGAAATGTTATGATGAGAGGAAGTGGAAAAGTTGGGGCAATACTTTCAGTCGTGCATGGATCCTAAAGATAGTGATTCTTATTTAACCACAAACAAAAAAAATTACCTTCAGGGGGATTTCTTATTATTGGGTAACAGCAGCTGCACGCTATGTCATATGTATAACAAGTTTTGATCATATTTCCAAAATTATGAGACAGTATGAAACACCCTAAATTTTCACTTTTTATCTCAATAGATCACTTGTCCATGCCAATGTACAACCTGCATTCTAGCTTTTTCTGGTTTATTTTTGCCTCTGGCTCACTAAGTTTCCCAGAAATTCATTTACGTAAAATTTTGTGATGACAGCAAGAGCCATTGGGCCATAGACATAATTTTCTGGTATGCTTTATCGCAATACAGCTTTGATGTTTCTGTCAGCTTATTCAACTCATATGAGTCAAGCAGGTTTTGCATGTATGCTTTAATCCACTGTACAAGAAACAGCGAAATCCCTCGAGCTATCAGCCTAGAAATATTGATTTATTTAAGTAGTCTTTATTTTGTACCTTTTAAAAGAAGGGTTACAAGTGTGGTAGCATAATTGTTGAACTCTGAAACATGATGATTTGAAGATCAGATGTTAATCAAAGGAATCAATAGTATTACCAAGCTTGTTAATCTTGATATGGTCTTGATATAGTGACTGGCCACCTTAGTAAAACAATCATGAACAATCACCCATTACTTTTGTTACGAGTTTCAAGCTGAGGGGAGAAAATGACATTTGAAACAGGTGCTTGACAGTTACTTTGGGTTATAAGGTTACTGCTTTAAACAATGGTGCATTTACACCAGGATAGTCCTGGTGACTTGGTTGGATTGGACGAGGAATGCCAAGAAATGCCACACCTTCATAATGCACGTTATTCAAGTAGACTTACAGATCTGGGCATGAAAAAGTTCCTCCTTTTTCTGCCAGAAGTGGTGCACTAACATTATATTCTATTATTTTGTGCACCATTACTGCACTATCACTGGCTGAACGGCTTGTCCCGCAAATACGCCATCACTTACGGTGTCCAAACTTGGAGTGTGGAAACATCCTTATTCCATGCATTCATTTATGCTCTGAAATCGTTTCCCCTGGGCACACAGGCGTTTCTCTGTGCGATTGAATTAGCAGACAAGTCGCTGGTAAGTGGCTGATAAGTGGCTGGCAGTCGGCTGAAAGGGGAACTTTTTCATGCCCAGATCGGTATCTACCTGGACAATGTCACACAGTTACAACAACTGCCTGTTTGGGATGGTGTCGACCGAAATGAGCGAGACAAAATAGAGCAGGAGGAAGAGGAAAACCCGTCTCAGGACTAGGACTGAAAACAGAAATTCTTCCGCAGCCTGATTGTTTACCAAAAGTTCACAATGGAGCCACATCAAATTGGTGTTGTCTTGGGTTTCACTTTGATGTTTGAAACCAATACAGTTGCTCTACTACATGCTTATGTCACTTCCTCTCCTTGGTCCATTGGATTCCCCATTAGCATTCACACTGTAAGCAAACCACAATTTCAAATGAACCACACTACATGTGGAAATGCACCCGAGTTCGTTAAAAAACAGACTAAACAGTGCCAGTGTCAATGAGCCCGATAAAGTAGAGTGGCAAGTCTTCAGCATCAAAGTTGTGGAAGATGAATCAGCTTACAAATAAAAGGAAAATAAAACGAGCCCAAAGACAGAATCTTGGGGATCCCACGTGTAAAAGCAATGGAAAAATATACAGAAATTTTGATATATGTAATGAAATATGATGAAAACCATCTGAGCTCATTATCAGGAGTATATATGAATACACTAAATATTTTGAATATATATTAATATATTGACTATATGAATGGACTCATTAAATGAATAGCCTAATCTTAATATTAAGAAAAAAAAGCATGCATGCGATCTCAACATCTCTCAGCCAAAGAGTCTGGTGTCTCTCATCTAGTCAAATTTTGACACTGAGAGAGGAAAAGGCAGGATTTTGAAAAGATGTATTTCACATCAAGCTATATTAGCTAATTCTGGCCATTTGATGCATGCATCATCAATTCATTTTCCTTACCTGCTCTATTCTGGTGACTACCAATAGATATTACTGGAAAAGAGGCAAGTCACACCCTTGTCAGGTCACAAGTCCATCACAAAGCCAAATTTGTTGCTGAGATCTTTCCTAAGAGTCAGTGGGAAAAATGAAGTACATAAAAATATGCGTGACTTCTTTTCACCCCTAATTTAAGAGGTTTCTTCAATTATGATTCCTGGGTGGGATGTTTCCAGTTTATAAGCTGTTGTTGGGGTGTTGGGGTGTTAGTACCACTTTGAATGCAATGTTTTGGACTTGGTAGGGTGTCAAAGATCGCAAGCTTCCTTTTTAAGACTGGGTGTTGTTCTTTAAAAAGGATGGAAGTCCTGGCTCGGATGTTTACTGGAAACCTACATACATGCACAGACCAATAACTACTCTTGGACTCACACCACCCACTGAAAAGCAAGCTGACTGTCTTTACAAATCCACCCCATCAGACTGAGAGTTTTCCATGTTTGGCTGATGAGTCACCTGGTTTATAGTACTTTTTTTTTTTTGCATAATTAGAAAGAGTACCTCATTTAACCTGTACTTGTGTGGAGTGCAGGTTGTGCACATCCTTAAAGGCAGAGTCCAGAGTTTACCCCCTGAAAATAAATGTTAGACTTGTGCAAGTTAAATCCGTCTCAATCCATGCCTTTGGGCCTCTACTCTCGTGCAGTGGTGAGTTTGTTTGCAACTCCCTCTCCTCCTGTCTGTAAATCGCCTTTTCCCTTTGTTTTGGTGTGATCAGGACATTTCTGGGCAGAGATTTCTGTTGATACCGCCAGCCAATGACAGAGCTAAGGGCATGGCGCTGTGTGGGAACAAGCTCATGATTAGAGCAAACACTAGTCACTTGAACACTTGAAGAAAAAAAGAAGAAAAAAAAAGGCAGACGCAACGGAAAGAAAGGAAGTGCTCTGCAGTAAAAAGGGCAGTGCATGTTGGAAAACCTGGGTTAATATTGGTTTGGCTTTTACCCGCTTCTGAGCTCTGAAGGAGAGGCTTGAAGCTGAATAAGCTGAAGAGTGATGCAGCCATTCGCCCGAGGGGAGGGGGGCTCAGTTTGAATAGTGTTTACAAACAGAAACAGGAAGGAACTCCGGACTCTACCTTCAAACATTAATGCTTTCCAATGACAAGATGCTATGGTGAAAGTGACCAGTAGAGGCAGAGTGGGGCAAATGTGACCCAATGTCAAACACCAACACACAAAACACCATCTTTAGTTCTGCCGCTGTCATTCTTTCTGGTATGACCTTAACAAGTTTTATTGTCTCCTTGCTTATCGAGTACATCCTGCAAATCTGGAAGTTCTATGTGAGTTTGGTATGTTTCCTTGTGGAATAACAGGTGTACTAAATGTGAACAGTTAAGACTACAGAAATGATTGTCTGCATAAGTGTAAATTTCAAAAGCAAGTATAGTCTCAGCCAGCATGGGCACCAGTATTTCAGAGTGAGTCATTTGATAAATGGAGGGTTATTGATTCAAACCCTGCTTCATCACAGTTATTCTACCTCTAACACTTTACCTACCTCACCACCAGTGCATGAATATTTGATGGTGGTCAGATAGGCTATTGGCACAGATTGGGAGCTATGTTTCTGTCAGTCTGCTCCAGGGCAGCTGTGCCTACTGTGCGTAGCTTACCACCACCAGTGTTTGACTGAGGAGTGAACAAAAAATGGATTCAATGTAAGATGCCTTACAAAGTGTTATATAAATTCATTCTATAATCATATAACACAGGGAAAAGAAAAATAACACAGACAGATGTTAAAGCATAAAAGCTGTGGACATTTAAACTGAGGTCTGAAATAAAAAGCATGGCATTAAACAGAGAAAAAAAAGCATAAAAGCATTGTAATTCCATGTATGGCAGAAATGTCTGAGAAACTTGAAAGGATTTTCTCTAAACATAAAACACTAGTGCACCTTTAACCAACAACACCCGTAGACAGAATCTGGTTCACCCTCAGGATGAAATATCCAAACATAAACTAAGCAGTTGTTTATACTGACCAGCCATGGCAATGAGTTTGCGGACCTTTATAGGAAGCTAAACTTCTTCAATGCTTGGCTCAAAACAAGATAGCCAGCTCCTCAGGTCAAGACAGTCCACATACTCCTGGAAAAGAAAGTCTATTTTGAAAACATTAATGTACACAGTTAGATAGGCAAGTCAGATGGCTTGAGCATAAAGTGAAAGAAACTATTTATTTTACACAGCAGCCAATATAAAAACACTTTAAAAGCGAGGAGGTGGGCTCATGTATCACCCAAACATGTAGCTGTGAGTGTTTATCCCAGGCAGTTTCACAACCATCCAGACCTTGAATCTTGTAATCAACACACTTTCAAGGTAGGTAGGTAAACAACTCACAGGTAACAATGACCTTAATGACCCGAAGGATGGGCAGGTGGGTCAGAGATACATGTGCGACCTTTGTGACTTTCAGTGTTTGAATGTGTTAAAGACAGCTTATAAACAGCAGTCAGTTTTGGATATGGGAAAAGCAGAAATAAAGAAGTCCAGTGGTCCTCTGTTCCAGCTTTTAGAAATGTGTAGATACCAAAAATAATGATAGTTATATTAGTATTATTAATGAATTGTAGATGGGATTTCAATCAATCCTTTCTCATGACAAGGCCTGTCAATGCTGACATTATACGGTGTCATTTTGTGCTGGTGTCTGATGCAGTTAGCAATACTGAAAGGAAACACAGAAAACACTATTGTTGAGTCTTTGTTTACAGCCAGGTGATCAGGTCTGCAAAAGGTGGTTGGAAAAGTGTTGAAGGAAAAACACAGTATACTTGTACTTGAGACTAAGGTTTAAAATGCTAGGATGGCTTCTTACTTTCAATTCCAGTTGCTATTTTAGAAATTTTTCATTCTTAATTAGTTGGGTTTAAGCATTACAAGTGCTTCATTAAATTTAGATGGCATAATTCCCAGGTTAGACCAGGGCATGAAAACTATTAGGTAAAGTTTAAGAAAATGTTGGGCCTGGGGCTTAAACTCACAGCTTTACTGTGTCAATGCTGTGTGCCATATAATGAGGCTGCAAAACACTTTTACAGTAATTGATACACCTGGTGCATTTTAATCTGACAGTATAAACTGCTTTTGGCATGATCTTAGAAAGTTCTGACAAAATAACAGAACGAGAGAATATCATGGTAAAGATGGGCTGGGGACACAAAATAATCTGGAACTATGATGTCCAAAGAGAAATCAAACACTTTTCAACTCAACTGTTTTGCATCTACTGTATAATAATGTAACTGGCTTTTGGACAAAACCTTTTCTGAGCAATACATGCAAAGTTATCAAAGATTTTGTGTCCCTTAACCAGTCTCTGCTGACTGATGACATTTTCAAACATATTAGAAAAGAAAAAAAAGGAAATCTGTTTTGCTAACTGCTATTCTTGGGAGGCCTGACTGAGAAGAAGGGAGTCACTGACTTTCTTAAATTAGTCGACTACACAACAGAAAGAAAATACTGTTAATAGAAGAGCAGGTTGGTGCAAGTGGTGGAGTTTTGTCAGAATGCAAGAAGAGGAAGATCCTGCTTGGAAATGTAGTAGAAATCCGACAGTGGAACAGAGTAGATAACAAGGTCAGAGTGTTAAACTCCAGGGTTTAAATTTGATTAGAGACTACTGATCTTGTCAACAAAGAACTCTAGAAAGTTGTCACAGTTATGAATGGATGTGGCCTATCATAGCTGTGATTGCTGATCGGATCGGGGAAAGGGGACATTTGTCCATTTTTGATGACTGATTTGCAAGGATTATGGTTTTTGATAGAAAGATAAAAAATACAGAGGTAAAACTGAGTATTGGACATCGGCCTTCCCACTGATATTTAACCGATATTTAACCGATATTTAACCGATCAGGCTGCTGTTTCTAAAGTAAAAAAAACAAACTTCTTCTTCTTCAAAAACTTCTTTTTCACAGACTTTAAAACTTCTAAAGACTAGGGGTGGGAAAAAAAAATATTGATACACTGAACTGTCAAGACATTTTCCTATGCTGATATCACATTGACATTCAAAAACGCGATATCGATCTATTTTACTAATGAAATCTTGCGAAGTTTCATCGTTCTGTTATGAAATCTCACGAGAATTCACAAAAATCTCGCGAAGTTTTTATATGCTGATATCACATTGACATTCAAAAACGCAGTGTCGATCAATTTTACTGAGAAAATCTTGCGATATTTCATTGTCCTGTTACAAAATCTCAGGGGAATTCATGAAATACTAAGATTTTGTAACAAATAATGAAATCTTGCGAAATTTTGTAAGTAAGATAGATCGATGCTGCGTTTTTAAATATCAATTTGATATCGGCAATGAAAATAGCGATATTTCTGTGTATCTATATTTTTCCCCAACCCTATTTTTTTAAAGTGCCGGAAAAAAGATTACAAAACTGGTATTTGAAATGGCTGTTTTTGTTCAGCTTTAATATCAGTATTGTTCTCGGTATTGATATTGATATTGATATTGATATCGGTTATATGCCACATGAGTTTTTAAATATCGGCATATCAGATATTGGCCAAAATTCTAATATCGTGCATCCCTAGTTATTATCATTGTTTCCACTTTAAAATCTCTGTCACTGTCCTGGAAATATACTGTAAAGTTAGGATTACGTTTCCAATTCCTTATGATGTGAAAACAGATAAAGTTGGGTAATTGAGTAACTTTGTTTATCTATTTATTTTGTGATTTTGATTATGAGATTTTAATCAGTGTAGAAGAAAGAATGTCAATAATAAACTTTGCATTTATCTAAATATTGCACCGCTCTCTGTGTCAAAATGTTTCACTGTCAAAGATTAAATTAATTTTACAATAGAAGCAACAGCTAAACCTGTTATGTGTACTGATCGTGATCCATGTGCTGAAGCAGTAAATCTGTCCCTTCATGATGACGGAAGGGTTACATCTCCAGCGGGTGCTTTGTAGCAGCCTCAAAAGTTTCTGTCATTTGTGGGATACCTCTCCAGTGCTCCATGTGCCCTCCAATACTCCACAGATTTACACCTTTGGATGTGGGTGAAGGACAGACGTGCTTCTGTAGGACATTTTTTCTAATTTTAAACCAGCTCTGTGTGATGATTAACTACAGAGAAGCAGACTTGGTCCAGACTTATTGGAATAAAACAAGTTGAAAAAGATGTGTAATGGCTTCAAACGGAGGAAAATAGAAACATAGACAAACTAGACATACTGTCCATTCCAAGCAGCAAATTAACCATCTCTGATCCTTATTTCATCAACTTACAGTAAAATCTTTAAGTCTTTTACTCTCCTGTCCATCAGACTCTTATTGTGCACCCTGGTTCTTGTCAAGTGATCATTCTGCAATGTCACCTCAGTGTATTCACTCGCTCGTTCCTGCCCTTGTAAGGTGACAAGTGTTTGTGCCAGTCTGCTGGTGGCTGTAAAATGATTATGATACAACATTGTAGCTTCCTGTGAGTCCATGGAAGTTCAGATATCAGGAACTAAAAGCACTCGCACAATGTCTCATTGGCCTCAAGTGCCATTGTGATATCAGACACTGTGAGCTGGAGGACACACTCAATGGAAACTAACATTGTCATATTACTGACATCATCCCATGTGAGTTATTGTGCCCCTGGTAATTTAATCCACCTGTGCTGCTGCTCTACTGGCACAGAGACAGGAATACAACAGAGCGGTTTAAAGTTAGATCAAAGGATCTCATACATAATAAAGAAAATAGTTTAAAGAAATACTTGTGTGGTGGGATTAAAGGTACAGTAGGTAAAAAAAATCAAAGATCAATGGCAAAAAATGTGATATATAATTCAAAATTGTTTCTATTTATGTGTAATCACTGCACTAGAATAACTGTTATGTATTTATTTTCTGAGAATGAGTCGTTTATATCTATTTGATGCGGGTGCACATATGGAGGCTGCCATATTTGTTCCACCATTTTAACTACGGTGTCCCTGAATAGACAAAACATTGTATGTAAAGTAAGAACCTCTAAACTTTAAAACTGCTGTACCAGCTTTGTTTATTGGGAGTTAGAGACTGTTTGGGATCAGTAATGCCTTAAAAGACATTAAAACTAGTTTCTCATAGTAAAGTCATAGCTACACCTGAGACCACTGGATCCACTCACACATGAAAACACCTTTATGTCTGGGAGAATTTTGGCCACTAACGGCCACCATACATTCACAACAGTGTTGGAATATGAAGTCATTTGAAAGAAAACATCTTTTCTTTCAAATACCCATCTTTACCACTAGATGTCAGTAATTCTTACATACTGTACCTTTAAGGTCAACAACAGCCCCCCTGTGATGTAAGTTTGAGAAATGCCATTTTGAAGGCAACTTTAGAGTTTTCCTGTCTTCATGTTAATCTTTCTGGAGTCAAAAATAAGCATTTTTGAGCAAGTAAGTGGTGCAGGAGAGTTGTAAGGAATAGACGTGTTTCATATTAGCAAATTATGTTTAGATCACATGGCTAAATAAATTAATCAATAAATAGATAGATAAATGAAAAGATTTTCAAGCAAGTGAGAAATCTTTATTTCAAGTAAATAAGTCTTATTTATTGTCCAAAAGTTTTAAAAATTCTATTCAGCCATGTCTCAGATTAGACTATTAATCTTTTTTGAGCTTTTTCTTAATAAGCATCATCTTGAGCTAATATGAGCCAATGACGAGTTCTGAAATTGTTTAGTGATGAAGCCCAGTGGAAAAGGAAGTTATTAGTATTAATCTAAGAATAAAAGTGCTGACATTCTTGAATCAACACAACATTTAATAACCATTTAAAGCAACAGGTGCAAGACATTTAATGACACTGAATTGGTTTGTGCAATATGCATTTCAAGTTCACGGTTCCCGAAATGAATGAGAGCAACTGTTATGACTTTTGACCAAACCTCATGACCGTGTCAAAGGAAATGTTTTGCAATACAGGTCAGCATCCTTACATCCAGTTTTTGACTGGCTCATCTGCAGTTTTAGTTCTTTTTCAGATTATTATTTTGATATATGAGAAAAATTATAATAAAACATTGATAAACCACAACTGATAAACAATACTCATATTCTCTCAAACAGTCTGTGACAAGCAAAAATATGACAGTTCATCAGTCTGATTACATCTCCCAGACGATATTTAATAAGACGATAAGTTATATTTCTGGGAGTAAATGTATAGTTTTAAGTGTCATCTGCAACGTCACCCTCCAGCATTAGTTTAGTTAAAGGGACATTGTGTAATCGGGAGCAGCTCCCTCGTACTTTTCATGCTGCATTCGTGTGAAACCGGGCAGACCGACGACAGCCGATGCATGTAAAGTTATCACCGGCCTCTATGTGAAGACGTGGTCTGTCAGTTACAGTGACATCAGTCCACATCTGATTTGTTGTCATGGCGATGTCGTATTGTTTTCCCTGACCCATGTTTTACCGTCTTTCGCTCGGCTTCATTGATTAAAATGACATCTGGTTTGTTACCAACGGCCGTCTGCCCGACTGCACGTGAACCCAGCGTCAGTGAGACGCTGGTTTCTCCCCACAGCAGCACGGTGACTTTTCAAAGGCATTACCTCGAACTGAGCTGAAAACTCCGGTGTGTCCGGTGAGTTTCTGTGTTTTCCTACTGTCACGCTTCTCCCGAACGCAAAAACATGGCGATACGACATGGCAGCCTTCACCGAGCCGCCCTGCTCGATGTGTAAATGAATGATACGAACGGCAAATTTAGAACATAGAGGAGCACTTCAGTTTGTTGATGGGAGTGATTACTGATTGATGAAAAAACACTTTTGAACCAAATAATCAGTTTTTGTGAATAAAACACAGGAGAACTTACACAATACCCCTGTAATGTATGAGCCGCGTCAGTCATGAATTGAAATGGTCAGAGTATTGTGGGGAAAACAGCAGCCTTACTGTTGATGTTATAGATAAAATGCTTCTTCCCTCTTGGTAACTCCTTGATATCCTTCAATCTCTGTTGCATACTCCAAGCTTGAGAAAAGGACAAAAAAGCGAGAGTAAGAGAGAGAAAAAAATCAGGTAATCAGATCTTGTTTATACAAAAAATGTATTTGTGGAGGTACATCAAACAATTGTGAACAAACTCAGACATCTAACAGAGGCAAAGCAACAATAATATTGTCTTGGAAAAAGAGCCTTTTTATTTGCATAAGCCGACTTAAGGGTGTCTCTCAGTAAATGTCTATGGACAGAGTGCGCAAATAAAAACTAGGGAAACAAAAAGGTGTATGACATGATAACATTGTTTATTCAGTAAGAGAGAACAAGAAGACAAGCGTCAGCTGGGTTCATTTTGACAATGGCAGCTGCCATATAGATAAATCAACAATAATGATACAAGTTTTCAAGTCCAACATCTGTTCTGCGAGTTTTCAACATCAACAAGACAAATTGACTTTTAAAACAGTACATGTCTGCTCCACTTTCCCTCTGCTATCGTCCATCAGTGCCATCACGTTCTTACTTCTCTCAGCTGTTCCACCTTCATATGCTCCGCTCATGTTAATTAAAAAAAAAACTTTACAAATGTCGCCATGATTACTGCTAGTTGCATGGTGGTGTGGTGGTTAGCACTGCAGCCTCAGTAGGAGGCCGCTAGTTTGGTTCCTGGTTGGGGAGGGGGTTCGAACAATTCCAACAGCGACCTTCCTGTATGGAGTTTGCATGTTCTACCTGTGTATGCATGGGTTCTTTTGGGTACTCTGGCTTCCTCCCACCATCCAAAGACATGCATGTTAGGTTAATTGGTCACTCTAAATTGCCCCTAGGAGTGAGTGTGAATGGCTGTCGGTCTCTCTGTGTTGGCCCTGTGACAGACTGGTGACCTGTCCAGGGTGTACCCTGCCTCTTGCCTGATTATAGCTGGGATAGGCTCCAGCAACCCTCGCGACCCTGAACTGGATAAACAGTTCAGGGTCTGAACTGACTGACTGACTATATATATATATGTATATATATATTTTTAATCAACAGACAGACAAACACTTTGGGCCTCCATCCCAGCGGTGTTGTCCCGCTGTCCCCTCTGGGGAGTCTTCGATGTTGGCGCTCAAGTGATTTGTCAGGTACAGGTGATGGATCGCGAACAAACCAATAGGATGTCGGAATGGCAAATGTTTATAATTCTTATCCAACCACAACCACAACCACAATATGGATGGCATACTGATCTGAAAGCCCCCCCCCCCCCCCCCCCCCGTTTTTCTTCTTTCTTTTTTTTCTTTTCCAGTGACAGCGGTAATGAAACAGCAGTAACGAGGCTATTTCTAAAATGTGAGGAGGAGAAAGTACCGATCATACCTTAAAAATGTAAGGAGTAGAAATACAAAGTAGGCTGAAAAATAGTTTCTCTAAGTACCCAAAATCTCTACTTAAGTAAGGTAACAAAGTATTTTTGCTTCGCTATTTGACACCTGGCCCTGCGACAGACTGGCAACCTGTCCAGGGTGTACCCCGCCTCTCACCTGATAATAGCTGGGATAGGCTCCAGACCCTGAACTGGATAAGCGGTACAGAAAATGACTGACTGACTATTTGACACCTCTGTAGTATTTTTTCTGGATCAACTTTCGAAACATCATAGAAGTAATTGAGATCCTTTCTTGTAATATTTTTTTTACCAAACAATAGGGCCATTTGTAAGGAGTTATATTGAAAAATTCCAAAAACTTGGCGTATTAGGGTGATGTTCATGTAAGACTGTTTAGGCATTGGTAAGGAGGTTTGAAGGGGTTGGTCAGAACACACAGGACTCGCTTGTACAGTTAACTGTCTTTACTGGTCACTTTTAATCACAACAGCACAGCAATGCAACACACGACAAGCTACAGGTGAGGAATTTCAGGGATAGCAACTGGTTACTTACAGTTCTTCACAGACGCGCACAGTTCACAATATTCAACAGGCCACTAGAAGTCTGTTTAAAGGAGCCCTATCATGAAAAATGGACTTTTAAGAGCTTTTCAGCATGTCAGTGTGTTATTTCCTCATCAAGAAATGATTTAAATCGTTATTTTTCTTCATTCATGCATATTTGAGTAATCTACATGAATATTTAAACCAAGCGCTACCTCCCTGCAAACGGCTGACTACCCACCGCGTTACGTATGAACGTGGCACCAATCACGAAAGTCCAAATGCGCATGCTCAGTATCGTAGCAAGACGCCCTCTGTTGAACAGAAACTCAGAGAATCATATACACACTCTCTGAGGAAGAAACTAACACCTGCAGGAAGATTTCCTCAGAGACAAGCAGCCATCAGCTAACAGACGTTTGCTCCAGAGTTCAGGAGAATTTTCTTCCTTTTTTTCTCTTTTTTTTTTTAAGCTCTAGAGGACAGCAAGTTGGGGAAAATGCAGTTACGTTCAGCGTGGGAGTGTATTTGTTGTACCTACTGGATGAATCGACTTGCCAGAAGTGGTTGGATTATAACTTCAGGAGCAGGGGGAAAAAAAACTCAACTTTGTGTGTGAACTTCACTCCTGACAACTTCATGAATCTCGGGCAGTAAAGTGTTTTTTTCTCTGGGATTACTTCTGAAACCTGACGCAGTTCCTACTATAAAAACGCGCATGGACTGACAACAACACTGGTGAGTCAACACATCTCTCAGCTCAATGCTAACTGTTAGGCTATGATTTGTTCGCTAATTTACTTACTTGTCAGGGGTCTCTGTGGTACTTCTGTGGTACTGCGTGTACTTCAAACTCCATATCAGACTCTGGGTCGAGCACATACAGCTCCATAACAGGCTGCTCCGTTTGATCTCGTCGATCGGAGTCCGACTATCCATCAATGTTTACAAGATCCATGTGAGTGCTGCTTAGCTCAGCGCTAACTGTTAGCCTATGATTTGTTCGCTAAATTACTTGCTTGTTAGGGGTCTCTGTGGTACTTCTGTGGTACTGCGTGTACTTCAAACTCCATATCAGACTCTGGGTCGAGCGCAACAGCTCCATAACAGGCTGCTCTGTTTGATCCCGTCGATCGGAGTAATTATCCATCAATGTTTACTACTAACATCCACATGAGAGCTGCCGGTGCTACAGACAATTCTGTGACCCTTCAGAATAAGTGTCTCTTCCGGGGCGACGTCATGAAATGGGCGTAAAACATGCTGCAATTGGTCGAGAGCTCCGCAGTTCAGTACAGTCAGCCATCTTACTTCCGTGTTGGAAATTAGATGCATCGAAAAACTAATATTTAACATCAAATTAGTTTCTATAGTAACGATGGGAACATATCTAGCTCATAAATGCCTATATTTGACTTTTGTAACATTTGAAAAGCATGATACAGCTCCTTTAACAGTCTTCGGTCCTCGTGCACACTGCTGCTCATAAGTTGCATTTCTGAGTCCTGACAATCATGTGCTCAGTAGCTCAGCTGCATACTTCTGCCACAAGGTGGCACTCATGCCTCATCAACAGCCTTTCCAACATGGCCGATTTAACAGTGATAAAGAATCCTTCAAAAAATTCCTTGATCCAGAAGGTGATTCGGATCACCACCAAAATTTAATGGGTTCATCCTTGGGCTGAGGCACACAGACAGACAGACAAACCAAAGGTAATAAAGCAGAGTATTTCTAAACTAAGGCATTGAAGTCAGACACCAATTAAAATGCTGTATTTTCAAAACATAATAGAGTTATGATTAAATCGCCTTGTTTTTTGCTCACATTTCTAACACATCACCCCCCCCCCCCCCCCCCCTTTTTTTTTTTTTTTTAAAGACTGCTACACCCAGAGTTGTTGATTTTCTGGTATGCTGAAATGTGTCTTTGAAGCCTGAGCTGACTGGAGCCTGAGGTCGCTCATGGCTAGTTGCAGCCTCTGTAAAACCCCCTAAGGAAATTTCTCCTCAACCTTTTTTCAGTATATTATGTAATTCACCCTGGTTTCATATTCAGTTTTTACACGGGGAAGCTAAAATATCCACCACCTTTTACACTCGCTGATTACATTAATCCTGAGGGAAGGTGACTATAATAGCACCCTTCATACCATGCAAATGAGCTGATTATGCTACATGTAGTAATTCACAGGGCAAAGAGCAACTGACTGTTTTTACCTCTCAGGTTTCGTGTTCAAACACCACATTAGCCTCTATAGTTTAGGATAAAAGCATGCAGTTTAAAAGAATAAAAAAAAATAAGAGGAACTAAATCACCTTTTGTTCATTTCCATATAAATAAGAGTGCACTGAAAGCTGATAGGTTGGTCATAATGTTTAAAAATCAATCTTGCTGGCATTTTGCAAAACAGAAGTTTGTGTAATGCCTTCATTTTATGTTTGTTTACAGTCTAACAATCAGAAATGCTCATCATAATAGAAATGGCAACAAATAATATGCTTTAAACTTTAAGAAATTTCTCAGGCTAATATCTGAATATCTAATTAATCTAACATATCAGATAATAGCTAATATGTTTAATTTTACATAATGAAAACCAATTTGTCTTAATCTAACACAATGTCACAGAATGTTTTCAAATCAATTAAGTATGAGAGTCAAAGCTAATTGAGAGTCAACAGCAGAGGCAGTTAATATAGACGGACAATGTATTCGCTTAGATTACCCATTGGTTTCTGAACGGCTGTAATGAAGCTAGTTTAGCGGTTTCCACTGTCGCCATCTTAGCTGTGTCACATGTGTCGTCACTTCTGGAAAATACAAAAATGGGCAAAAAGAGGGGGGTTCCAAGCCGTATGGCAAATGGTTGACAGCCAACATGCGTACTCTGAGCTAAGACCTAACAGAGCTAACCTGGAGTGACAGGAGCTAACGAAGATAGGCGGGCTAAAGATTAGGCACGCTGTGGACTCGTCCGCCTGGACAGGTATTTTTTTCAATAACTTTCTTCTCAGCAACATTTACGTCATCGGGTGCTGCCACTTCCTCTGCTAGTCTACCATATATAAAACATTGTGATATTTACAACGCAACACGACAAAGCTTTACATCAGTGCTTCTCAAAGTGGCCGGCCCGGTTAGAAACTATCAGGCTGTCATGTTGTAATGTCGCCTATAACATCATAACTCGTCATAACTGTGCATCTGTTTACATAACTGTAGTTACGGTAAACTACTGGTTATGATAGAAAATGTCATTTAGCTGATCCGCAGCCATTTACTGCAACCAAAACTTTACTGGAAGATGCAAGTTTTCTCTGGAGAGTTTCTTTGTGCACGAGCATGAAACGTGCACGTTATTTCGTGCATGTTGAGTGGGAGGAGAGAAAAACAAGAGTAGGAGCGTTTCTCACTGGGAGGAACAGTTAGGGGCGGGGCTTACAGTTCAAACTACACTCTTCACCTCGCTCACGGTTTGCAAATGTGCAAAATCAGGTATAGCGCCTTTAAGAAATGAAACTCGCGACTGCCGCGACTGGCGCTTCAGGTAACTGCAGCCACGAGTCAAGCCGTCACGGGAGCGTGCACAAACCGAAGCTATAATGTTGTTTACTAACCTTTTTCTTCATTGTTACACTTTTTAGTGTCTTTCAGTTGATCTGGATCGTTTGCTGACGGCAGAAGAATCCATAACTATCGCTTACAGTGTTTGAATTTACTGCGACCATCTTCTTCCTGTATCAAAACTGTCGGGGATGCGAATGCAGTGTCATTTGACGTCACATCCGCAGGGCAGCGCGGGACATTTGGTCACCGAATTGCAGTGCATTTTGCAGCACACAGCCTGTTCATAGCAACGGAGAGAGACGTGGGTGGGCTCGTTCTTTTTGGTATTTAGCGCTTCATCACCCATTAGCATTTTAAAAAATGGACATGCATGTTTGTTTGTGTTTTAATTCCTGCCTCTAGTCCCTTTCATAGGTAGCAGTTAGCAGCTAGTTAAGTAGTTGTAAAAGTAGCTGCTAACATGTTTAGCTGCTATATAATTGTCATGGGGCCTTATTCTATACTGCAAAAGCATTTCAAGTTTAGTTTTAGTTTTTTGTTGAAGCTAGAAATTTCCTTTGCACCAAACTGTATGATCAATGTGTCTCGGATGATTGTGATGCGAATGATTTGACCAAATATGCTTGCATGTATCCCATGATTCACCAACTGGGCTGTGGGCTGTGTGCTTTTTAACCACATGACATGATGACACACAACATAGAAGTTTTACAAACGGTTGTTGGTCACTTTGTGCTTTGATGGTAAAATTAGTTGTTTTCTAGGTACCTATCAAGGCCTACTGTACATGCAGAGCACAGCTGGTTAAATGTCACACCTTTGGCCAGTTGTTTAATACATTCTCTACATCCATGCCACCATTAAGCAATGATGCCAAGAAAGAAGTGACACATTGTTGGTGATGTGCAGTTAAAAGTGAAAACATAAGATCTCAGAATTACAAAGCAATTGTTTAGTCAGCACCTTTGAGCAGATTTTACTTCAGGGAGAAATTCCTTTTTGAAACCAACTAAACCCAAACAAAGAATCTGCATACATATACATTTGAATTTTAGTATTGAAAATACTGTTGCCATGTTCATTCTCATATTCATTACAAGATAAACTTACATAAATTGGTATATTTCACATTACCCGCAAAGCTGGTGGTAATCTGAGAGTGAAGTCAATTGAATATGGTCATGCTGACAGTTGCTGAATATGCCTGACTGTCTACTTTGCGGCTCTGCTTGGGTCATTCACAATGTGACTGATAGAATTACAGGGTTGTGGACACTGCTGAGTTATCACTGACGTGTGTCTGGTTTGAAATCTGTGTTTGACCACCAGTTGCAACATGACTGGGACTTTAAAATGAGGCTTCGGTGGTGGCTGTGTTGAAGAGGTTTCATCCAAGATACAGATGACTGAGGTGAAAGACAAGTGTACACAGCTAAATCCCATCATTTTAAGTTTACAATATCTTCTTCTGAATATTTTTTTTTTTTTTTTTTACCATCATTCTGCCTCACTTGCGACAGACTGGCATAATGTCCAGGGTGTACCCTTCCCTCATAATTGCTGGGATAGGCTCCAGCAACCCAGCGACCCTGAATTGGACAAGCGGTACGGAAAATGGATGAATGAATGAATTCTGTCTCACTTTTTTAAAAAAATCTGTTCAGTCCATACTGCCCAACTCTGGTTCAATGTCTTCTTTTCAGCCACTTCTTGGTAATGATGGGAAGCCTGAATAGTGTCTGGGAATGAGGCAGACAGGACACAAGAATTTCATGCTCAAATGACTAACTTTTCAATCTGGGCAGTTTCCCAACCTGTTGTTTTTCGGAACTTTTTTTGGGCTCTAAAGTCTCCCACAATGCATGTTTGCACTTACCACCATGCCAATTTGAATTCTTTCAGTGTGGCAACGATTTGCAAAAGATGTGCCAGAGAGTGGGCCTCTTTTGCATTTTCCTCCTTTTGTCACACTTTATTTTCATTCCAGGCTCCTCACACTTATGTTCTTTCCTCACTTTGTGCTGCAGATTATATAAGAGAGCTGCACAACACTGGCCAATCAGTTAGCAAAGAAGGTCACTTCTGGGCAAAGCAGCATAATTTCCCCTCCCTGTCCTGGAGGCATGTGAGCACAAAAGCAACATGAAAATTAATTTTGCCTGTGCAATACACACAGAACACTATGCAGC
This sequence comes from Atherinomorus stipes, assembly GCA_023101725.1. NCBI lineage: Eukaryota > Metazoa > Chordata > Actinopteri > Atheriniformes > Atherinidae > Atherinomorus > Atherinomorus stipes. Next base: position 743,060 of record JALJCO010007028.1, on the reverse strand, counting down.
TAAATTTTATAGTTATGATTCATCTTGTTGCATACCGGGACCTCCCTGTGGTAGAGACTTTTTTGAAAAGGGAAAGGTTCCTCTCTAAACATTATTAATGAAACAATGAGGTCACTGAAGCGTTTAGCTGTACTACCCTAGGCTTCCCTAATATGAACAGTAACTGTGGGTTATTTGGCCTGTCAGGAGACAGTCTATATTTACCTGTGTGTTGCCTTTCAACAGGCTTTTTACTTGAAAGTTAGGTAACAATTACCACGAAGCTTCTCCATGGCAACAAAAGATTAGGAGCTTAACCTGCACATAAACTAACAGGAGCTGCCTTTGAATACAGTGTTGTGTTTATGCAGCTGCACTGACCGCAGTGTCCACAGGGAGCGCTCAGACCTTTGACCTTGTCTCAAGGCACAATAATCCTGTTAGAGCTGGCTGTCTGATGCGTTGGCACAGCATGAGGTAAGTAATTGACAGAGATGCCTAAGAGTGATTGAGCAGAACTTCTTCAAGTGGATAATCAGGGTTAGTGAATGTACAGTTGGTTCAAAGGTTTATAAATAGACGCATCTTTGTTTGTGTTTGCTGGGCTTCAGTGACTTCTGCGACCCTGAATTGGACAAGCTGTACAAAAAATTAATGAATGAATGTTTGTGTTTATTGTTGTTCATGCATGTGTTGTGCTGTGAACTATGGACTATTTCATTAAACAGTATTACTGAAACAAAAAAACTGCAAGACAAAGTAAAAAATGCTTCCAGTTTTGTTTCCATGCAACATAGGAACTGTTCATGTTTGGGACTGACATGTATATTAAGTGATCCAATTACAAGTGAACAGTATAAAGTTTGTGTGTGGACACCAGGGATTACAATCTGTCCCAATGTGTGCCCTGCATGATCACTTGTCATTAGATCTCTGTTACTTGCTTTGTATGTAAAAAAATACCAACAATATGAAAAATATCTGTTTTAGTCCACGGACCTAGGCTCAGTGCGTCCTAGCCTCAGTCAATAAATGAATGCATTAAATTATTTACTGGCAAAAAACTCTGTTTTTTTCATTGACAAGGATCCCAATAATCCAGGTCAGTAAAATCTTTAGTGAAACAAAATGTTTCTTTACACATTGTTGTAGATAATTTCCAATGAGTCTTATCTTTTACTTATTACTTACAGTACAGGTTCAATTTGGACATACCAACTCATTCAAATTCATTGGGTGGGAGTGTCCAAACTGGAACTATCTGGTTAACTCCTATTATTCATGATGGTGTGATTCAAAATATAGCCAACGTTATTTTCTTTTGACATAGACTAACTCAAGACTATAGCAATTTCCTTGTCATATCCATAGTCTAAATGAGCCAACTGAGTATAAAGAAAATGCATGACCACCTTGAATTGTGTATACCAAACTGAATGCTGTTCTCTGTTTCTGCAGAAGTTCAAATCAAATACTGTAAGCAGTTCATGCGATGAGTTTTGACGCTGCTGATGTTGGTTTTACACTGGCTGGAATGAAAAATGGATAGATGAAGGACTCCAGATACTGACTTGATCTTAATAAAAAGAGGACTTTACTGCAAAAAGTCAAGCACCTAAAAGGCAGATTTACAGAATCTGGTGAACATCTAAAGCCAATGAAGAAGTCTCACTGAAAAAGGGACTTTTGGTGGCCTATGGGGAGGATGCTTCTGTTAATTATGTTAACTGTACTAGAGAGAGGAGGAGGGAAAAGGTAGCTACTACACTGCTTTTTGCTAAATTTCCTTAAAGTGGAAAAGTGAGAAAACGTCTTGCTTGCATTGGGGCACATCAGGTCAGTGAGTGGTGCCAGAACAGTTATGCTCAGAATATTATAAGAATGTGGTCAAAAAATCCTAAAACTACCTCTGAATATAACAAGAGTGATCAGGCCTCACTCCCCAATCTGAATGTGTTCACATCTGTATTTAGCACTGTCCAATTCCAATTGGCTCATCCAGGATTCATGTTACTAAATGTGAACAGTACCATAGATTCTGGTATTCACATCCAGATATCAATTTACAGAAACTTAACTTTGAAAAATTTGTCATTCAAATTTTAGAATTTTTATGCTTTCAACTGCTAAAAGATATTTTCATGGCAATAAATGCAACAAAGAAATTCCATATTGTTTTTCAGTTTTACCCTCAAAGCATTCATTTGGTCATATGGTTTCTGGCAATGCTTTCAGTAAAGGGAACTGGAAACAAAAGTAGCCTGTTAGCTTGTACTTTTGTGTTCTGCAGAGGTGTTAAATGATACACCGAAGTTTGCCATGTGCACTAATGCATTGCTGAAAGAGGAGGAAAATTTCGGAGTAAGTGCATGCCAGGTCACATAGAAGCATCAGCCTAGCCTACAGCATTTCTTTCACTTAGTTTTTTTTTCTTTTGAGTGAGGTTCTTTTTTTTTTTCAGTTCTACTCTTACTTTTAAGTAAAAACAAACTTCACTTCATTTTTCAAGCTGGTGGGAATATAAAAACACATGAAAAAAAAATTAAAAACAATTTTTCAAAAACATTTCAAGTGTGTGATACAGTGGGAGAAAAATAACATTGTCTGTAATGGGAGAAGAGCTTGCTTTATGGCACACAGTCAACAATGCAAAAATACCCAACATAAACCTCATTTTCCAAGAAATGTTAGGTAACATACCTCATCCTCAAATATGATCTAATTGAAACGACTTGGGAATCTTTTTAAATTAGAGAACGTGACAAATAAAGATTAGTCCAAAAACAATTTTGCAACCTTAGAGTTGGTTTAAGAGCCTTGTGTTTCACCCATTCGCGAAAAGTAAATGTAAATTAGCCAGGGCTGTAATTCTATTTTTGTGAACATTCTGCAGGATGCACATGTGCAGAAGTGGATTACAGCGCTCATTGATAAACTTGAGGTTTACCCATAGACTAAAGTTTTTGAATGTATTACAAGTCATGACATCACTGCTATATTTACCATAAATTTTGAATGTCGGACATTTTCCTAATTTCTTGCAGCTTTACTGTTTCTACTACCAAAGGGGTTGGACTTAGTTGCTTTTCAGCCTGTCAGTGGTCCATTGTGATAATTTTATTCAATTTTGCAAGATCAACAGCAACATGCACTGTCACATGAACCACTAATAACTTGTTTGATCATGGTCTCTGATTTGATTTATGGTTTTGCAACCTGCCAACTTGCCTCCCTGCCTGGAAGCGCCTGTTCAGCATTCATCAAGAAGCAAACTAAAATCTGCTCCTATGGTTTTGCCTGTGTGGTTTGCTCCCCCACACACAGCTGTGTACAGGTATTGGATGTGGCCTCCTTATATGTGCAGCAGCTTCTTTAGATTAAAAATCTTATATTGTATTTTGATAACTGGTACTGAATTAGAAAAAAAAGAAAAGAAAGAAAGTTCAGTATAAATTGACCAAAAAGTTGCACTTTCGTACTGTAACGTTCTTTGTCAAACTTATTCTCACCTTTATTATGAGAAAGATTTTTCAGAAGTAAGCCAGATTTGTTTAAAGATGCTTTGTGTGACTGGCATTTTATTAAACAGCATCCAGCTGAAGGGTTTAGTTTCACTATTTACTCTAAACTGAACTAAACTCTTCTCAGAAATCTCTGAAATCTCTTTTATGATGCACACATTCACCCACCTGGCTCAAAAAAGGGGAATAATTTTTGTATTTACCCACACTTTTAATTGTTCTTATCAACAAGCCTGTTCACAAAGATCTTGATGAAGACAGGCTTCATCAGGATTGTCTTCTTCACCTTTACAGAAGTCACGTTTATTTCAGGAAGCAAGTTTGGAGACATGAGGCCAAGCTGTTAATAAATGTGAGCGCCATGTTAATGTGTAGACCTGAGATGGTACAGTTCTATAGTGGATGCATCTACGTTCCCCTATGTTAGCACTGTCACATGTTATTCCATAATGTCTTAGACACTGCGATGTCAGTGAATACTGACGGCAAACTGTACGCTCAACCATCTGCTAAATCTAGGCTTAATTTTCAACCTGTGGAGACATTTTTCTGCTCAAAGGAACATATAACATTTTCAAATTTTAACCTTTTTCACATGTTCCATAAAGATGTTCGTTGACTTATTTGTTATGGAAAGAAATACGTCACAATGAAGAGTTTTTTGGTTATACTGAGAAAACTTTCACTTACTCTGAATTCAGCTGTTTCAAACATGAGAGGCAGATTTATGTTTCAATATAAGAACCATTTAATTTCTCTTCAGGATGTAGAAGTTGAATTTTTTTTCCAAAATGAAAGCATTCTTCTATTTAGTTCACTCCTTTCCCTCATCCATCTGGCCTTTCTCATGCCCATTTTCCCTCAGTCTTGTACTATCACCCAAGTCAGTAGTTGTACTGCTCTGAGCATCTCTGCAAACACGAGGGCCGCTCCGACTACCAGACCCCGAGGGAGGCTGAGAACTGTTTCCTGTGTATAGCAGCATCAGGCTCAGCTTGGTCCACAGGAGAGCAAGACTACCATCAGTAGAAGAGGAGTCTTGTTTAAAGACTACATTCGGTGGTTTGTCTTAGTCATTGCACTGCAAAAGCAGTCCATCTAACCAAATCTTAGATTCTTATATTCAGCAAAAACTGTCTTAACTATCTCAATTTGAGAATAATATAACTTGACAAGACTAAAATATGTAAGATTATTAATCTAGTTTTGAGAGAAAATGTCTTTTATTTCTTTGTGAATCTTAAAGTTGGACATTTTATTTACATATTAAGGTAAATTATCTCACTAAGACACTGTTTCAGATCACTTTGTGTCTTTGCTCCCAAATTTAGCTGTAAAAACCTGTTTTAAAGACCTCCTGTACCAGTTCATACACCCATGTTTCTTGTAATAAGAAAAAATATCTAGATATTAGACAAGTGGAAACTTGCTTAAAACAAGCTGTGAAAAACTCATTTCAAGTTTCCTATTAAGTGATGAACACTTAAAACTAAGTGGGTGTTGCACTGCTCCTTCAGAAATGCTGCCCTTTAAAAAGGCTTTTTAGGAAATTTGAAAAAAATAATCTTGTTTTAAAATTTTTTTACTTTAAAATTAGAAAGAGCAACACTCAGAAGAAGCTTTACCAGACTAGTTTTGAGGGATTTTTCACTGAATGAGGGACTTGAAATGAGTTCTCCCTGTCTAGAGTCTCAATATTTTTTCTTGTTTCAAGAAATCTTACCAAGTGTAATTACTGCATGGACAGATAATTTCACTGTCACAGTCTGATTCTTCTCAATTTCAGTGTTTTTTTTTTTTTTTTTTATTTTTTTAAACTTGTATTAGGACCACTAAATTTTGCAGAGTGATATCACTGCTTTAAGTTGATCCAGCTCTTTTTTAAAGAATAGCAGATATTTTCAAATTTGCCTTTGCATCCATCTGGTGGATGGATCTTTTGAAACAGCAGCAGGTTTTGTTCCTGTGTGTGATAATCATCACATTTCTAATGCTGATTTAAGGTTAGAATAAAACCTTGTATGGGCCTTAATTTTGCTGCTTAATTTTGCATTGTGTGAATCCACATGATGAACACCCTGAGAAGAGAAGTTTCAACATGCATTCATTATTTTCTTGAGAACCTCTGCTGGGGCTCCTGTATCCGTCTTTGTAGTGTGCTGCTACCTTGTGGCTAAATTTGGAACGGCATAAACATATTAAAGGTGTCATAACCTGGTATTTTACATACATAATCCCTCCGAAATTATCTTCAAATTAATTTTAAATCATAGTTGGGTGGGATGAAAATTTGATAAGCTCATTTTGATCTCTTTCATCTCCCACTTTTTTCCCACAAGGGTAAGCATAAGAATTAGATTGGTCCGTAAGAGTGTTCACAAGGCAAGCATCACAAACCAAAACAGACTTTATTCAGGATGGACTGAGCGAAGAAAAATTATGTCCCAACAGAGAAAAACGTGACATAAATGTAATGGTGGTGGATAGAGAGGAAAAGGACTGGACTTAAATAAAAACAACGAGAAGATGTCTGACATGAACTGCTGCCTTCATGTGGTATCGTATTTATGGTAAATACCAAAGTCCAATGTCAAAATTGCACTTGAACGCCCACCCAGGTCATAATTTCCACTGGTAAAGCTGGAAAAATTTTGTGATGACCGCATTGCCGAGATGAGGTAAACCTTGACCTTTCAACATGGCGGAGAGCAACTCAAATATCCTGAATGGGATGCACTGCATTTTATTTTAAGTTTTCTGCTGCTGCTATTGGGAGGGACCCAACTGCAGTCACGGTACGTTGCCATATATCCAATTCACACCGGAAATCCCAATCGGAAGTTTCTTTTTCATGTAACTTACTAAAATCTAACCCTAACCCTGACCCTTCTCCTAACCCTAACCACCCAACTACACCATACGCATCTGTTTGCAAACCACAGATAGTTACTCTTGGCGGTATTTAACTAACTTCCGCATGAGACTTCCTGTATGGATTGGACGTATGGCGGCACCCTTGTCGGTCATTGTAACTGCAGTTCTTGCTGCTATTTGGTAGTTTGTGGTCTTCATAGTTCTGTGATGTACAGAACTTTAATAAAACTGCCATTTAAACTTAGTTTTATTCGAAAAAATATGGTTATTGTTTGATTTACCTCCTCAGAGCAGATGGTAGCCAGCAGATGGTAGCTAGCAGATATCTAGCTAGCAGAGAGTCAAAAGATTGCCTGCTTTGTTTCACTTCTTACGACAACAAATCACTTGAACACAACGCTCTGGTAATTCCCACTTAACAAGTGGAAAGGATCATCTTTCCCATACCACATGAAGGCAGCATTACTCCAACAACAAAAGTGTATCTTTTGTAACTACATTAGCAACTTGTCATTGTTTCTCTACCATCGTTTCCTGGTCTCCTACACAAAAGAGAAGAAGTTACAAAAGCAGCAACACTTACCAGCTGTACATCTGCATTGAATAAATATAATCCACTGGTCCCTGGCAATTTAGTCTGCTGTTGCAGCACTGAAAACGCTGCTGCAGCACTGCCTCTCATAGCAGAGCAGTTGAGCATGGCGACTCTTTTTTTTTTTCTTTTTTTTGGAGGTGGGGTGAGTCCTCCTCTTTCACAAAGCTCGTCATTAATTGCCGCTCCATGGCAGCTGATTTCAGGTGGTGGAGTTTATGTTAGCAGCTAGCAGCTTCCACAGAGGATGTCATCCCTGAGGAAGAGCAAAATTTCATCCTGTGGAGTGCGCACTCTTGTTGCTGATTCTAAGTGAACAAAGAGCCCACACTCAAAAACGAAGCCATTTTCGCACTCTGGAGTTTCTGACACATTTTAACTGAGGTCCTATTCTAACACACGTTTTAACATGAAAAAGTGGGATTGGTGTACAAGTCCATTCAATGGGAATCTGGCTTGACAGGTAAATTAAATTTATTTTAAAGCCAGGCATTTGGACCAGCAAAGGCAAATAGCTCATTTTCTGTAGCTTTTGTGATGGATGAAGATGATGAAGACTTCTGTTCAGGAGGTTCTGTGAAGATCTTGCAGATGTTGGATTGATGTGTCTGGTAGTTTCTCTGTGAAGGACAGTGCTCTGACTTTCTCTCGCTATCCATATCTTTTTATGTTTATCTTTGCTCTTGTCTACAACTAAAAGAACTAGAAGTGGTGGAGTTGGCAGTGGCATTACCTGATGCGAACCATCCCTCTACTGTGCTGAATGTGTCCTCAGCATCTTGTCATGCAGCCAAGCATCCCGGTACTGAAAATCCGGGATAGAGTCTCAGACACTGCATTATGTAGATTATGGGCCCTTGCGCAAGGTTCTCAACCTCCACCAATTGCTTCCCAGGCGCTGTAATTAGCAGCCCATTGATCTCTACGTGGCAGGACGAAGGAGGGCCCGGGCGGGAATTGAACCACAGACTCCCGGGTGAGGGTCATGCGCGCTAACCAGTCAGCCAAAGGGACATCCCGTTGGCCAAGTAGCCAGGGAACATGAACACTCGGAGGCATAGTGACAGGACTGTCAACTGCCACATCTAGTTAGAGATGCTTTAAAAGCATAGCTGAATTTCCCAATTGGGAATAATAAAGTTTAAAGACAAGTTGAGTTGTGACCATACTCTTATCATCTGCTACTTCTGCATTGTTTGCTTCTGTCCCTCTTTCTGAATCTGAAACCTCCTCATCTTCATCCCTCACTTCATTTACTTCTTCACCTCTGACCTTTATGGTGTCTCTACAGTTCTCTCCTTTTTATTTGTATTCTTTTTCTTTTCCCTGCTCATTCCTCAATGTTTTCAATCCTATTTTCTCTGTGACCAACAACTTCCAGCAATCAACATGTGAAGCCTATAACAATATGAAAACGATTCATCACATAAACACAAGTCACACAAGCAGTTGGTCTATTTCTGTCTTCTCACTTTAGCTTTCTTGCTAACCAGTCTGAAGTGTGGTTTAATTGCACAAGCTCATTGCCTTAGTATTAACCACATAGCATTGTCACTGAAACTTAAACCCCTGAAACAACTCTTCAGATATTTTTTATTGCAAACATTTTTGTTTTTGTTTTCATGCCTTATAAATTGCTGTCATGTTTTATGTATTCAGAGCTAGCTAACTAGGGAATTATACTCCAGCAAATCAGTTTGGTATGTCTCTTTTGGCTCTAAGGTCTTTCTTGTAAACGAGACACAAGGTGTTAACGGGATTGCATCTATGTATATGAAAGTTAAGTAGAAATGAATAAATAAAGTGATTCATGGTGTTATCTCCTTGATTTCTTGCAAATTTATTTTGACTTTGTGTTGAAACATCATATGGAGAAAACTGGACAGCTCACTGGCTCCACTCTGCAGACGACGCACAGTTTCCTGCGTTTCTGTGACAAACCAGCATAAGGGCTGCGGGATCCAGACACCTGTCTGATGCAGGGCTGTTTCTGTGTTTTTGAGGGGCCTAAGATTAGATTTTTATTCATTTCATTTGATTGCAGTTGTGCCCCTTTCTTTTTTATATCAGCCCCTGCAAGCAGTTGAGTGACATTCCTCACTTAAAAAAATTATACTTTGAGCTAACTTTTAAAAATTACTGTAATTTGTTGTTACTAAATTTACTAAAACAATTCTTCTTTGAATAAACTTTAGCTTTTTGATTTAATACTCTAAATATTTACAATAATACTTTAATACTATTAAAGCTAGGCTAGCTAGAATGAGGCGGCCATTAGCCTGAGAGGGAGGAGCGCTTAGTTTGAATGCTGTTGTTTGCAAACAGAAACGCTGGAGGGACTTCGGACTCTACCTTTAACTTTGCACTCATGGTGGAAACAGAAGCACCATTTATAGAGCCTTTAGTAGCTTAAAGTTTGCAGGGAAGTTAGCTTTCATGGAGCAGAGCATGGCACTCAGGTTATCTTTGTGTTGGAGCACGATTTATGCTTCATAAAACAAATTCATGTGCAGGTGATTTCAAATGGCATTTCTAAGTATTATTTTTGGTAAATTTTCTCAAAGTGCCTGTTTTGTGAGTAACCTTGCCATGTTAGCTAGAGCAACGTGCCCCTACAAAATCCAGCAAGTGTGTAAAATAGTTGCTCTGTCCAGCTGCAAATCATAAATATAAGCAGATGAATCTCACTGTGGAGTAGTGATGGCGGACATTACCTTAGAATATTTTTTTTCATTCAACTACAGTTTTTATTGTGTTGTCACATTCACCTTGTGAACTGTGTATGTCTTGAGAGCAATTTCTTACACACATAATATGATCTATACACTCCTCAAATGGATGCGTCATTTGAAAATTATTTGTTAGTACAGAAAATGTTTTCAAACCCAAAAAAATTCAGTTAATACGCACAAGAAAACTACAATTTACAAAATAATGGAGTAAAGCTTTGACTTATCTAAAAAGCATCAAAAGGAAATCTCAAGCATGTTCACAGAGATCTTGATGAAAGCATATTTCAGCACGATCCTCTTCTTAGCCTTCACAGTCCGCTATCGTCCTGCAAAAGGACAGAGGGAACATGTTTATGCCAGGAAGCGAGCTTAGAGAAATGCAGCTTAGCTGTTAATGAATGTTGGCATCATGTACATTGTTGCACGTGTACTATGTTACGCAACACTGCCCCACAGTTTCGGGTTGTACTGCTCCGTTCTCTATGTCGGCTGTGCATCTGTCAGCTATAGAAATGGACCAATATATGCTTCAAGGACAACGAAGGTGGCTATAAGCCTCGGTTCATATGCGTATAACATGCATACTTTGAGTATTATTAAAATGCCAATGAATACTGAATGTTAACTATACATTTAACCATTTATTAAGCTTAGTTTTCAGCCTGTGCAGAAACGTTTATCCTCAAAAACACATGTAAACATTTCCAAATTTTGACTTTTTAAATATGTCCCACAACCTTTACTAGTTTACCTTTTTTGTTATGGAAAGAAATATGACACAATGCAGTCTCTTGTTTATTCTGAGTAAAACGTTTGACTTTTCTGAATACAAATTTGGGGCATTTTTGAAAGAAGTATGGCATTGTCTTAAAATCCACTCTGGTTTTTCTATGGACATTATACAGACATTGCATTGTTTTTTCCCCACATCTACTTTTGCCATTGAATGTTGTGCTCAGCCTTACATCTCTGTCTAAGCTGACTGACATAAAGGCCCACTACAGCCCCCCCCCTCTTTTGTGTAGCAGGGGATTACTAGCTGAGGCAACCTGGGTAGCAGCAATTTCATTTTTCAAATGAAATAATAACATACAGCACCTAATCTCTCTTATTGAAACTGGATGAGATGAGGGGATGTACAATCAGCTTTTATATAGTTAACAGATATCCATCTAATACTAACTACCTACAAGCAGATGTAAAGTCTGAGAAACATGTTTATCAACTAAATTTGATCTGTACACTAACAGATGTTTTATGAAGTTTGAGCCTGCTTTAATTGTGCCTGTTAATAACCAATTTATCTGCTCTATTCCTGTTGAGTGGTACAGTTGTTACCCCACGTCTTTGTGCTCATGTTATCAGTGCACGATAAAAACTAAGAAAATGTTTGTTTGCTTTCCTTTCTTCCATCAGCATCACATTTTATTAAAATTCTAAACTGCAACCAAGCAGCACCGCAGAGGCCTGGTGCATTCTTAGCAAAAAAATAAATAAATAAAAATAAAAAGTCAGCTCTGGATCTCTTGCATCACATTGTAGTCCTATTTTATTATTTTAGTACCAACCCATTTTATAATCCATGACCTCTAAAGCCCAGAAATACTGCTCATGTTTCATTGACTGCAAAGACTTCACCCCCCCACCCCCCACCCCCCACCCCCCTTTTCCTCCTTTTTTGGAGGCAGAATTTCATGATTTGTTCACTCACATCTTTGCTGTCTCGACAGTCCCCACAGATGCAGCCTATGCAGCCATTGACCACCTGGATGCCACAGAGAACCAGCTGTAGCATGCCCATACACAGGATTATGGCGAACAGCACAACGTGCCACATCACAGCATTTGGGGGGTACTGACAAACTGACCATAAAGTCTGGTTTGTAAGGTAGCTGCCACCTTCCCTGTAAGAAATAATAAGAAAGAGAAAGAAAGTCCGTTGCTATAATACAGTTGCAATCAAAATTATTCAACCCCCACTGTAAATAAGGTTTATTTGCTAAATCAACAAAATAGCAACTGTTTGCAACAAACAAATAAAACAAGAATATTTCAAATAGCCTTAACACAGCTAATATTACACGTGGTTTCTCTTAATTCAGCACAAAATATAATTTTTAAATCATTTATAAATTACTTTGACAAGCAGAGAATTGGCTGACTTTTCAAAGACAGCAGTCGAAGAAGAAACAGTGATTTCTGATGGAAACCAACACTGTTGTGTGTCTATACTTTTTACATCCTACCATTTTCAGTTTCTCCCTTTTGTTCTTTAGATAGACTTCATTGAGTTTCGCGAACAGTGACATAAACACAATAACCAAGTGTGGGATTGTGTAACATTGATGTGGGGCTGACCTGGATAATTTGGATAATGGATCATTTCTACTCCACAGTTGTGTTCTCATGCGCACTGATAATAATCTGGATAATAATCAACACAACCCACCCCTCTCGATCGGAAATCAAAGTTTGGTCTGAGTGAGTGTGATCAGACCAGAATTTTTTGACTGGTGCTTTTACATTAGCTACACATTTTTATTCCCATCAGGTTTTTAACCTGAATACTTGTGTTCATCTAAACGTGGCTTTTGAGGTGTGTGACTGACTCAGTTTTGAAGGGAGCCTCTAGTGGTATTTGAAGAACTGCTGTTTTTGTATGTTTCAGTTAAGTCTTGAAACCAGTGGTATGGTGTATCATCCATTTCCTTTCCAATCCAGACCAATACCAAGTGAAAATCAATACTAGTTCAAAACCGATACTTTGTATCAAAATTGAATCTGTTTGGGGAATTAGAATAAAAAAGTACCAGTGTTGCTGTCGCATTGAAGAACTCTGAGTGACGTCTGTCTCACCCTTGCAGAACCTGTCCCTCTCCTCCTCCTCAGATCACCTCATCATCAGCACAGTCTGTGTTATGACGGATTCTTGGATGAGGAACGATGTTTGCAGTGTTGCTGCAGTATACCTCAGTGAATTTCTACACATCACATACTGCATTGTTGCTGTTTGTGGAGCAGAATGACTCCAAACATGGTTGCATTTGCATTCATCCATCATTGACAACTGGCTCAACTGGACTAAGTAAGCAGCACACTGTGATGCCTTCACTGTCCCATATTTTGCACACAAATATTGCAGGTGAAAGAGGAAGTAGTTACTACCAACTGGGTTGTATTTACATGAGATCCTGATAGTATAGTTACTTTCCTCTGTGTTGCTTTTCATGATGAAGTACATATTTAGCCCAACTAACTAAAATGTTAATATTTAACTTGAGAATCAATTGTAAAACATAAATATTTTATATCTGAATATCGTGAAGCAAATTCACATGTAAAAGGAAGCAAACAACAGTGGACTCAGTGGCTACCAGTATCATTAACACCAGAAAGCTATACACACTGCAAACTTTTAAAACTAAGAATTGAGATTTTATTTTTTACCTTTTTTGTGCTGAAAAGACTTGCATAAAAATATTCACACCTGCTAAAAAGGACCTTTAAACTGGTTTGTCACATTATGGATTTCTTTGAGTACTTGACTGAAGTCAAATATACCGTGTTTTATTATAGTTACCAAATAACAAATTCCTTTAATGATTTTTTTTCATGAATGAGTAATCAGTTACGAAAGAAGCCAATCAAAGATTTTCCAGGTTATAGCCTATGTACCATAATGCAAAGTAAATCTGTTGTTTCAATGACTATCTTCGGTTTGGATCTATACAAGTGGCTACAACAGAAAACACAAAACACAAAGGCTCTCCCATTTGTCAACTCATATCTTGTGATTTAAAAAAAAATCACTTCTTGTTTTTTCAGGCATCCTTTCGGCACTTAGGGGAAATATTCGCTCGGTGAGGACAGAAAGAAGGAGCCCATGTAGAAGTCAAAAGCGGAGTGAGAGGAAACTGGGGTTTGCTGGAGGAAGCATAAGGCAAGGCTGAATGTTCATATACCACCACGTAGTTCATTATTAAACTTAGTTCCCTCTATAAAGCCCATGGTGTTAAAACTGGTGCTATGGTGCATTCATGTTAACAACATCCTCCTATTTATTACCAGTCATCTCAATCATTTAGTGGGCCTCTTTTGAGTTTGATGCCAATCACATTTAGATTTTGGGTAGGTTGTTCTTTAAGTCAGACTGCAATAAGGTGACGTTGCGTTGCCTATCAGTATCATCATTACGAACCCTTCCAACAGAAACAAGCTTTTAAGTACCACCTGATGGATTTAAACAGTATTAATTTATTTTTTCTACAAAAAACTGAAACTTAGCTGTTCCTCTAAAATGCAGAAAGATTGAGGGTGAATACAACTAAGAAAAGTATCAAAGTGATAAAATACAGTAAAAAGGGAGAAAACTGTAAATGGAATTGTATTTTTTTTTGTTTGTTTGTTTTTGTTTTGCTCAAAGCTCTGGAGTTGCTTTGATGATCATTCCTACTGTAGAAAATGCATGCAGAAAGTACTGTTGTGGGATGATGGAAGAAGCACTTACAAGTTCTCAAAGGGGTATTCCCAGTTATTATTAGCCACCTGGCATTTGGGTCCAACAGCCAAACCAGCTGAGGCCACGCTGGTGGAGTAAATAGCTCCAATAAGACCAAACGCAGAGGAGAAGACAGAGTTCAGCATCTGAAAGAAAAGTGGGTTCAACAAATATAAGGTATTATATATTATATATTAGGTATTAAAGTTTCTTTCTTCAAGGATTTCTTTCATCAAGTTTTTTGTGCAGATCTGTCTTTTCTTTTAAATCTAATTGTGGCTCATGGCAACTCAAGAGACTGTTAATGTGAGACACATTAAATCTGCATCTGATAGATGCTTTATTCTCATATACAGATCAGATACAGTGAGACTGAATGACTCCACATCTCTTGAATTAGAATAGTTCCTAATAATTAAGAAGAAGTGATGACAGAATCTAAGATAAAGAACTTCTGTAAAATATATTCAGCAAAAGATCACATCTTGTAAAGGTATTTTGAAAAGTGCAGCATCCAAAACAAGGTGCTTATATCTGTTGTGACCTCTCGTGATGGCCGGTGCCTTTTTCCCTGCCTTTGACTTTTATCACTCTTCATTAGCAGTTCAGTCGTCACAATGACAGCCATTGTAAATTGTTGACATGATTTGACTCACCCGGCAACGGTTACCACAGCAACCCTTTCCACAGCAACCCTTGCCCCCAGCCCTGATAGCCGAGCAGCTTGGGCACAGCATCTGAAAGGTTATAAAGACGAAACATCACCTCAGTTAATGACATGTGTGATAAAGAGTAAAGTTGAACATGTATTTGAAATGTAATTGTGTCGAAAAACGTCTATCTAAAATTTGTGTTTATATACAGCATATATGATATGTGGGTATAGTTCTTACATATTTCTGGGGTTCAAAAACTGTGAAACTGTGATCTGACTATCATATTTAGTCTTTCTGGGGATCCCATAAGTTTAAAGGGTTATTTAGGGTCAGACTTTGTGTTTAGTATTCAGATGTGATGGTTAAGGGCTTAATTAAGAAGCTTTTCAAAGGCTTTATGTCAATGCCAGGTCCTCTTAGATGTAGAAAAGCAAGGAAATGTGTGTGTATTCTTATCTCTCTAACCAAATATTTGTGATTCATATATCGATTTTGACCCTCTTTTCCTCACAGGTGGGCACAGATGTCCACACAGTTAGAGGTAGGGGAGAGATTGAATATCTGAGTCATTGTTTCAAACTTTTATTTCACCATTACAAAAATGAGTTTATTCTGATTTAATGTCAGATAACATATCTATAACTCATATATCGATTTCTAGATATAGTACATATCTTGGTGAGGACATAAAATTAGATTAGACCCAGTCTTTGATAAGTAACTATGAAATAAACCATTATATTGTTTTATGGGAGAAGTACCACAGTTAGAATGACTTATACAGTATAAGTCGAAAGTTTGGACACGCTTTCCCATTGTGTCTAATGGGAAAAAGTAGCACAACTTTTAACTGGTATTGTATTAAAGTAGCACTTAGGGGAATTTTTAAATTCTAACATTTGAAGTATTATTTTAGTTAAAGATACATCGTATTATAAAACATTAATGTACAGTATATTTCTGCAATTGTGCATATGTTTGTAAAAATAATCTTCACTGTGTAACTGTGGCTTATGAATCACCAGAGCAACATGTATATTATTTATCTGAACTTTAATTGATCAGTTGTTTAAATACATCACTTGCCTAATTAGAGTGCAAATGTGTTCTTTATCGAGCAAATTTGTTATTACTTTTTTATTTATTTCATTTTGAAATAATATTTTTCATCATAAAAAGAAACTTTTGTCTCTTTATTCGGGGAGTCTTGACTTTGTATGACTGCTTGATAGTCACCTATATCTGTTACAGGTTTAGCTAAATACACATAGCTGTGAGGAAACCAATGATTACTGCACCCAAGTTTAGTTTAAAACTCAGATCAGAATTAAACCAATATAGAAATAAGAACTAAACATAATTAATGTGAACAAAGAAATACATTTCTCTTATATTTAAAAAGTTCACTTTTCCACAAAAATGATGCTCCTCAATTGAAGCCCATAAAAACATCCAGTTTGATTTTATAGGTTTACACAAGACGAAGTTAATGACTGAAAAACCCAATAAAAAGAAACAATAAAACAACTAACGACACTAAATACTCACAAAGAGGCCTCCTCCAATGATCCCCCCCATGAGCCAGACCTGCAGGGAGATCTGATCATTGTCCAGACTTTTCCCATCAGGGAAAAACAGCAGCAGGTTGGAGATCATGCAGATGAAGGCTGAAGGCAGCAGGATCAGGCCCACCAGGCGGGCACACTTTCCAGTACAACACATGGTTTCAGCTCTAGCGTCTCACCCCAACGGTTTGACTCTAATCGACTCTTCTTTCGTGTCTCCCTCTCCACGTCACAAGGAAGTCAGGGAAAGTGAGTGAAACCTAAAAAGGTGATGAATGAGGGAGAGGAGCTCACCCCACTGACTCTCGCACACAGTGAAAGTCAAACACAACCAGTGACGGTTACAGCAGGAAGGAGAGAGGGAACAAAGGCCAGGTTTTGGTGTGGCTCTGCGTAATCAGATTTTTCAGCCTCTGAGTTTTCTCCTGGATCTCGAATAAATATAAATATTCTTGGGTAAAGAAAGCAACCTTTTTTCTATTAAGCTAGGCAAACCAACCACAGGTCAAAAAAGCACCAAACAATGCTCAAAAGTCAGGGGGTACGTGTGTGTGCATACAGTGTTTGAGTTTGTTTTAAAAGGGCTCTATCATTGCAGTGAATGGACTTTGATACCTCTTGAAGATGATTATTGCTCTGTTTGTTCCATTCATGGTTTATTGCAAACACACAAACGCTTGAAGTACAACATGTCTTAACAGACAGTTTTCATAAGATAAAGGAGTAAAAAAATAAACAAACTTATACGCGTTATAGAGCTTGAGGAGTTGTCGTCACAGCGCGTCGCCCCGCCCCTCCGAACCGGCGTTCCGACATGTTGTTTGTACGCTTACTGAGAGCTACGTTGGTCGTGACTGGAGATGCTGGGTTATAATGTTGAGTGAAGGACAGTGCCAGCTCTTCGCACAGTCAAGATGATAAAAAAAAAAAAAAAAAAAGACAAACAAGGGCGAGTTACGGTTTTTCAAGATCTCCGGTTTGAAAAAAGAAAAAGAAAAAAAAAATCAGATTGTAAACTGCTGAAGTGACAGGGGGCGCCAAGTGGCTGACAGCTGCAGTCTGAAGGAAAGATATTAGCAACATGCAGCATGCCGTGTGTTCTCCAGCTAGTGCTCCCTTTGTGACTGATAATTGTGGTTTCCTTAAAAACTACTCCGTGATTCTGTCCTTGCAGATAGTTTTAATAATGAGGAATCAATCAGTACGATGTGGCCGCTAGATCCTTCCCTCACACACGGCCGTGCTCAGCTGGGGAGCAGTCATGTGGAACATGTCATTGTGTTTGCAGGAACCAGTAAACAATATTCCAGTCATACCAGTGTGCCTGTGAAGATGCTGCTTTGCTGTGAGAATGAACCGGACACTACGACCCTGGATAAGATCGTCCTTGTTTGCTGTGCATTTGCAAACGTAGCTATGCTAAATCGTTGTCAAGACTAGCACTCAAGCTAACATGAGTTGATGAAAACTCCGGTTACTTTCTTTTATCTGTTTACTCGTGATGTTCGACACCACTGATATCTGCCTGACAGCTTATTTTGGTCTTTCACAAATCAGACACACACTAATCACTGTTTTCTTTTTTTATAAATAAATGATTGAAACCACGTTAAATATCGTCCTCCTTACATGTTTACTGACAGCTCACAAATGTTTTCTTAACTAGCAGCATAACAGTTAACTGTGTAAAAGGCAGAATAACACTTCTCTAACATTAACAGAGCAAAATTACAAATATTACCACGTTACAAACTGATTGTGAAGACTAAATAATTCACAATGCATCAGCCGCATGTCTCCACGGAGGACGGAGGTAAGCGGTCCAGACTACTGTCCCACTCTGATCCACTCAGCTCACATGGGTCCAGTCCGGATATGTCCACTAGTTTCTCCAAATAAGTCTTCTTTGTGCTAGACATTAAATTATTTCTGTACAGCTTTTCTTCTTTGCTCCTTTTCCCTCCAATGTTAAAACTCCCGTCAGCTCTCGTTTTGACAGTCAAATCCGTACCAACATCATGGCGGCGCGACTCCGCTTCGCTCAGAATTGTCACGTGACTCCTCAGGCTCTATAGAAGTGAATAACACAAACATTTCCGTAGATCATTGTCACACTATATTATTTCGAGTGTGTTTGACGCCTTTTAGTTTAGGAGAAAAAATAAAAACTGTTTATCATCATATTATCAGTTAAGGTTGAATATGGAACATTTTTATTAAAAGCTATATTTTTTCAAAAATAATACCTCCACAGGTCGTTTGGGGGTGTACAGAATGAAAGTACAACATTTCCCAGAAAAATTATATTTAGCCTAAAAATAATTATAAAATAATTTTTTACGGGTTCGATAATGGCATTTTATTTACGTCTATAAGCCAATACACGCCGCCATTGCAGGTTGCCAAATACGATCTCTGTGTGGAAACAATATTTCGGTCATAGTCAGGCTTGTACAGGGGAAAACCGTAGAGACGACCAGTGAAGCAGCTGCTTCAGAGCCCTGGAGATATTATCTGTTTCTGAGGAGGAGTGACCTGAGAAGAGCAAAACCTGGAGTAAATTTAGGTGAAGACTTCACTAAATGGACCCACATAAACGTTTTCCACGGAGTAAAACACTGAAATGGCGACTTTCCTGCTGGATCGGTAAGCTAGCTTGTTTGCTAACATGGCTAACGTTAGCTGTCAGTTATAAACTCCTCTGTGTTACTTGTTGGACATGCTGCAGGCTGTTGCTCACTTGCGTATCGGCAGCGAGCCTGGCATCCCAGCGGCTGGAGTTGTTTTTCTGCCGTTGCAACTACAACCGAGACACACGTGATGTTGCTGTTCTGTCCGTATTACATATTCAACCTTTAACAGATTTGTTTTTTCTAATTTGGGAGCCATTCTTTCAAAATTTCACCAAATTAACATTGATTATTGAAGTTTTTATAAATAAATAAAGCATCACAGAGACTGACAGGAGAAGATGCAGAGGGTTCACCTCTGTGAGAAACTGTGTGGGCAAGAGTTCACCTTTGATACATCAATGAAATGAAATTAAAAATACTTTCTTTATCCTAGAAGGGAAATTCAACATTGTAAAACGCTCACTCTTTCTTTTCTTTTCTTTTCTTTTTTTTGTTTGTTTTTAACAATATAATATTTATATGAAATAATATTATAACAATAATAAGTCAGTCAGTCAGTTTTGTTCTTCAGGGTGATGGCTGTTGGCAGGAATGAATTTCTGTATCTCTCCGTCCTACAGCGAACCTGACGCAGGCTCCCACTGAACACACTGTTGATTCTTCACCGTGTTGTGGAGAGGGTGAGAAGAATCTTCCATCATCTTCATCAGCTTGTGCAGCATTCTTTTCTGAACGATCAGCTCCAGCGGCTCCAGAGTTATTCCCAGCACAGAACCAACTTTCTTGATCAGCTTGTTTAGTTTCTTCAAGTCTCTGGTTCTGATGCTGTAGCCAATCAACAGATTTTTAGAAGATCTGCAACATCTTGGTACAGATGTTGAATGATCTTTGCTTCCTTAAGAAGTAGAGTCTGCTCTGACCTTTCTTGTAGATGTAGTCAGTGTTGCATTTCCAGTCGAGTCTATTGTCCAGCTGAACTCCAAGGCATTTGTAATTGTCCACCACCTCCACCTTCTCTCCCAGGATGTAGACAGAACTATGCTGCTTATTCTTGCTCCTCCTGAAGTTAACAATCATCTCTTTAGTCTTGCTGGTATTTAAGATGAGGTGATTGTTACTGCACCATTTTACAAACTGATTGACCAGTTCCCTGTACTCAGCTTCTTGTCCATCACTGATCATCAGAGTATTTCTGCGGATGGCAGGACTCAGAGTTGTACTGGAAGTCTGAGGTGTACAGTGTAAAGAGGAATGGTGAGAGTACAGTTCCTTGTGGTGCTCCAGTGCTGCTGACCACCGTCTCAGACACACAACCTTTCAGTCTTACAAACTGTGGTCTGTTTATTAGGTAGGCTAGTCATAAATCCAGGTGGTTTTGGAGGATTCACCTGGAAGTTATGGAGCTTCTCACATAGGAAAGCAGGCTGAATAGTATTAAAGGCACTTGAAAAATCTAAGAACATGACCCTCAAAGTGCTGCCTGACTGGTCCAGATGAGAGTGGGCTCTCTGAAGCAGGAAGATGATGGCATCTTCAACCCCAAGCCCATTACCATATGCGA
The DNA here is from genome assembly GCA_023101725.1 of Atherinomorus stipes. Classification (NCBI taxonomy): domain Eukaryota; kingdom Metazoa; phylum Chordata; class Actinopteri; order Atheriniformes; family Atherinidae; genus Atherinomorus; species Atherinomorus stipes. Next base: position 722,449 of record JALJCO010007028.1, on the reverse strand, counting down.
ACTGTAATGGGTCCTGAAAGGTATTCACCTGCCTGTTGAGGTGAGCCAGTAAGAGTCTCTCCAGGACTTTCATGATGTGAGATGTCAAGGCAACTGGTTTGTAGTCATTTGGTTTATCACCAAATGACTAAACTAGTAGGTTTATTACCTAGTATAGGTGCAAAACATCAGAGAAAACCTCAGGATGCAAGGAAAAAAAAGCGAAAAAGCTTGAAAACCATGGTTGAAAGACTTATCTTCAAGCTGCATTCATGCAAGAATTAGAAAACATTTTTTTCTTAAGAATATCAATTTGTCTGTTGATTTTATCCGAAGTCAGTTTCGTTAACTGATACAGTGGGGCAAAAAAGTATTTAGTCAGCCACCAATTGTACAAGTTCTCCCACTTACAAAGATGAGAGAGGCCTGTGATTGTCATCATAGGTATACCTCAACTGTGAGAGGCAGAATGAGAAAAAAACATCCAGAAAATCACATTGTCTGATTTTTAAAGAATTTTTTTTGCAGATTATGGTGGAAAATAAGTATTTGGTCACCTACAAACAAGCAAGATTTCTGGCTCTCACAGAGCTGTAACTTCTTCTTTAAGAGGCTCCTCTGTCTTCCACTCATTACCTGTATTAATTGCACCTGTTTGAACTCATTATCAGTATAAAAGACACCTGTCCACAACCTCAAACAGTCACACTCCAAACTCCACTATGGCCAAGACCAAAGAGCTGTCAAAGGACACCAGAAACAAAATTGTAGACCTGCACCAGGCTGGGAAGACTGAATCTGCAATAGGTAAGCAGCTTGGTGTGAAGAAATCAACTGTGGGAGCAATTTTTAGAAAATGGAAAACTTACAAGACCACTGAGAATCTCCCTCAATCTGGGGCTCCACGCAAGATCTTACCCCGTGGGGTCAAAATGATCACAAGAACGGTGAGCAAAAATCCCAGAACCACACGGGGGGACCTAGTGAATGACCTGCAGAGAGCTGGGACCAAAGTAACAAAGGCTACTCTCAGTAACACACTACGCCGCCAGGGACTCAAATCTTGCAGTGCCAGACGTGTCCCCCTGCTTAAGCCAGTACACATCCAGGCCCGTCTGAAGTTTGCTAGAGAGCATTTGGATGATCCAGAAGAGGACTGGGAGAATGTAATATGGTCACATGAAACCAAAATAGAACTTTTTGGTAGAAACGCAACTTCTCGTGTTTGGAGGAGAAAGAATGCTGAATTGCATCCAAAGAACACCATACCTACTGTGAAGCATGGGGGTGGAAACATCATGCTTTGGGGCTGTTTTTCTGCAAAGGGACCAGGACGACTGATCCGTGTAAAGGAAAGAATGAATGGGGCGATGTATCGTGAGATTTTGAGTGAAAACCTCCTTCCATCAGCATGGCATTGAAGATGAAACGTGGCTGGGTCTTTCAGCATGACGATGATCCCAAACACACTGCCCGGCAACAAAGGAGTGGCTTCGTAAGAAGCATTTCAAGGTCCTGGAGTGGCCTAGCCAGTCTCCAGATCTCAACCCCATAGAAAATCTTTGGAATGTGTTGAAAGTCCGTGTTTTTAGCCTTGTTTTCTTATGTCCTGCCATGTAAAGCACTTTGGGCATCCAGCTGGATGTAGAAATACGTGCTATATAAATGAAATGAAATGAATGAAATGACAGCCCCAAAACATCACTGCTCTAGAGCAGATCTGCATGGAAGAATGGGCCACAATACCAGCAACAGTGTGTGAAAACCTTGTTAAGACTTACAGAAAACGTTTGACCTCTGTCATTGCCAACAAAGGCTATATAACAAAGTATTGAGGTGAACTTTTGTTATTGACCAAATATTTATTTTCCACCATGATTTGCAAATAAATTCTTTAAAAATCAGAATGCGATTTTCTGGATTTTTTTTTTCTCATTCTGTCTCTCACAGTTAAGGTATACCTATGATGACAATAACAGGCCTCTCTCATATTTTTAAGTGGGAGAACTTGTACAATTGGTGGCTGATTAAATACTTTTTTGCCCCACTGTATGTTGTCTTTGAACTGTGTTTATATAAATGTAGGGTTTTAAATGATTCATTAGTACTAATTACAATTACCTAGATGCTTAGATGACATATCTGTTATGTCTGCTTTGGATGAAAGACCCCCCTACATACCTGATTCTCATCCCCTTTGTGTTTAGTCAGTCATTTTCCCCTTTAATAATACCAGTTGGTGCTTTAATACATTGGAAAACCTGATTAATCAATTTTACAATGGAGTATAACTTGCAAAGATGAACACTGGCTTATATGTAATGCTTGCCACAAAACGTATCACAAAAAAAAATAATTTCTATTTTAATTTCAAGGTGACTTTCAAATGCATATTTTCTGAAAAGATGCAATAAGTGAGTTTATGTATGTAATTAGATTTCTACTTCTCAGCTTAACTGTACAGCTAGTTTGTTCGCTATTATTTTAGATTGACTATTTTACTTTTACTTTCTGTTTAGCTGATTTTAGACGATATGCCAGCTTACCAAAAGCTGTCTAAACTGGATCATCGAGTTAAACACAGACCATATACAATAACATCTGACCATAGAAATCCCCTCTTACTTTCACATGCCTGCCTATCAGCTGTCACATTCACTTCTTAAGTCAGTTGATGCAGCATCTCTTTTCAGAGAAAGGAAATCTTTGATCAGAAATGGCAGGCAAGTGAACCCTTGATTTATTTCACAAACAGACTTCATGAAAAGTTGTATCTAGTATACTGTTGTGTTGAAATTAGTGATTCTTAACACCATTAGGGAAAATTATTTGATTTGTGATATGTTTCAGTATTGAGAAAAGTAAATATTCGCAGATTATAGCGAGCATCTATTTTCATGGCTTTATCTTATTTTTGTATGCTTTAGTCTTAAGTAAAAACAAAATTCAATTATTAACAATGGAACTGATATCTACTATGGATTCAGTGTTTCAAAATATGAATTAAACCCACTCAAAATAATTCCAAGATAGTTTATTTTCAACAAATGTCTTACCAACTTCTGCTTAAAGGGCAGTATGTACAGTGCACAAAGATATAAATAAACATAAAGGTTTGATGATTATTGTCTGCATGTACATAGAATTCAATTTCTGTACTTGTGTTTATTTCAGCATGTGCATGCACATCCACTGTAAATACCTCTGAACTACTTATATGAAATGTAAAAGAACATCCTGATCTGCTGCCAACTACAGTCTATAACTGAGTTTTAACAGATCATAGAGGTTGTACTACAACAGTAGATGTGTACAAGTTTGTTATCAATTTCAACCAACATGAAAATACAAATATATTTCTAAATACTCTCTAACTCCATCAACAGGTCCCCCTGTAAGAGTAACGATTGGAACCGTTTGGACTTTTCAGATGCCACCTCCACCACCCAGACCCCCCAGACTACCAGGTTAGACCAGACTTCATAAAAACATGGATGTTGTCATCTACTGACACTCCAATAGATTTGATCCAGTCAGGATATCAACCTCCAGCTACACCTTCACATTCAGATTCTGGATTCCAGATAAAAAAAATAAAAAAAAACACTAAAAACAAGAAACAGAAACAAAAAGTAGCTGAGACATACAATGCAAATTTCAAATCCAAGTGGTCAACACAGTCTTACACTGAAAAAAATAAACCAAAAGTGGCTCTACACCATGTAAATTTGAGCCTTTACTTGATGTAAAGGTTTAAAACATAAAATCACACTTTCAGGTCAACATAATTGTTATATTCCTTGGTTTTGCATGGATGCTCAAAAATGTGTAAATCTTTATTTTCAAGGCTCAAAACCATTTCATCTAACTTCTCCTTGCAAATCACATGCTTTTTTATTATAGCCTATGATATGCAGTAGCACAAACACTTGTAAGAAGGTGTGAGGAGGTGCATAGTGGTAGTGGGTAATAATAGTGGGTAATAATTTGGCAATAAGCAAAAATATCTGTCCATTATACAGGTTCACGTCAAGTGTCTTGACAATTCCTAATGCACAACAGGCAAAAATAAATACATAAACAAATACTACACTGGTACTTTTGCCTTGAAAAAATACATCAGCGTCACTATACTAAGTAAAATATAACTTTCTGAACTTTGCAGTTGGTGTTGTAGTTACATGGGCTGTCCTTACTGTGGCACGAGTCATCTTTGGTGTGTATTTCCGTTCTATCCCCATTGTATCTTATTGCATTGTCTTTACATTATTACAGCATTTTGTGAACTCACTGTCTGTTGACAGGTGTTGTGTATTTCAAGGACTGCCCTCAGCAGCCAAACATCCCCAACTACCTGTTAGGGATGGCTTTGATTCCCCTGCTCATGGTTTCATTCGAAACACTCCCTTGTGAAAGTGACGCAGCTCAGCCAAGGGAGCATCCCAGAGGTCTCAAAGCCTGCCTGCTGTGTCTTCTCTGCCTGTTTGCCTTTACATGGATCCTGTTAGGTAAAAATGGAAAATATCAGACATGCTATCTTTTCTATTTGTATGAGTCCCTCTATCTGGATTGAATGTTAATTAAAGATGCTGTTTCTTCCACAGACTTCATATAAATTCGCTTTTTCCTTATAGGTGATGTGTGGGTTTTCTCCATCTATCAACCAAACTATGACCCTACAGCTGCTGGTGGGCTTTACTGTAATAAGACTTTGTACACATTTGCTCTCTGGAATGCTGTGTACGAGACATTTGCAGGTGGAGTCTTTCTGGCCAAACTTTGCAAAGGGCAGATGTGTTATGTGATCATGACACCTGCACCAACAAACACCAACTTTTATGGACATGTCTGAAGTTTTCATTGGATGCTTTTTTCTTTTTTTTCTTTTTGCTTGCTTGCTTGCTTGTTTGCTTGTTCTTAAATTTCATCTTACTGTAAAATTTTGATGAAAGTATATTGTATTCTTTACAAATACCCTTTGAAAAAGTAAAATCATCCAGATTTTAAAACTCCTTCTGCTGTTTAGAAAATCCCATGACAAGTCCAAAGCCAAGAATGTTTCTCATCAATACTGGACTCTTTACATACCTGTCAGTCAATACCCAAGATTTAAGGCATCGTAATTACTATACTACAATACTAATGATGATTTTAAAAAGTTTTGGTCCTCATGATTGTCCATTCGAAAATTTCAGTTGTGAGTAAACTTTATGGAAAGCATACAACTGTGGAGTTAACTCACAAGTTCCACACTCACACCCTATATCTTAATGAAAAAGATTCCCCCCAGTGCAACAGTCTAGATTTCAGGTGTGATGGTGACAGTTTTTAACATTAGTGAAAGTCTGTGGTTCAGAGAAAACTTGCCTTGTTTAGGAGACCATGAAATATTCTAAGTTTTTCTCAAACCATTTTTTAAAACTAATTACTGTGTGGGTTTCAATCTCAGAGACATCTCCAACACTTTTGCTAAAGAAAAATATCTACATATTTTTCTGTTATTTCCTGTTATTTTCTGTATTTTTATTATTATTATTATTATTATTATTATTATTATTATTATTATTATTATTATTATTATTTTCTTTGGGGGGGGGGGGGGGGGTATTTAATAAAGCCATTGTATATATCATTGTTTTGAAAATATTGTTAATGTCATGCATGAGCAGTCATATTCATCAGTCCCATGATGCCCCTCCATTTAGACAATACTTACCTACTATTTATTCTTATAAAAATGTTCTTGGTTTTATAGGGGCGGGGGATGTTTTAAGAAAACTAGCCTTAACTGTGGCCCTTGTGTTATTGAATTTTTATCACTTTAGTTTCCCCATCAAAAATATCGACCAAACCGGTGGATGACGCCATGTCCTATCAGCCAATCACGTGAGAGTAAACAATGTTATGTCGCAGTCATCGGGAAACTTAACACCCACTCGTCACTTGAAAGTCACTCAGCCAACCGCTGGTGTGGTATCCTGTGAGGGTTAAAAGCGAAAATAAAAAGACATTTTAAAAACATTAACAGAACTGTTGTTCATTTGCTCGTCACATGACTCTTTAGTTGTTAACGTGTCACAATCCAGAACAGTCCAAAAGCTGCGGGCACACCACATCTGCAATGACAGGCAAGTTCACCCTGACACACACTTCCACCGGCTCTAGCTGTCTTTATGACATGTTTGACATGTTTATTATAATTAACGTGAACTAAGGTGTTTAGTAACATATGATGCTTTGTTTTACGTGCAGATAAAGTAAAAGAACTGGTTTCAAAATGCCTGCAAGCCCGTGATATGGCATACTGTCCTTACAGCCGGTTCCCCGTTGGTGCTGCCATATTAACAGCAGATGGCGCCATAATCACAGGTAAGAACCAACAGGTTACTAGAAACGCACTCAGCGAAACCTGGAAGCGGAGAGAGGGTGCTACGGAACAAAAGTAGCCTACCAGATAAACCAAAGCAGAAACTATCAATTTATTTTTCCTTTATGCTTTTAATAAGGAGTAGGCTATAGCCTGCCAACTCTTCTAATTAACCAGGTAAAAATGTAAAATGATTTATGCACATTAATGCATTTAAATTGGATATATGAATCCATATGAGAATTGTGTAAAAACGATTCAGCATGAATAGATATACTGTAGGCTTATCATTAATCCTTGTGCCCTCCTCATATTAGATACTTTATAGTGACCTTTGTGGCCAATGGCCAAAAATGCCATCAAGCTACATCTTTTTTCATTTTTCCCTTTTCTTTTCTTTTCTTTTCTTTTCTTTATTAAGTCATTTAAACAACTACAGGCCTGTTCAAAACTACCAAGTATTCAATCATTTCTAGAATTTTAACTCTTTAAATGCCAGTGTGGTTATTTAAATTATGGCGTTAGCCTTCTTATTTTATGAAATAAGTATGTAGTACTGTCGAATGATCCCTGTGGTGATGTCAGTGGTAAAAAAAAAAAAAAGCAGCCCCACTGATACCCATTAAAACTACACTTTTTTATTGTTATAGTCATTATAGTGTAAAACCAATAATTTTTTTTAAATGTCAGCATTTCATTTGGAACAAAAGTAGTAATATTTGACATTTTCATAGATACCACATTCAACTCTTTTCCCATTGTGGGCAGATGCAGGAAAATTTTTGTAATTTTGCTAGTTATATTAGGGATGTGACTACCAGGAGACTCAAACATGTACAGTATGTGTGTGATTAAATTATGCAATAATTCAAATAATGAAACTGTCATTTAAAGGGTTCAATCCTAAAAAAAAAAAAAAAAAAAAGCTTGATTTTTTTGTTGTTTTTGAGCAGACCTAAAAAAAATCTAATTGATCACCAAAATTAAATTTAACGAAAGAAAAAACATGCCCAAGGAAGGCACAAGGGTGGGTGTAAGACTTAAAAATAAGAAAACAGAATCTCAATCTAGATGCCTCTTTAAGAACTTGAACACTGTGAATGAGATCAGAGTATTTATGTATCTACAGGTTGTAATGTGGAGAATGCCTCCTATGGCCTGACAGTGTGTGCTGAGAGGACAGCCATCCAGAGAGCCGTTGTGGAGGGACACAGACAGTTCACAGCCATCGCCGTGACATGGTGAGACACTCCAAGATTAATAGAAAACAGACATTCAAATAATGCCACGTTCATGCATTCACCCACTCCTCCCTTTTGTGTAGTGATATCAAAGACCGTTTTGTTGGACCATGTGGAGCATGCCGACAGGTTCTTATGGAGGTGAGACATCTTCTTCATCACCAGAATAGACAATCATCTTGCTATGTTCAGAACTACGTAATGTTCCCACCCTGTTGTACAATGAATAGATAAATAATGAGAAGAAATGAATGAGAGGAACTAATTTGTGCGCTATGTAAACCTGGGATGTAAATCCTTTGTAGTCTTATTGGTTTAGCAGGGTGTGGTTTTAGGAAGCAGATTGTTTGAGTTGTTAAATATTAATACTAATTACCTAGAACAGTAAATCGTTTAAGCTACATATGGAGAGGTTATGCCTTATATCAGCAAAAACCCTTTAATTTAAAAATAAGGAGTATCAGATTATGTGCATGGGTGGAATGTGGAATGTGCATTACAAATGTAAATCATGCTCTTTGTCAGATAAAATTTGAACAGATAGATTTATACTGTAGGATAACCAGGCATCTTTTTGTCCACTCTTAAAAGCACTCCTTAACCTAAGTAAACATAAAAATAATTTATAGAAAAGGTTAAAGATGACAAAACCACGAAAAGACTAAATACAAAATAAACAAAATATGTAACATTTTGGCTAAACTCATGACCTCAGTGTTCTCAGATGTGGCTGTGCCCCTTTTTTTTTTACTTTGCATATTTATATTACATTTGGATTTAGTTATTTAGCAGACACTTTCATCCAAAGTGACTTAGAAATGAGGAAGCTGCAGTGTGAAGACGTTGTGGTGCATTGCAGAATTATACAGCTACTTAAAGTTCAGAATACAAGCAGGACAGGTAACAAAAAAATGCAAAGTCAGTGTGAGTTAGGTACAGTATATAAGAGTTGTTAGAAGAGGAGGTGTTCCTGGAAGCAATGCATTTTGTGTGTGTGCTTTTTTTTAGAGACGCTTGAAAGCAGAAATAGATGCCCTTGCTCTGATTGTATTTGGTAGCTCATTCCATCATCATGACACCACAAACAACGACACTTTAGACTAATATTGTGAGATTGGGGTGCCAGACAACAATGGAGAAATTTCTCAAAACAGTACTGTGATTTCTTTGTCTCTTTTGACAGTTCGGAACAGACTGGACTGTATACTTGACCAAACCTGATGGAACTTACAAGGAAACCAGCCTGAATGAACTGTTGCCTTTACCGTTTTCCCCTGCACACCTTGGAAAGGACTGATGAAGCCTCCAAAATATGCATAAATGTCACAAAACTCGCTGATCCAACTGTAGCAAGACCAAACACTGGAGGGAAAAAAATCACTTTTTTGTCACTACTTGCATTATTTTATGTTACCTCAGTAAGCAAAGAGTGGTATGTAAATAAGTTTTGTAATTTTGCAACCATTTAATTCTAATTTGTTGGATTTACTGAGTTATGGAACAAGATGTACATAAACATACACAAATATAACGGGTCATAATACTCTGTTTAGATTTCTTTAAAATGTTTTAAAATGTAACCAAACAGATAATGTTACATTCTTTTAAAGTAAACAAAATAGTAACATGCTTGTCTTTTTTTTTTTTTTTTCTAAGCGTGGTTGCTATTTTCTAAAACGGTGGTGCCCAAGTCCAGCCCTCAAGAGCTTCTACACTGCACATTTTGGCTGCATCCCTTCTCCAACACACCTGAATCAAATGAATGGTTCGTTAGCAGGCCTCTGCAGAGCTGCATGACATGCATGAGGGAATTAGCCATTTGATGCAGGTGTGTTGGGGAGGGTATGTTCTAAAAATTGCAGGATAGTAGCTCTCAAGGACCAGACTTGGGCACGCCTGCTCTAAAACTTATTTCATGAGGTAACTTTCACAGGACACTGGTTATGAAAAAAAAAAATGCTGTAAATTTGGGTGAATTTTTCCTAGAATGAATAATAAAAAAATAATAAATATGTGTCAAACATGTGTCCACTTATTGTGACATCCTAGTTTTTTATTTTTTGTATTTGTGTATTTATTTATTTTTTTTATTAACAATGTATTTCCTTTATAACTGTATGTTTTCAGTCTTATTGCAGTCGGCTTTACAAGAGTCGTCTTTACGATGACGTATGGCTCTGTTATGTCATGTGATTAAAAGTAGGCGGGGTCGAACTACGTTTCCCGGAAACATGGAGGCTGTTCTCAGTGATGTGGTAGCTCCTGAAGACCTTTTAGTAAGTTTTAACATTATTAAACATACTCTCTTTGACAAAATCAGACGCACACACAGATAAGCGATTCTTTCTTATATTCGTTAAACAACTGTTCACTTTGTAAATGTTGACACCTTTATAAAATATAGCGTGTCGACTCCTACTTTGTCGTGTCACGTAGCTAGCTAAAGCTAATGTTATTGTTTATAATATAAATCTTATTCCTGTGGTATTGTAAATATACGTAAATAATGTGCGAATAATGCTGACAAGGGTTTGGTAGTGGTGTGTGATGGTGCTGAAGTGAACTAACAGAAATAACAATCAGTCGTGAATATTCAAGAAACATTGCATAATACAATGCTAGAAGTGAGAAAAGCCAGTAAATGAAGTGACATGTCATCTGGCGAAGCACGCGCTTATGTTCAACCGCCTTTTTGGAAAGATAAGTCATTACGATAACTAATCCTACTTATCTTACTGCTGTGTGCACAAACACGACATTGATGTTTTAAACACTTTTTTAAGATGTGTTTGTTTCAGAGTAATGTAACACGTGGGTTGTTTTGTTATCACAGAAATTTGAGAAGAAATACAACAGTGAGCTGGTGAAAGGGGCTGTCTCCAAGGAAACAAAGTTTGAATATGCTTGGTGTTTGATCAGGAGTAAATACACCGACGATATCAAGAAAGGAATTGTCTTTTTGGAAGGTATGTTGATGCACAATATGTTTTTTTTTTTTTCTTTTTTGTCATTTTATATATATAAGTATTTTATGTAAGCCTAAAGTAGTATTAACAAAAGAAAAATAAATGTTACAGCACACAATGAATGAATGAATAACAAGTTGCATTTTTTGTTTCCATATTATGCCTTGTGTAGTTTCATATTGGCAGTTTTGGTACATTTGATCTCTTCCATGATATTTGGTTTTGCGTTGAAATTTATGACAGTGTCAACAGATGCTGATCAGATAAGCAGAATATTAGAATATTAGTGTGTTGAGATTATTAGCTGTTGTCGATGCAGTAGTAGAGTAAAAAGTATGAGACGTTCAAGTGATGAAACACTTTTGCTGAGATAATGAATGTATGCATTTGTCTGCATAAAAGGAAGTGATTTTCATGATTTTGCTAAATTATTGTGGTCTGGTTGAAATGCAGTCATTCAAATGTGAAATAAAATCTGAAATATTCCTTAAAGTTCCACTGATGTTTATTGTAGAAAATTTGCTTTCATAGTTTGAAACTTTTTCGGTTTTGTAGAACTGGTTCAGAAAGCCTCAAAGGACGACTCCCGGGACTTCCTGTTCTACCTTGCAGCAGCCAACTACAGACTCAAAGTGAGTGCTGTAAAGTTATGTTTGACTTCCATAACCTTTCCAGAATTTTCACATCTGGTAGATTTGTTTTTGTGAATAAAAACAATGTTACAGACAAGCACACTTCCTTTTTTTTTTTTGCTTGTTACACCACTTCTATGTTTTATTCTTTATTCTATAATCATGTTGACATCAATAAAGACTTCACTGTTAGTGGCCTTACCAGCCAAGTGCTGGTAAATTTGTAGTGTGACAATTGTACATTTTTTGAGGTTTATTGTGAGGGGTGGGTTAATGGCTTTTTAAATGACAGTGCTGTGTTTTTTAATGTTAGCAAGTTGGGACTAAAACGACCCTCATGTTTTCTGTGGCATTACATAATGTAACAAAATAGATCATCTTACTATTATTTAGTGTTGTATACTGCCTGCTGATGTTTTAAAGTTGTTTATTCTTTAAACTTTTTTGTTAGTGAGATGGGTTTTTTTTTCTAATTGAATAAGCTTATGTTTTCTAATCATAAATGTCTTTGTAAGCAATACTAAAGACAAGTTTTCCGTCAAACATTAAGTGGCAGTTACTTTTGGTCATGAAAATTTTGCTAATGTAATTTCATTGCTGTTAGAAACTAAATTTAGCCAGAAAGTGTTCCCAGTGTTTCTTTTTTTTGGCATACAGTATGAGCCAAACATTTTAGATCCCTCCTGAGAGTCATTTGTCAGCTCAGTAGTCCAATCCTTTGAGGCTGTATTACTGACATTAAGGAGTCTGCTCCCAGATCCCTGTGGGGCAACAAAGGCTAAACCCGCAAGCATGCTGGTTGTACAGGTGTGGCAGAAAAGAACAGAAAGAAAATGACCAAAAATGAGAAAATCACTGTTCCAAATCATTTCTAACTTCACCTCATACTCTCTCGGCTTTGGATGAATGAATCTGTTGAGTTCAAAGTAGACTGGATGAAAGGAGAGTCAGAAGGACTTGCATTATAGAAAGTTGTTGTGAGATTTCTGATTTGTGTTGCTCTGAAAATATCTATTTGTTGTGTATCTGGAGCTTCCTCACCTGCATTCTAGTGCAGCACGGTGCCTGTCTCTGCTCTCTCTACTATGCCGGGGAGATAACTAATCAGGATTTTATGATCTCTAGGTCAACCTGATCTCCTTGTTACACTCTGCATAATTTGATTACTGTAAACTGAGTATAAATAATCCCCTTCACTGAATGTGGATCAGATCCATCTATACTGTTTTGTCTTGGCTTATTTGACATGCTATTTTCATTTAGCTATTTAGTCTTTCTTCCCTCCTGTGCTTTGTTCCAGGAATATGAGAAAGCCCTGAAGTACATCCGGACTCTTCTAAGGAACGAGCCAGGGAACAAGCAGGCTCTGGAGGTGGAGAAACTTATTGACAAAGCTCTGAAGAAAGGTGAGCGGATGTTAGCTGGGGAAAATAAGGATTTATTGCTTGATAATGTGTTTCTAAAGCCACTTCCTGACCCTCTCCTGTTGTCATTTAGATGGTTTGGTTGGCATGGCGATCGTTGGGGGAATCGGTCTGGGCGTGGCCGGTTTAGCGGGCCTCATCGGCTTGGCAGTGTCAAAAGGAGCCGCCAAATCCTAACCTGGATATGAGGCATTGCATCTTCATTTTGCTGGACTTATACACTGACCTGCATACAATAAAAATAAATGAATAAAACTAAAGCGCAGAAAGCTTTAAAGGATGTGTAATTTTGGCTTAAGACTGAATATCTGCTGCAACTTGTTGAAATATTTGAAAAACGGCAGAGAAGAAGTTGTTTTCTTACTATAACATGGTCTGATCACACACTATAGCACAGCATCCCATTAGTTAACTTTTGCTTACATTTTATAAGTTGACATTACATTCAGTAAAAAAAAACATTTCTGAAATTGCGGTTGTTCTGTTACGGTCTCTTTCATTGCTTTTGAATTGTTAAGGAAAGTGTAAGTGGTGCAGAGTAAAGTGTCTCCTGTATTTTTTATATTGATGGAGCAACAGTGACTCTCGTCAGAAAATGAGGTCCAGCTGCACCTGAAGAGGCATTGAGCAGATACTTACGTTTAATTCAAACAAGGTGTTGATTTGTTCTAAGCAAGATTTCCTGGGATCTGATGCATTTACTGCTAAATGAATACATTGTTCTTGTGTAAAATGCAATTCTAACATTTATTTCTGCTATATTTGAGTGTTTTCATTCTTGTTAAATAAAATTACTAAAAATTACTGCACTTTCAGACAATATTTTTTCAGTTTTTGACCACTGTCACTCTCCCTGACTTTGCATTCACAATCCCCCCCCCCGACATGATCATACTTGCACAGACTTCCTCTATTCAAACAGAAAAGGTTTCATCGCAGACTTAAGTTGATTTGTATTGATCTGGATCCTTTCAGGAACTCAGGTTTTTCCTTTAACTTGATGTGCATCTTTCCTGTTCATCACTAATTCTCTTTGCAACAAACTGCTAAAACCTGAAGAAGAATGACATCTCTTTTTCTTGTGATGAATCAAAAGTTTGTCAAAGAATTGTAACATCTTAAGTGTGACATGATTGGAAGATTTCTATGTGCAGGGTCTTTTTTTGTTAGTTTTTTTTTTTTTTTTATAGCTAAAAGCAGCAACAAATTCCCCAAGTTAAGAGGTCAAAGGCATGACATTTTTGTGAGAGTTGTGGTAGAAGTGGGACATCGGTAATGTTGGATGTCTAGAGATTGTATCTTCATGAATAGATACAAATAATAGTAATTTAGAGACTGAGCTGTGAAGTAGTTGTTTATTTAAAATGATTAATTTGGCGCTGAACTGGAGACTCAATGTGCTAATTTTAGAAATTAAATCAGCCTATTTTAAAGTACCGTATTTTCCAGACTTAAGTCACTCCTGAGTATAAGTCGCATCAGTCAAAAAATGCATCATGAACAGGAAAAAAACACAAAAATCACACTGGACTATAAGTCATATTTATTTATCTAAAATAGGGTGATTTTCAGATTTTTCATATCCCACTTGTTACAGCTAAAAATTATCCAATCAGTCCAATTCCAAAGTTAATGCCTGTAAATGATCTACGAGGGATAAACATGTTTTTTGAGTATTTATTCCACCGTACAGGCAGTATAGACAGATGTCCAAAATAAACTCCTCTCACTGAGATAAGGCTATTTTGGGATTTTTGCCCTTGGAACACAATATAGTCGTCAAAAGCTAAGAGCGCCCTCTTTTGACATTAGATGGTTATATTTACTCCTTGGCTCATGTCAGTCAATATAAATTGAGACTTAGAAATATGTTAAATTGTATATATTTTGATATATAAGTCATATTGGAAGTATAAGTCACACAAGCCACCAAACTATGAAAAAAAGGTGTGATTTATAATCCGGAAAATACAGTAAATCAGTGTAATCAGTTTTTCATTGTATTATATTCTAAAGATAATTTATCAAATCTAAGTATACTGTATTAATGTGGGTGAGTTATTAGTAATCTATTTTAAATGGAAAGAAGGAGAAAACACTGGCATTACCTGAGTGTTTTTTGTATATGCTGTTATAAAAGACCTTGAAATTTTCCACTTATCTAAACGTGCCACTGATCCATTACTCACTCATTAACGTCATTAAGCTTGTATTTAAGGGACAAAAGTCCATTATAAACTCATTCTAACCTCTGTTATTTATTGGCTTTATTAAAAGTGTTGGCAAGTACTTTTAGAGTATTTCACACGCAGGACGAGGTGAATGTGTCTGAGGAAAGATCTGCCCTCCTAGTGCGCTCAGTCGCTATCATTCTCATATCTTGATCCACGGAGAGATTCAAGTCGCCGGCAACATTTTACAACAGGAAGGCTCATGGAGGCTATCAGTTGAGTTTGTTCTTATCAGCCTCACTGGATGTTACTCATTAACCTGTCTGACAGCACCGAAACTCCCCAGGACCTGATCAGGAAAACAGTCATTTTCTTTGGTGTGAGAGGTAATGAAGTGTGTCAACGTTAAAGAAAAACAGACATCTTTGTGGATACCTGGAAAAACTGATGGAAATCATGAACTTAATATCTGTTCAGCTCTTCACACACACAGTTTAAACACACTTTTACATCAATGATTTATCAAAGAATGTGTAATTCAGATGGGCTTCAGTGAGTTTGAGTTATAGGGCCAATGTTCATTTAGTACCTGCTAGTTTTAAGACACGGCTGAAGGATATTAATGTGTAATCACCGTGTAGAAGTAGCAAGTAACTGGGAACACAATGTATTGACTTAGTTCCACCATCACACTGTAATTTAAGGTTATTGTGTAATCCAGTGCAACAGCAGTTTATTGTTTATCGCCTCATATGATTGCAGACATTGACACATAAAGGCAGTAAATTTAGATTTGTGTCAATTTTATGTGCAGGTAATGTGTAATATTTCTGACTGATTATTTCTCCATATTTTTATTTTTACATGTAGTTTCCATTCCCTTATGAGGTTTGTGGATTTTTGCACCAGCTTAGAGTTCTTTTTCTTGTGTAATCTAAATCTAAAATCCTAAATGTTTTGGTGTTCTTGGCTTCATTATCATTAGTTTTATGGGGTTTTTTTTATTTTGTTTTTAATTTCTGTTTGCTATTATTGTTTTTCATTTGTTTTGTCCAGTATGGATCACCGCGAGCCTACGTCACAACCCGGAACTCATGTGACCGCGAAGCTGGTCCCGGTGAAAACATGCTTCGTATTTGAACGGCGTCTGATGGACTATGAGCCTCAAAAACTGCTTTTGCACTCTTTTTAATTTTTTTTCTCCGCCGGTCTGTCTTTGAAATATTATAGAAATGACGTCCAGTTATACTGAAAGTCTCACTGCCGACGCTAGAAGAAGATACGAAGCTAAACTAGTATCTGTTGGACTAAGTGATGCCCATCTTCTGCTGCTAGAACCTGGTTAGACGAACCTACCTGTACATAACATCAGTTTCCCGATCTCATGATGTATTTGGTTTCATCAGGTAAGCCCCGTGTTCAAGCCATTTATTTTTTATAGAATATAAATTTTCCCCGGATTTTTAAGAAATGGTGGTATTTCTTTGATGTACTTCTCAGGAGTTTACTCTCATTGATAAAGCTATAAATTACCGGCAGTCTTATCTGTATGTAACTGGTTATGACTGTGCATGTTTATAATGCTGCAAATGCCTTTCTGCCGCTTTTATGCTTTTATTCTTATGTGGGAACATTGATGGCAGTAATCTGGATGAACGTAATCGTTAACAGTCCTGAGGAGACGGGAACAGCGGGCGGCGCTGTGATTCTGTACATCCACTGATTTAATGGTGTTTTCTATCATCTGTACAAAAACAACTACGGGGTTTAAAAAGTGAGACCACATTATATGCTTTTTTTATCAGTCACAAAGTGATCGGAACATATTGTTAGATGTTTCCATGGTTTCCAGCGTAAACTGTCAGCATTTATGGGCTTGATAGCAGCTAGCCACTTAGCATGTTGTTCGGGACTTTTTCTGTTGTTTTGGAACTGGAACAAACATATTATCTTATCCTGTGATAGATATGTTTATGGCAGCCATACACAGCGGACTTCTCGGATTTCCAAAGTAGAATAAACAAGATTGACGAGTAATGAAGCAGGTAATTCAGTGGCTCCCCTATGCAACAAGCGATGTTTTCACCTGTTACCTAACCGGATGTGCAATGCAAATTCCCGGTGTCGCGTGATCCATTATTATGTTTTTCATCTCGAGGAGAGTTATTGCACCCAAAACAGTCTGAAGTCATTCTAGTAGCTCTACAAGGCCACTGATCATTTAAGAGTGTACAGTGAGTGGCTGGTTAATGTACTGATACATCAACCTGTGTATCCCTAATTTATGAATTTGTTCTTTACATTTGTTTGTAATATTGATAAGAATCAAAACTATTTGAATGTGATCTGTCTGTAAAAAAAAAAAAAAATCATGAAAGCCATCCAATGACTTTGAGGACATTTTAAAGAATATTGCATCAGCCTTATGGTGCGCAAGAGAAGAAGTCAAATTTTATTTCAATTCATTCAGAAGTTATTGAGGTTGTTCAGCCTGATTAGCTGATTAAGAAAGATAAAACAAGTAGTCATCATGTCGGCTGTTAATACTGATTTCATCATCAGGGCCGGAAACAATATAGTAAAATGTTCTGTGCTTGTACCAGTGTGTTTTACCTCATGCACACTTCTCTTACACAACATTAATAGGCAACACCACATAAGTTACATTGCTGTGCAGATAGCACTAAGTTGTATTTATGTGCCCCAATGTAACAAATCAGCTAAAATATAGCCTTATAATAAAGACATAAGTGTCTTGATGACTTGCAATTCTCTGCTTTTAAAGTCACACAAAACTGAGGCTGTTATACACTTTCTGTACATGTGCTGTACTTTGACCTCCAGTCGGCCTGCCACTGCACGGAAGCTTGGAGTGACACAATGGCAAAATAATTCTTGAGCCATCCCTTATTTCTCTATATTTGACCTCAAAAGCAGCCGGATGTTATTGTAAACTCTTAAAGTGGTTTTGAATGAACAGTTCCTCAAGCTTTCAGAAGACGCTTCAAAGATTTATTGTAGACATTGGATGCTTTATAACTCACTTTCAGTCCACATTTATTTCTTCCAAACTATTTGTTGAGGATTTTGTTTTGCTTTTATAAGGCTACTATTAAAAGATCAGCAAGCATTTCATGCAATGCTTGTGTATGTGTTGTGAAGATGTCTAGACACTTTGGCAAAGCATTGCACAGAGGGGAGCCAAAGTTCTAGCCCCTCCCATGGGCTGTATGGACAACCCCACTACTTCCTCAACTTAGTAGTGCTCTTTTGTTTCCTGTCTTTCATTATTGGAAAAACTGATTAATCCAGGTGCGTCTGGCCATTGTTGTCGTGGTAACTGAGATGGGGTAGATCTGGATTAATCAGTTTGTACATTATTGAAAGACAAGAAACAGAAGAGCACTCCTGAGATCAGGAAGTAGAGATGTGCATACAGCCAATAAAAGACAGGAAAAAATCAACTGTCAGTAAAATAAGTTGAAATTGACAAAAGTAATAAGAAATTTTATGAAAATTATGACATTGATTTTGAATTGTGGTTCAACAAAAAATATTCAAAACAAACAAACAGCAACAAATCAAAATAAAACAAGCATGATGGGGCAACCCTTTGAGACGATCACTGCAACCAAATATTTCCTGTAACGTCCAATCGGACGTCTGCACCTGTTGACAGGTATTTGGTCCACTGTTCATGAGCAAGGTGCTCTAATTTGTCTCAGACAGTTTTGTTTGTTTGTTTTAATTATATAGTATAGTATACAATTCAAAATCAATGTTTTATTTTTTCCAAATTATTATTTAGCTAGTTTTTATTTGTTATTATTTTTTCAGTTTCTTGTTATTTGAATTACTTTTGTGAATTTAGCCTTTTCTTTAATGGAAGGGTATCTAAATGTTTGCACCCCACTGTATGTTTAACCTGATCTGTCCTTCAATGCTATGTATTTAGCAGAGTGCAGGTTTACCTATTTATGGTCAATCTTAATCCTACATCTACGTATATCCCTCTTTATCTTTTTTTAATAGAAAGTATATAGATATTTTATTATACTGTTGTAGACCAAGACTTTACTCTCTTTTCTGCCACAGCGTCTTTCTGAAGGTGTTTCTTGGTCCCAGCACTGACCCGACCTGCTGAAAGCTTTCCTCATAATAAATCCACTTCAACACCATGCGTGTTGGATTTCTTTCCATTGATTTGAAGTAGCATGACACTGTTTATGATTTCATCTTATATGGATACAACTTAATTTAATTTAATATAAAATATATCAAGTCAAGTCAATTTTATTTGTATAGCGCTTTAAACACAGCAGCTACTGATATAAAGCGCTGAACAGAGGTAAAAACAGAAATTAGGTCTCACAATGGGACAAAAAGTGAGAGCATTAAAAAAAATATGAAACATAAGAACAATCAAGACAATGAACAGTAAAAACAATATAGATATCAGGTCAAATATGTTTAGGTTCTATTTTTTTTTTTAAAGAAATAAAGAAAATAAACCTAGAAAAAGTCCTAATGTGTTCCTAATAGAGTCAAAAAGCTTTTGTTTTCATCAGGATCTTTGAGAAAGATGTGATTTGATGGCAACAGGAACAATATCCCAATGTTTCTTTTATTGTGATTTAAATGTTGCAGATAGCTGATTGGTGGAGAGACTGTGACTAGTTTTCACGTTTTCTTTTTTCATTTCAACCCCACCTCTGAAAGCAAGTCAAGACCTTTGAATCCACCCACACAACCGAGTTCACTGAGTGTGTTGAATGAGTCTGCCAGACATGGATAGTAGATTTGAATTTAAATGAAAACTTCCTGCTCTGGCCAAAAATTGCAGGTTATTTTACTGTCCTTTTTAGTTTCAAGATTCTACTCATGCCTCCTCTCTTTTTTTATATTTTAATTTATATACATATATATATATATATATATATATATATATATATATATATATATATATATATATTTGTTATGTTAACATGTTTCTCACATTGAATTACCATTAAGGTCAGAAGTTTTAGAACCGAATCTTGAAACTAAAAAGGACAGTAAAAATATATATACATTATTTCACATATATATATATATATATATATATATATATATATATATATATATATATATATATATATATTACGTGCATTAGGAAAACAGATTTATGTAAAAAAAAAACAACAACAACAACAACAAAAAAAGCCAGTCAGGGATAAATCTAAATATTTTACCTCAAGTGCTTCACTTTCCACAGCAAAATCAGCCTTTTGTTAATAAAATTGTAGGTTTTAAATGTATTTTTGATGTTAAATTTTCTCAATCATGGCAGGAAGAAATGAACTTTTCCTTAAATGTTTCCTTTTCCTCAAATGTTTCTGCTTATTTTTCAATTTGGATGCCCATACTCTTCTGAATAAAGCAGTGGACACAAGCATCTTTTTTTAACATTTATCTGTACAATCATCTGTATTGTGCTTTGTCATCAAATACTCCTCCCATGTCTCTTTAATGACTTATTCCTGGAAAGCACATAAAAAAGTTATGGCCTTCTTTATAGGTATCACACGTGAAATGGTCACAAAGTTGTTTTTGCAGACAGTTTCTGTGATGTTTTCATCCAAATGCGCAAACTTATCAGCAACCAATGCTGCAGGGAAGTGAGCTGTAAAGTGGGTTTTCAAACAGTTTGGTCATA
Source organism: Atherinomorus stipes (assembly GCA_023101725.1). Taxonomy (NCBI): domain Eukaryota; kingdom Metazoa; phylum Chordata; class Actinopteri; order Atheriniformes; family Atherinidae; genus Atherinomorus; species Atherinomorus stipes. The sequence goes on along the minus strand of JALJCO010007028.1, from coordinate 701,974 downwards.
AAGTGGGACATTTATGGTGGGGCATGATCCATTCTTTAAAGCACTTCAGGTGTAGATGAGGTTGATTAGGTGAACTTCTCGCATTAATTTGACCTGCAGTTTGAATGCTTTTTTGATACAAAATAGGGAAGGCAGCTAAATGAAAGCCAAGACATGGCGTTTTCCATGAATGTTGCCTATACTTTGAAATATAGTATTTCAGATGGGACACGTTTGTTCATAAGTCACTTTTTAGTGTCTCAAAATTATTGTTTGCTGATTTTTTTTAAATGATCATTTATTCATTTGTATATTAATTTGTTTGTTTGTTTTTTTTTTTTGTTGTACTATGACATATCATGACAAAGCTTTGACCAAGGGACTGCAAGTAAGTGGAGATTTTTCTTCTTTTTTTTTTATCTGATTCACATCATCACTAACATCTCCAGCTGATTTTTATAAATCCGTTATCTTTGTGTTCTAAATTTTATGGTCAAGCTGGGATTGTTTAAATCATACAACAGTTTTCAGAGTTTGTTGATCAAATTTTTGTTTCAAATTTTGTTGTCATTTTTTTTTACTGTCAAATATTCCAACAAAGTATAGTTTGGGTGTCTCTTTTAATTACACAATAAACTAAAACGCACTATCACCAGAGTAAGCAAACCATACAATTTTTAAAACAAAAAAGTGCTTTCAAGTGGAATTCAATTGAAATTTTAATCCTTTGTTTAAAGCTTCAGGGTGTCTTTACTGTCAATCAGTGCGATTAGTTCAGTGGTTTGAAAAACACTATTTTACATAAAAATAAAAAATAAATCAATGACTTATCAGTTTATACACTAGGTTTTTCCTAATTCCTGTGGATGTTTATAATAATTTATAGTAGCTTTAAAATATTTTTAAAATCTGAATTTCATATTTGAGCAATAATTGTTTTTATGTAATGACAGCAACATGAAAAATGTTGAAAATGTGTAACACAAACACAGGAAAGGTTGTGTAAGGTTCTTGAAAAACTGACTTTGGACCATCTCATGTTTAATCATAAATTCATAATTAATACAGGATTAAAAACATTTCTAATTCTTAGTCTAAACATTTAATGCATTGTCTTTGTCCTAATTTGAATTATAGGACAAAGACATATACAGGTATATCCAACCATCTATATATATATCCAACCCTCTGGTTGGAAGGGGCATTCAAAAGCAGCTGACATGATCAATCTATTTATCAATACATTTCTCAAATGACAGAAAATGTATTTAAATATTTTAAGCTTCACTTTCACCGATGTGAAGACTTACTGCTTCTTTTTTTTTTAAAAAAATAGTCTAAAAGGCATATATTATTATGATTTGTCTGTCTGTGGTTTTTAGTTTAGCTGAATCTGAATATTTCATAATTTTCTTTTATTTCATCTACTGGTTAAAAATAAATTTAAACAAAATCTTTCCATTAAGGAACATATTGAACTCATGCATTTGGATTTAAAATAGTTAAAAACTATTTGCCGAGTACACTTGTATTTTTGTAAGATCAATCAAATTCTGCATTGATATAAATGCAGAAGTATTGCTACTATGAACTAGATTACATAAACTCAGTCACAGCAACATGTCTTTCTTGTAATACATTTATTTTTGATATTCTACATTTCCTTACACATATTTTAGTTATGATCTTAAAAGAAGTCTTGAAGCCAAATGACCTCATTAGTTCTAAAGAAAACAATCTGAATACTTCCTCATCCACTTCCTCAGCCATACGGAACAAAGTCTGCCCTCGCTAATCGATCAAAAAACACAGTATGTACTGTACATCCTGATCCAGAACTAGTCTCAAAATGATTTCAGGGGAAAAATCCACTTTGTGGATCCCTTTCATAAAATTTGTGAAGTTGTAAATATGTGATTCATGACTGCAGTCAAGTGTTATCTTTTTTAATAAGTTGTCTCATTTCCAAGGTTATCTTTTCAGATTATTATCTCTTCACTGAGTGAAATAATTTGTGCAAAGCCTGTTCAAACCAATAAAAATAAACAGATTGGCAGATAAAACAGATAAAAATAAACCTGCTTCTGTTTTCTGACATAGAAAATTTAGCATTGAGTAATTTATTCCTACTGCAAAGCAGGAAATGTGAATTTTGATCATATTGCGTTGATTACCAGAAAACAAACTTTGACCTGTCCGGTAGAAACTTGAATTGACTTTATTAGTAGTCTATTTTCGGAACCCTTGTTGACCTTTAAAGCAAATAAGTTTGCCAGTTCATAAATCTTCTCACGCCTATACACCTGACAGCTTCCCCTGAAATGCAGGTTAAGATTTATCATAATATTATCAGCTTGGCGACCTCAGAGTGGCCTGGATTTAGTGGCAATGACCCAATAGCTATCAAGAGGATTATTAATGACCTCAGACAAACACAGAAACTACGAGATGGACTGGGAAACATTGGACCTTAGTCTATGGCCTGTTGTTACAAATTGAAATTAAACCACTTCAGTATTGACATGGCTCCAGGTAACTGGGCGTAACACTTACTGGTTGTGTCCTTGTGTTTTATGGTTTTGCGAAATTCAAATCAAAACAATAAAACAAACTAGATGTAGCCTGTGATATATGAAGAGTAACACACAAAAAACATAAAACTTGAGGTGTTTAGATGCATAAATCAAATGAACATACAGAATAGGGAACTACTAAAACTTTGTTATGATAGATGTAAGCTGGGATCATTCATTTTGGTTGCATTGCTTGTCAAAATTTGCTCATAATTATAGCAATTTTTTTTTTTTCCATTTTTCTTTTAAATTATTTGTTACATTGCTGGAATGTGTGAAATCAACCTAAGCAAAAACATCTACCACACGGTCACATTAAAACGACAGATGACCATTGGACCCTGAGAGAGAGCCGATAAACACCTGTTCAGTTTCAGGGGTGTAAAATGTAAAAAAAAGACGGAGATAGAGTGTGTAAGAGAGCAAGACAGAGGGTAGTGGGAGGAGAGCGAGTGAGTCATATAAATCATTATACATATCTGGTGAGCGAGACACATCTCACACTAACAGACACCTCACATGCTCGTACACTCAACAGATGGTCTGACCATAACCAGTTTTAACAGTTTGAAGAAGAAACTTGAATCTGGATATACTTTTGTTGACTACCACGCCAAGGAAGGGGTCATGGATCCGATTGTGGAAGTAGTGGCTTTGTTTCTGGGGTTCATTGGATGGGTGATGGTGGGGGTCGCACTGCCAAACCGCTACTGGAAGACCTCCACTGTAGATGGGAATGTCATCACAACCTCCACCATTTATGAAAACTTGTGGATGTCCTGTGCCACGGATTCAACTGGGGTGCATAACTGCAGGGAGTTCCCTTCACTGCTTGCTCTGAATGGTATGTTAAATGTAGAAATGAAAAGAAACACCATCTGGATTAAATACATCATTTTAGATAGATCTGATGTGATTGTTTTAATCAGTTTATATTTTAAAAGATGTTAAAGTTCTGTTTTTGCACTTCAAAACTCTTTCTTTGCACATTCATTCCAAGAAAACCTCAAATCTTGACATCTTAAACACCTTTTAACAAATAAGTGACAACAGCGTTGAATTGGGTGGCTCTTCGTGTTTATCACCGCAGGTTACATCCAGGCTTCTCGTGCTTTGATGATCATCTCGATAGTGCTGGGCACCTTTGGACTGTTGGCGGCTCTGATAGGAGTTCAGTGTTCAAAAGCAGGAGGAGAAAACTATGTTCTCAAAGGGAGGATTGCAGGCACCGCCGGGGTCCTCTTTATCCTTCAAGGTGATAAAACTTTTAAAGAAAAATGCCCCTAAAACGTAGGGCTGTCAGACCACTCTGATAATTATGACCTGCTGATACACTACCCTAAAACTACAGTAGATAAAGGAACTTCTCCAGCAGGATAATAAATTATGATCATGTTTTATTGCACAATGAAATTTGCCTTTTTTTTTTCTTTTTCTATTCCCAAGATTTTATCCCTGTATTCAACTATCTGGCAGCTCCCCTCTGCTTTTTCAGCATTTTGTTTTTTTTTCTGTCCACAGGTGTGTGCACTATGGTGTCAGTATCCTGGTATGCCTTCAATATCACTCAGGACTTCTTTGACCCTTTCTATCCTGGGACAAAGTAAGGTTTTGCCAGTGAAGATGGTGTGAGATAAAGAGGCCTTTGGGTTAAGCAATGGCTTACAATAACTCTGTTCCACGTTGCAGGTATGAAATAGGAGAAGGGCTCTACATTGGATGGTGCTCTGCGGTGCTTGCCATTGCTGGAGGGGCCTGCCTCACCTGCTCCTGCAAGATGGCCACGCAGGAAAAATAGTGAGTTCACACTGACAACTTGACTGCTTATTGTGGTGTCCTTTGTGTACAGTCGAATGATCTTTTACAATTTCACTAAAAAGTGAGCAAGTCTTAATTATCAGCAACTAATCAAAGCATTCTTTATTTAATGAATTGACCATACATTTCCTACGCACTTGTTTATAAAAAAGTGTTTTGCAACTCAAAATGGTCCAAAAAAAGCCATTAAAGTCTCTTCAGAGAACTTTTATGGTTCTCTAGTTATGGAAAACTTTAACTCACCTTTGAAATGTAATCAGCCACTCTCTGACAATCACAATGATATTTCTGAGGTGGAAAATAAAAGGATTAAGTGTAATTAGCTGTTACTGGGCAGGTGAACGTGACAAGAACAGTTATGCCGGGTTTCAAAGTGTCAGTGTTTGGCGCCCTCTAGTGGTAAAATGAGAAAATACTGCTGTCTGTATCAAGGAATGACATAGAAAAGCTTATTTCAGCTCACCTTTGTTTCTTTTAGCCTGTTAATTTTTATTATAGATAGATACTTTTAAAATAAAAAAAAAATCATTTTGACAGTAGAAGCACAAATTCATGGATATATTTTGTTGGTTATTGAGCAAAGATGGGTAAGGCCCCCCTTCCTTGAGTGAGACCTCAACTTCCTTCCATCAAATACTTTTTTAAACAAATATTTTTCCTTTCTCGTTAAAAAAGAAAAAGATAAATATACTCATATATAACTTTTGTTTTCCAAAATATTTGCACACGATACAATGAACTCGTAAAACAAACAAAAAATCATACTGACTCGGCAGGTGATGACAGTGTTTACATTAACAACCCCTCAAAATGCAAAAGAGGAACATTCTGGGCATGCCCAGCTTGCTGACTGTGGTTTGAAGATGACTTCAGAACCAAAACAATGACAGCTTTAACTTTTTACCTTAAAACACCACACTGTGTGCAACACATTTAAGCAATTAGTGGGCGTATGTGAAGTAAGCTGATATGACATCTGTGATGATGAGAGGTACAACTGCAAATGAAAATGCTTTTTTACAAAATATCCATATTATAGGAAAAGAGCCTCAAAATGTGAATAAATGAGTAGCAAAGCAGTCCTTGAAATTATCAGTTACATCTTTTTTGCCACTGTATCAAATCACATAGCAGCTGTGTGAAATATAAAATAGATATATTTGTGGTTGCAGATTTGAAGACAAAAGGTACAAAATATTCCCTATATGACACATTTGTTTAATGTTCTTGTTTTGCAGCCCTTTGCCTTATCAAGCCAGGGGAACAGTATACTCGGGAGCGGCACCGAGCAGAAGTGCGGCCGCCAGCACTTATGGAAGGAATGCTTATGTTTGAGCAGGAAATGGGAACCAGGAAGTTACACTTCACATGGAGCGTTTTGTCCATGACAACTGATGATATATTGGATGTTTTCTTTTGCAAGTAACTTAGCAACTCTGCATTGTATTGTATATAACCACAAGATCAGAATTGTATTCTGTAAAAATACCTGCATTGAGATGACAGCACTGATGCTGTAAACACTGTATAAAGCTACACAGCTCAGCAACATGCCACTGCACGAACAGGCTGAATGTTTTCAATGAATCTTGTTTATATTCCACTGATCAAATGCATTTACAGCCTTTCACTCAATTTCAAATATTCAATCATAAACATGGCCAGACATTTGTGAGGTCAAACTGGGATGAATCACATATTAATAGTGTCTTGTACAGTTTTGTAGAATACCTGTGAGGGAGGGTGGAGAGGTTATCTTTGTTTTACGTGTAATTTTTGTTTTGTTTTTTACAACTGCACACAATAAAATGTTTTATGCTAGATGCTGCAGTTTGACCTTGTGTTTTTGTAACCATAAAACATCTCTGATATAAATAATAAAAAGTTAGTGTAGTGTTGTTATAATCTTTAATCTAATAATATTGCATGTATAACAACATTTAGCTGTTTAACTCAAATGCTGATCTATTGTTTGGTTATATTTCCATCAAATTCCAGCACTGGTTGTTGTTGTTCATTTGTTTTATTTACCATTTGAACTTCCTAAGAAAGTAGCTTTTTTATATATATAAAATGCAACATTAAGTTAAATCTATACTTTCAAAAAACAAACAACAACCAAAACATTTGGTACACTGTTAAAAAGGAACACCCTGGAAAACTCAGCAACAACCAAATAATTGGAGGACAGAGAACAACTTCAGTAAATAATTACTTTTAATAGACAAGATAACTTGTTGAAGGAATCCAGGCAAGAGGAAATTGAAACCATGTCTTTGTTAATAATCGACTCTACTATTACATTATTGTTTTCATCAGGGGCTCCAAAATCTTTCAGCTTCTGACCCATGATGCAACAGTGGCAGAGACTTGGGACCTGCACCACTGTTACAGCAGATGAAGAACACAGACATCACTAATAAACAAATTATATCAAGAGCAAAATGACAATACAAACAGCTCCAACCACCATAATGCTTTTTTATTCATTCACGACAACTGCCTTCCCTGCTCCAACAAATGTGGCGATGCTATTTGTAAGCTTTTTCAAAGGCCAGTCTAATTTCTAAAGCTCATCCCCAGCTCCTCCACATGGTGTCTCTCACAACACACTGAGGGGTCCTGGCCTCCAGTTTAGGGGCAACTGGCTTTGAGGACGCAGAGGTAATGCTCTTAAATAACATAAATATGAAAAATTTATTCATTCAAATTATTACATTTTGAGGAGTATGTTGTTCACCATATTTAGGGTAAAATGCTTCAGAAGCTATATTTACAAAAATGATAAATAAAGGTGAGATAACAACATCTATGACCGTATTGGATTAAGTGAGAATAGTATATTATAATTGATTATTATTACATTAACATTTCTTCCATCTGATGGATTAATAAAAACAATCAGCTTTCTCATTCATGGTTGGGGAAACGGGAGGGAAAACTCGGTGTCATTCAACCCCAGAATGAATCTTCCCCGTTTCTCTTTCTCGCAAAGGGCTCATTGCATAACTGACAGTACCGCGAGCCTTTGGTGATGCTTGTGTACAGTATGCCGGCTGCCTGGCCCATGCTGGGACATTATGGGGAGTGCCACCAATGTTAAAATAGTTTCTCCAATGAGAGCGGCCCACGTTTGTGGACGAACACGGATGTGGGCAATTTAGACCAACCACTGAAATGTAGGGCAAAAAGGGAGGGGACGTTGTGAACAGACAGGAAGGTTTCGTTTATAAAGTGTACAGGGGGTCGGTGGTGTGATTTTTTTCCATCATAAAGCTACGAGGAACTTCTCTATCTTCAATTAATGTTTAGTCTATTTCCTTACAAACAAAGACTAAAGGGCTATTTTTCTTTGGGAACCTTTCAGTGACGCGACTCATTTCCACACGGAACACTGTCCGACTGGGACCGTAAATATACAGTCGTAGCTGTTCCTGCGGTCTGTCATAGGGGAGGAAATTATGACAGTTCAGTCATTTCGATGAAACGCTGCAGTACTTTCAGTGACAGTCGACACAGATCCGTGAAGTTGGAAGGTTTCGGTGTGACAGCGTGAGTTTATTGAGGGATGGAGTCGTGTCGGCGGGCAGGAGTTAGCGGGTTGCTCTGCTCCATGTCCCTGCTATGCGTCCTCCTGGACATCCAACTGGACGGTAAGACCGCCTTTACATCAATCAACAAGACCTCGAGCCTTCATAAACACTAGCACGCACGTTTCTATGCGTTTGCAGTTTATTTACAGTATCAAGTTAACCTAATAAAGGTTATATCAACTGAACCGGGTCGCGTTTTGTCGGGGGCGTGAATACCTAACCACCACATTTTGCAATGCGATACGAAAATTATTTACTGAGTAAAAGTGACATTTTACTCTATAATGAGGTGTGTTGGAGATGTAGGTCTATGATAGAAACTCCGGTACGGTGGCCCATGAGTACAAAACAAGCAGAGAACGCAACCAAACTTCTGAGGAGGACATAAATAAACATCAAATTTAACAAAAAGGACAGTGACGACGTTGCATGAAACTGAAAAGCAGAAGAAAAGCACAAAATTTTAGAAAAAATAAAAAAGTGGATATTTAAAGCGGCACTTTTGGGGGGAAAGCACTATTTGATATCTGTCTGTCAGTCTGTGAGTCTGTCTGAAATGCTGTTTCGTTTTTTGCTTTTGCGTTGCATCTCCATGCAACAATACCTCAAGATACCATCTGCAGACTTATGTAATGAGGCCACAGTTCACTGACTACAGGCAGACCTGTGTCACAGAAGAAAAAGGAATGGAATTGACTTTATGCACAGCTCCAGTACTTCCTGAACTTAATACTGCACCTTTGTTTCCTGTCTTTCATGATTGGATGAACTAATTAATCCAGGTGTGTCTTGACCATTTGCTGAGATCAGACACACCTGGATTAATCAGTTCATCCAATCATGAAAGACAGGAAACAAAGATGCAGTATTATTTTTATTTTTTTTTTTAATATATATTTATTCTTCCTCCTTCCCCTCCACTTCACACTGGCAGAGAGGTAGGAAAGAACAACACACGAAAAAAAAAAAAAAACACAGACAACAGCAGGGGGACTGAACAAATGTGACAGGAAAACTACAAAAGAAATTACAGCTAAATGTCCAACTGACAGTTTTATCTTTTTATTTTAGGTTTAATGGCAATGTATTCCTAGCCCTTTAAACACAAAAAAAAGTTTCTCCCAGAAATTTCTTTATATATGAATTTTCCATAAAAAAAATATGTTTTTATGGCAAAATATTGTCTTCTCATACCCAACAAACATCCTCCAGAAATTTAGTTACCAATGTTCAAACAAATACACAATAAACCAAAAATGTTCACTATGCAGTCCAAAACAAATACAACAGTTCTGAAATTTACAAAACAGCAGTACTCAATGCTTTAAACTATTTATTAGTTTACGAAACTTCAAAATTACCTTTTTTTTTAATACTGTTCCACTTTTTCCGGCAACACCACAAATTTATTCCAAAACTGTGGAGTCTAATTGTTTTACTATTATCTATTATTTTTTGGGGAAAAACAAAGATGCAGTATTAAGTTCAGGAAGTACTGGAGCTGTGCATAAAGCTCACTGTGGCATCAAATTGGTGTAATTTGTACAAATAAATGCTTATCACATAATATCTCAGATGAAAGACATTTAATTACTTATTTTGAATCTATGAAAAAATAAATAAATAAAGGTTGTAAAAAAGAGGGTCTCAAATCCTGGTCCTTGAAAGCAACTTTCGTGAATTTTAGATGTTTCCTGCTTCATCACCTCATGCAAATTTTGAGTCATTGTGCAGAACTTTATGACACATCGTTGGATCCATTTAATTTGAATCAGGTGTGTTGGAGCAGGGAAGCATCTAAAACTTGCAGGACAGTGGCCCTTAAGGACCAGAGAAGGAAATGCCAGCGTTAAAATTATATGAAAGGAAGAACAGCTCAATTTGTTTTTTTTTTTTAGGAAGGGAATTATTTGATTTATTTATATTTGTATCTATTTGTGTGATTAAATGTTTAATGTTTAATTTTATTAACAATTTGTTAGGGAAAAAAAATCTTAATTGATTTTTAAAAAGTGTGTTTTCAGGGACTATCGTGCCTAAGTGCTGTCCTAAATTAGAATTTTCCACCAAAATTATTAGTCAGTATGGTTGTAGGTAGCTGTGCCTACCATGTCTTTACTTTCTCAAAGGATTAATTTTCAAAATAAATTATAAATGGGTGCAGCTACTTTTATTTTGATTTTCAGACTCGTTGCATTACTGATCTTAAACAAGTTTTTCTGTTTGACAGGTGCAACTCACTCTTTGTAGTTTTCCATGGCTGTGATACGAGAAGTTCTGTAAATCTTAAGAAATAAAATCCAGAGACCGACACCATTTAGCTGCATCATGGCTCGCCGTTGTGGCTGAGTCGGGCTGTCTTGTCAGTGTATTTCCAGTGAGGCTTAAGCACAGTTTTGTATTACAGGTGTCCTGGGGGCGACTCGTGTCGAGATCGAGCACCACTTGGAGATGGGCCGCAAACTTTTGGCAGCTGGTCAACTGGCCGAAGCCTTGTCCCACTACCACTCTGCTGTGGGTAAGATTACTCACACAGACATGCACACACACACTTCTGCTCTCTGTATCACTGCTCTTATAATTCTCACTAGCTGGGTTTCCATTACACCTGGAATTGAGCAAAACCTAAATATTGCAAATAAAAACCATTAATGGAAACACCTACGTTTTGAAAAAACTCTCATTAACACAAAAAAGTTTTTACGCTTTCATGAGGCGTAAATTCAGACGTTTCGATAAAGCAGTTTTTTGCATAAGTGTAATGGAAACACTTTTTTTTGCAATTACTCTCCATCAGGGGGGTTTAAATCCAGTAATTCCTTCTTAATTATGATGAATAGGATTATTTACAAGCATTAACTGTGAAATTGGAGTGATGGGGGAAGTTTTATCAGTCACATACTGTATGAAAAATCTCCAAATCGCCGTAACTCAGCAAGCTGAGTTCATTTAGGACATTATACAGATGGTTTAAAATCTTCATGTATTAACGACTGGCTACGAGCTGTTTGTCATTTCCACACATTTCTAACACCATGACTCGGTTATCTTGTTCCCGTATGTTAATTATATGTCACCGGGATTTAATAAAACGTGACCACAGATAACATCGTATGATTGCGCCTTCGTATCAACAGCTGCATCACCACATCAGTCAGGAAATGGTGCCGGATAAAAGTGGAATACAAGATCAAGAAATGACATCCACACTCCAGAAGTTGATCCTGAGGGGTTTTTCATTTGTGTTCCGTTTCGGGCGTCTGTCCTGGAAGTCGCCACCAGTGTTTTTCCCTGCTGATGTCATCAGAGGCTCCGTACATACGGACTTTACCTCTCTTACATCTCCATCCTCCTCAAAGTGAAGTCTTGCGGGACAGGATTTTACGAGAAATACGGCTTATACCATTCAATGGAAACACCTACATATCACTATTGTACTTTTTCAAAATTGAAGAAATATCGATTTTATTTTTCGAAAAAGTGTAACGGAAGCCCAGCCACTGACTCCCATACTAGCTGCAAACTTAACTTTACAGGCAAGAAAGGTGGGGGAGTGGGTAGCCTAGTGGTAATGTCGTGGGCCTTGGGATGGAGGACCCGGGTTCAAGTCCCAGACACAACACTCAGGTAAAACCACCGTGGACCCCTGAGCAAGGTCCCCAACCCCCACCAACCGCCCCCCGGGCGCCCCAAACAGCAGCCCACCACTCCCCGGCACCACCGTACAGAGATGGGCAAAATGCAGAGCCCCAATTTCCCCCCGGTGATCAAAACAGTAAATCAAAAAAAATAAAAAAAGGTGTTAGTCTTTAGTACAGTTTAAATTGTGTTTTGTTAGAAATCTCATGTGTGACACTTTGAGATGAAACTATCTAAGCTTTGCTGAATTTTTGCAGAGGGAGACTCGAAGAATTACCTGACCTTCTACAAGCGAGCTGCAGTGTTTCTAGCAATGGGAAAATCCAAATCTGCTCTCCCAGATCTGACCCGAGCCATAGAGCTCAAACCTGACTTCCTGGCTGTAAGTCCGGCCGATCACACACCACTCAGAGGACCCACGATAGTCTTCATTTTCATAATTTCCTCATTTCATCACACCCAATTCATTTGCTGGTATTTTCAGGCCCGGTTGCAGAGAGGGAATATTCTTTTGAAGCAAGGCAACACACAGGAAGCAAGAGAGGATTTTGAAGCTGTGGTAGGTCCTATGACAATCATGTGCTTTGTTTTTTTTTTTTTCTTCAAAATAATACACGTTGTTAAAGGAGAAATGGATCTGATTTTCAGCTGCAGCGCTCTCCAGACAACGAAGAAGCTCACCAGCAGCTGATGAAAGCAAACGAGCTGGAGGAGCTGCAGGAGGAGGCCCATGCTGCATACCACCAAGGAGACTACAGTGCCACCATCGGTGTGTTGGAGAGGGCTATAGAGGTAAACACGATCAGAGTTCAGTTTCAGTTAAGATGAGTCAGATTGCTTTATCTTGTTTGTGTCTAAATGTCCTCATCATTTCTCAGATCTCTCCCTGGGATCCAGAGTCCCGGGAGCTTCGTGCAGAATGTTACATCCGAATGGGAGATCCACAGAAAGCCATCCAGGATCTTACGCCAACAACAAGGCTGCGCAACGACAACCGAGCTGCTTTCCTGAAGCTCAGCATGCTGCACTACAGCCTCGGGGAGCACCACGAGTCACTCAAGTGAGCATCACACTGACAGCAGAGAGATGCAAATGATGCGGTTTCCGTCTCCAGAGCTCGGCTCTTCTGTTTTGCCTCGCTGCATCTATGAACTCATTTGTATGTCTTTTCTGGTGCAGCCACATCAGGGAGTGTCTAAAGCTGGACCAGGATGATAAAGAGTGTTTCAGCCATTACAAGCAGGTGAAGAAGCTCAGCAAGCAGCTGGACTCTGCAGAGGAGCTGATTCAAGAGGAGAGGTCGGTACATCTGTGACATTAGTGCACTTCATCCTCTCAGCATGCAGACCAACAATCATGATGGGAGCTAAAAAGTGTTGAGGCTCCATGTAATTGAATTTCTCCCTATGATTAGGTATCAAGATGGCATTGATAAATATGAATCGGTGATGAAAACGGAACCTAATGTCCTGTATTATACCAACTTGGCAAAAGAGAGGATCTGCTTCTGTCTTGTCAAGGTGAGAGAATGAAAAAAATGTCTGTTTGAAATTGTATCCAAATGACTGACAGTTCTCTCTTAAAGACATCTAATGTATCTAAATTTGTAGCTCAAGTTGGCTACCGAGGCAATAGATGTGTGTTCAGAGGCCCACCAAAGAGATCCTCGCAATGCCAACATTCTCAGAGACCGAGCAGAGGCTTATATCCTCAATCAGGACTATGAGAAAGGTAAGATGACAAACCAAGTCATTACAGTTGTAAAGGACTGAGTTATGTATTTCCATTGCAGCTAGAATTCCTGTTTTTAAGATCCTTTTTACACCTGATATTAAATAGCTAAACGTAAAGCACAGGTGTGAGAAACACAGATCTGATTACTCGGCTTACCTTTGAAGGTGTTGTAAAACAGAAATGCCTCCTGAGCCTCTTATTCACCTTACCTACCAACACAGAAGCAGACATGTTTTCTTTAATGATTAATAATGTTTTGTCTCTTTGCAAATGCAGCTGTGGAGGACTACCAAGAGGCCAGAGAGTTTGACGGTGACAGCAACGACCTCAGAGAAGGGCTGGAACGAGCACAGAAGCTGCTCAAAATCTCTCGTAAGAGGGATTATTACAAGATCCTCGGCGTCAGCAGGTAACCAGCTCATCCAGTTTGGGATAAAATGGGAATTCTTTCTCTTGACCAACATCCCATTCAAATATTTCTTTCTTGAAGCCGACTAACTGTCTGACTGCATGTCCTCAGGAGTGCTAATAAGCAGGAAATCATCAAGGCATACAGGAAGCTGGCACAGCAGTGGCATCCTGACAACTTCCAGTCCGAGGCTGAGAAAAAGGAAGCGGAGAAGAGGTTTATAGACATTGCTTCAGCTAAAGAAGTCCTCACCGACCCAGGTCAGGATCTGAAAACTGTTGCATAACTGGTCCTTTTTATGTGAGGGTTTTGGGAAGTTGGCATTTAATGAGCTGGTTCAGATTCATTCATTGATTCATTTACAGATGAAGAATTATAAATTTAACTCCTAGCATGCTTCAGATCAGGGGTGGCCAAGTCTAGTCCTTGAGAGCCACCATCCTGCTACTTTTAGATGCATCCCCTTTCCAATACACCTGAATCAAATGAACAGCTCATTACCAGGCATCCACAGAGCTGAGTGACATGCACATGAGGTAATTCAGGTGTGTTGGAAAGGGGATGCATCTAAAAGTTGCAGGATTGTGGCGCTCAAGGATTGGATTTGGCCACCCTGCTTTAGATGGACGAGCTATGCTATTTTACTGATGGTAGCGTTACGCTTTGACATTACAAATGGCTATTTTCAAAAAAGTAAAACATTATGTTCATCATTTTTCTTCTCAATATTGTGCAGCTCTGTGTAGCAGCTGTTAGATGAGTAATGGTGGATGATGATGTAAGCCACCTTCACAGAGAAAATACTGCTTTTGTGTATTGAGCTAATTTCTCTGTCACAGTTAAGCATAAAATTAGAGAAGGAATCATCTATCCAAGCTTACACAAATTTACTGTTAGGACCTCGTAAAGATGCCACTTAACTCATCACATTTGGATATGAACAAAAACGGAAGCATCAAAGTGCAAAGATGTGACTTGTGTGCTTGACTTTGTCTGAGAAAGCGAAGTTATTAAGCTGCTGGCTGCAGCGACATGTCAGCAAACATGGACGTGTGTCATGAAATACTCAACATTAAGATCAAACATTGTGTAATGAGTTAAAGTAAAAGATAAAACTACAAACGAGGTTTTTAAAAGAAGGTAATCTAAGCTTGTGATTGAACACGGCTTAGAAAAACTAACATTAAACATTAGGAGGGGGAGTAATCCTGACTGCTCACCAGGCTCTATGTTCAGTATAAGTCTGGGAAATTCTTTGAGTTGCTTTTACTAAAGGCCGAGCTAAAGAATTGCAAAGATGTGTTTATTTGAATGATTTTCAAAAAAGAAAGCCTCACATTAATGTTTTTTCTGTCCATCCTTCCTATTGATTTTCTAGAAATGAGACAGAAGTTTGATGCAGGTGAGGATCCTCTGGACCCCGAGAACCAGCAAGGTGGAGGTGGAGGTGGAGGACAGAGGGGTTGGCCGTTTCACTTCAACCCTTTTGAGTCTGGCGGCAGCTTCCACTTCAAGTTCGAGTACAACTAGAGCGCAGGACCCGACCAACACATGGGAGGTTGTGGCATTTTTGGACTTTTGGGGGGCAGAATTAAGCTGGATTTCTGGTGAAGTCTTCCTCAGAACTTGTACATCAGCCTGGATACCGTTTTATCGGTTCCTTGAACTTGATTTTTTTTTTTTAAATCGGACTTCTCACCACAGAAACTGGGACCCTAACTGTGGTCCCTGTTGAATCGAGTCGTCACTGTGGTTGAGGAAAAAGGAAAGCTCGTCAGCAGCTTTAGGAAATGCAAAAGCATTGATTGAAAGCAGCAGATGTGGCTGCTTTTATTACTCATTTCTTTCTTTGTGCCATTCTCTGAACCTTTACTTTTGGATGCAGTAACTCTTCTGGGACGACCCGCAGGAAGAACATCGGTGTGCTTTTTTCATTTTGTTGTGGCTCGCAGTGTTTGTCAAAGGAACTTCATGTTACCTGATCTCAGTTGATATTCTTATCCACATCTAGATGTCCTTATTATAGAGAACTCAGACTTTTCTATTTAATGACATCAGACCTATTTTGTTAAGCTCTTATATTTATGGTGAGACTAAAGCACTTTTACATGAAACTTGTGGGTGTAAAAGTATAGAAATCCTATGGATCTTAATCAGAGTAGGGGCTTCATGATTGTTTTTGATTTTGCTTTAAACTGAAATTGGTTTCTACAGTTTTCTTACAGGTGTTGTGTGTATTTGGGTGGAAACGTATCCAACTACATTTATGATTTGGTTAAAATGCAAAGACAATTGCCTGAAAGCTGTTTCTTGGGTAAAAATGTAGCAACTGATGACTGAGTCGAGCATCATGCTCATATTCCTCTGCTTTTTTGCTCATTTCTGTGAACATCTTTGAAGACTTGCACCTCTACTTTTCTGTTTTAAAAACCACTCCACAGCTTCTCCCCTCCTGAAATGTTACTGCGGGCTTTTTAAAAGCCTCTGACTCTTTGCAAATAGTGTCTTCAGCAGTTATATGAGCCTCATTTATAAATAGAAAAGTGCACATGTCCAACATTGAGCTGAGCTGGAGCTTAAATTTCTGTGGTACACTGAATGCAGTTCATAAACAGGATGTTTGGATAATATTTATCTAATAGGAGGGACAGCTCCACAAAGTTAAACCTAAATCGCTGCAGGTGCGGTTTGTAAATGAGGCTCAAAGATGCAGCTGTGGAAGACACATGGAATAAGAGGCTTTTTTTGTTTGTTTTTGCACAAACTAAGTTATTTTGTAACAGATTAAGGACACAGTGACTGTAACTGCTACTGCTTGTGTGAACAAAATGTGACAGGCTCTTTGTATTTAAATCTGACAGGAACAGGTTTCTTTTTAGGGTTTCTGTTGGTGGCATCAATTTTTCTGTTGCCAAACTGACATTGGCTGACATGCTTGAGTGTATTAAAATATAGAAACAATCCAGTCTCTAATTGTTCCTCTTTAAAGAATCATGTTTGTATCATCCATAAAGATGACTGCAATCTCCTTGAATCTCATGATACATGGTGCACAGATCACCTTTAAAACTGCTAAATAAAGCTTTGGGCTGCAATCCTGCAAATTTTCTATGTGTCCCTGATCAAACACACCTGACTCAAATTAAATTAATGCAACAGCCAATGATGTTCAGGACAATTAATCATTAATTTGAGTCAGGTGTGTTTGAAGAGGGACACCTTGAAAACCTGCATGATTGTGGCCCTTATAGGACTGACCTGGGGAACCCTTCTGTATTTCCTTCATGTTCTGTTCTGCATTTTGATGCAGCACTGTAGAAGCAACTTCAAATAGAGATTTATTTCAAAACACTAATATGCTTATACACTTACATATCCACAAAGCTTCCACACTACCCATACACACAAACACACACACACTGAGTCCATACTGGTGGCAAATACTCTTCCTTCAGTCATGGAGGATATGGCTAAATCCAGAACACTGACGGAAGCTCTGTATCCGTAGCGGCTGAGCAGAAATCCTCTGATGTACGTGTCCGATTCTCCGGGCTCAGCTGTAGCCTGACGTCTGGCTCGGCAGGAGTCAGTCACATGGAGGTCGAGTGCTGTCCGAACAGACGGGGCTTTGTCAGTGGTTGGCTACAAAACCCTGTGCGTCTTCAAGGCTGTCAGCCTCAACCTCGATGGACACCACATGGTGACCTGGGATCATGGCCAGGCCCAGGACTCTGGGTTCACCCTGGGAGAAGGTATCTGAGGACAGAGGAAGACAACAGTCCAACCTAGGGTTTTTATTATGGACTTATTCCTCAGCCCATATTACTCTGTTCCCTCAAAAAAGCCTTCCCCCTTATCACATTTACCCGCACAGGGATTCCCAAGTCCGGTCCTCAAGAGCTAGTATCCTGCACATTTTGGTTGCAACCCTTCTCCAACACACCTGAATCAAATGAATGGCTCGTTACCAGGCTTCTGCAGAGCTGAATGGCTAATTTCCTCATGCACGTCATTCAATTCAGGTGGTTGGGGAGGATATGTTTTAAAAAATTGCAGGATAGTAGCTCTTGAGGACTGGATTTTGGCACCTCTGTCCCAGTACATCATCCATTCATCTCCTCCCACCGGAAGGATGTGAGCAGATGAGGCAGGGGACAGGCATTTAACCAAACAAGACATCCCCACATCAAACCAGTCATTTTAAGCCATCGGCTTAACCACCTAACAATTGTTTTGTTGCATCTTACTCTTATAGTTAACCATCTCTGTCCCATGATTAAAGGCATTCGCTATTTGGAATTAGCTTCATGCTCCCTTGAGGCTGTACTGGGAGCAAAATGGTTTCCCCTCCTACCTGTGGATTTGAGGAATTCCTGAGCTGAGCCGAGGATGACATTACAGTCCCGGTCTGTGCAGAGGAAAAGGCCCACCAGAGTCCGTCCGTCTGTCATGCGGATCCTCATGTTCTTGTTCAGCAGCCCCTCCAGTTTCTGCCTCGCCTGGGAGGAAGAGGACAATTCAGGCTGCTCCTGGGTGAGGACGCAACGCAAAGAAACCAAAATGACACGGATCTTGAGAATGAAGTAATTATTAGATTAACTAATAAAATGATTAACAAAAACATAATTAAAAAGAGCATAGGCTCATATTGATCGCACAGAAAGTTGCTGCTTTAATTGCTCTTAAGACTTTCTGTAGATGTCAATATTATCAAATGAAACTTATTTTTTAAATAAGCAGATGACACCAATCAGAAACACATTGATAAAGCTCTGACGGATGTGTCTGTTGATCGAAACGTGAGTTTTAATTACAGATCAAATCAGACCTCTGAGTTTACTTTGAATTTATCTTTAAAAAACTTATTAAATCTCTGAATGCCTCCAGGAACTGTGTACTGCATTTTTATAGAAATATGCAGTAAAGTTTTAGTTTGAAAGGATGACAGGTTGTAGACAAGCTAACTTGTTAGCCGCCGGCTAACGTTTAGCCGCAACTCAAGCCTTAACACAGTTTCAATATGTTTCCTGAAAGGCGTTTATTTCCTCCTCTTTTGTAATCGAAGTAGTACAAATGACCATGCTAAATAGAAAAAACATTTAGCGTGAAATACGTACATGAGGCGAAGGACCATTTTCCTCAATCATTGTTGCCATAACCTCCCCCCTCTTCTTCTACAGTTGCCCACGGAACAATTTTACTGACGGACCAGCTGAAAACGGAAACGCCCCCCCCCCCCCCCCCCCTTTTTTTTCTTTTCCCCCTCCAGGACTCATTTAAACTTTTTCTACGTTCAAGTCCAGCCAAAAATACCAGTTAATTCAGTTATTTTTTCAGATAAATAGATAGATTGATAGGTAGGTGGTGGACAGACAGATACATAGAGTTGTCCTCAAAATTATGCTCTCTAGTTAATCTACAGATAAGTTAAAAGCACAGCCAAATTTACCAATTATTATTATTTTATTTATTTATTTATTTTGATTTGCTAGTTATTGGTGTCCATCACAGCCAGTTTGGCTTGTTTTCGGTGGTTCTGTAATTAAAAGTTTTTTACATATGACTGGATTTTTCTATTGCGCTTAAAGGAGCTGGAACCCACTTATCAAAATGAAAATAATCTTAGGGATCTGTCTGCTGGTTGTTTTCCTCATTTAATTGTTTAATCAGTTTTGCCATTTGTAGACATGGTTTAAAGGCTCAAGTTTTTGTGTGTGTTACATTACTGGTAAATTATCTAAAGGAATAGCAGCAAACTTACTAAATTATTGAGATTAATCTGTGAAATTGGAGGCTTAAAAAAAAAAAAAAAGATCAAAGTTGTTATTTTCAGTTCCTCAAAGATGTGTTCCACTTCCATGCAGTTGAAAGAAGAAAAAAAATGCTTTTATTTGATTTTTCTCTGCCCTGAACACCAGGAAACCGTGCTACTTAGTTTATAAATACAGTTTGTTTGTGTCCCCCGCCCAACTCCATTACAATTTAAAAAAAAATATTACCTGTAGACTTGGAAAAATGCAGAACAATTAAATGAATGGAACAACATCCTATGCAGGAATATAGTGGGGAAGTAGTAAGTAGCCACATTATCCATTAAAGTGCTTGACTACTTAAATATTAAATAAGTTAAACTTATAATGAATAATAAATGCTTAAACTTAGATAATATTTCTTCAAAAAGCATAAAAGTTAAAGCTAAAACTTTGGTTTAAACACAATACCATAAAGGGGTGATTGCCAGAAATCTGTTGGCTTTGTTCCTCAAAAGAGAATAAAAAGGAAGACATGACATGAACAAATGGAACGAGCTCTGTTTGGAGAAACAACCCCAAAACTGATGGCTTCTTATCTTAACTTAAAAAATAGAAACACCATTAACTGACCTGATTCACTATATCTCAGATTAGTGTTTGATAATAGTTGATGCTGAGTATTAAACTTACAGAAAGTGCAGAGATTAGAGAACTGTTGGATCAGGTGGTGAAGAGAATGATGCACACCAGACTCTCAGACTTGAGTTTTTGTTGTCAAAAGTCAGTGAATTATGTCGTTTTCTTGATTTACAAGTATAAAAATAATAAAGATTACATCCTTTTCTTTCTATGTAGCCTTACCGTCATAATATAAAAAATAATGCAATGTCTTCTTGTAATCATTAACCCCTTAAGGCCCGAAAACAAAAAACTATAATTGACTATCAATTTAAATAAATAAAATGTAGAGAGAAATGCATAATTGAATAACAAGCGAAATTGATACATTTTTTAAAAATAGGTTAGATAAGACTAAACAAAATAAAGATCTGAAGTTGTTTGTTGCATATATTTGACAACAGGTGTCAAGGAAGTTGGTTAGGGTTGATTGGAAGTGTTAAGGAAATGTGACAACTTATGAAGCATTTTTTTGTTTGTGACCATCAGTCACAGGGGCATGTCTGTTTTAGTGACTGGTTTAAGTATCTGTGATAGGCCTAAAGAGACGACATTAGAGTCAGAAAACCATTTCAGAACAAAGAGGATGAAGCACCAAAAATGATAAACGGCAAAGAAAACAGGAGAAAATGTTATCAACGATCTGCACTAGTCATCATTATTCATTCAACTTTTAATTTCACTCCATCACAAAACTGACATTTGTCCACACGGACTTGTTTTCCACTGTAAAGCAAAACTAAAGCATCAACACAACCAAAAGCTGTCAACAGTTCAGATCGCCCCACATCTTTCTAACATGCTGCCCCCAAGTAGCAACATACTGCTATAATGTAGATGTACACTCACAAAGCTGCGATACAAAGGTATATTCATGACCTTTAACCATGTTCTAATTGATTTTTTTCAGAAAACAAGGTTTATACTGTAACTCAGTTACTGATAACTACATTTTCATGTCTTATGATCCCGAGAAATCTAATGATCAACCATGGATGCAAAAACACAACAAAACCAAAACACAATAACATTAAAAAAAATGTTTAGAATTTCGAGCACAAAGTTTTTTTTTTTTCTTTTAAATGTTACATTTTGTAAAATGTTTTGTTCACTGGATATTTTTTCTTTTTTGTGATTTGTTTTCAGTATTGACTTTTGTAAAATATATATTATCAATGTTGGGATTTTTACTTTTTTATTTTTTTAAATTTGTCAGATTTTTTTTCAAATGTATAGATATGTATCATGCTTGATAGTTTTTTGTTTTCTCGCACTTTGTGCATTGTTTTTTGTTTCTGTTTTCAGGATCACAGCACAAAACAACTGGAAAGCACAACATGAAGTTCACACAGCTTTATTGCTCACTTCATTCATCACACACTGATTATAAAACTAAAAATAGAGAGATAATGCTGAAGGTTTTGATTTGCTCACAGCAAATTGCCAATTTGATATTTTTAACAGATAATTTTTATTCATTTTCACAAACAGCGTGCGTTGTCTCAGTGTTGAGAGACATTAGACAAATATTAGGGCAGCTCACTGACTATTGCTTGTGTATCAGTACCTCAGAGGCAGTCATTTGGAAGGTTTTGCTTAAAGATGATTGTTGAGATCTCCATACAAGCAGATTAGAAAACTGCTTCAATGAAAGGCTGATGACTCCCACAGAAACTGCTGCAGTCTCAAAGGGAAGGAGACCCATATTTAGAAGCCATTAACTGTGTCGTATAAGACAAGCACAAAAAGAAAATGTCATACTTTCAGTTCAATCACTGTTTGGAAATGCTTATTTTCACCAAAAAGAAATTATTCTTCTCCTAATTGAATCCCACTCCAGGCTTCCTCCCCTTTTCATGCCTGTTATTTAAGCATGATCTGCTTCCTGGGTTTCCTCAGTTCAGCCAGCTCAGCTCTGAGTGGAGCACAGGAGCCGGTGTCTTCCTCTGTGTGTCACTCTGCATAAAATCTGGGTTATCTGGAGTGCAGCACCCAGGGGAGGTTCTTTCCGCTCTCATCCTCTACATCTCTCTCCGCCAAACGGACACAGGAGGCAATGGAGGGGGCGCTGGGTCGTCAGTGTGTCAGGGCCTGCAGCAGTCAGAGTCCTGGCTGGTTTCACCTTCCTTCTTATTGCAGTCACATGCTGAGATCCATGCACGGTCATGACTACAAATCCTGTGTGTGTGAGGGTATATAAGCCAGACACTAACTCGCCAGCCTCTCAGTCTGGCACCGGCAGACACCTCAGTAGCCAGAGGCTCTTTTGGAGGGGGGGGTTCCAGTCACACACTCTTTTGCACCACAGCTACACACAGCTCCTCTCCCCGTGTGTCTTGCAGTGCAGCGTCTCTCTCTTGGCAGATGTGACTGTTGGATCAGACACCCGAAAATTCCTCTCATCTCATTTGCAGGAGCTGAGCTGGATCGGCTCAGGCACCTGTTGCAGCAGAGAGAAGAGTGCACAGCAGAGGAGACACAACTGAACTTGCGGAGGTTACAGCTGATGAAGCAACACATATTGTAAAGACAGGACCCTGGAAGGGAGGGGGAAAAGCCCTGAAGTTACATAAGTATCATAAGTATGTTCAGCTTAATATAAATACATTTCAGAGTTCAGACTCAATTCTATGTTACCTTTTATAGTTGCAAAACTGTGTAATCAAGTGTAGTGTATGTTAAACTGTCCAGCATGGGCATACATGTGTGACTTTTTGTATGGGCATATTTGGGGGAGACTAAATAATCCTCACACAAAATGTATTCAGTTTGCAAATGCAAATTTATAAAAATCAACATTATGAGAAATTATTATTTTGAGGAAACACAAAAGACTTGAGAGAAGTGCGACACTTAAAGTATAGAAAAGCATATTTGCTGATGATATCATTGACTGTGTCTCAGTTCTTGTCAAACATCCCTGTAAATCATGGCATAGTGACACAAACCTGCATGAATCCCAGAATTTTTAAATACACCATTCTGAACGTTTGACGTTCACTACCGGATCTTATAGTGTGTTAGTGGGATTCATACTAAAACGCTCTCTCTCACTCATAATCCAAGACTTCCTGTCCTGTGTTGTGGCAGCCGGTTCAGCTTTGTGTGCATGGTAGTACATGTGAATCCCTGAATCTCCGCCATGCACTTTGCTGGGCAGATGTCCAGATTTTCCTCCAGTGACTAAACTCCATTTTTCGGCTATAGCTTCTACTTTACAGAAAACATGAACATAGATACGTTAAGGTGAACTGATGCGACTAAACTGGGACTCAGCTGTGATACATGCTATTTACAGCTCTGTTTTCGCTGCTGTGATGAATCAGTATGCGTGTTGTCTAAACATTTTATTGAGCCTGATATATGCTAAAACCCCTGAGGTCTTCTTATCTGCCTGCTATCTGATGTCATGCTGTGCCACAAAGGGCATGAACCCTTATCTTGAACACCAAACTATTCTAGTAGGGATGTCTCAGGACAAATGGGTCAATGCTTCGGGGCTATCAGTGACCCAGAGGATATGGAGATGATTGATATGAAAGCCCAAACTGATTCATATGCTGTTTTTTTGTTTTTTTCCCCCAACGCATGTGAAATGTGTTTAATGCACAATCCGTACAATCAGAGTCCATTCAAATGAGCTGGACTATAATAAACTAAGAACAGTACTTAAAATATTGTCCCCTTTTTTGGATACCAACCCCATCCAAGTCATTAAAAGCTATAAAAATCCAAGTTAAAACTCTCAGAAGTGGTCTGTTACATATAATACTGTGATGTTGCATTAATCCCGGTCAAATATTTGTGGACTTGGAGCCTTTCAAGTGAAGCACTGTACCAATCAAAGCATATAGTCACAATGAAAATTAACCATGTGGTTTGTTTTAGCACATATGTTTTTGTCCTGCTGCTTATATTTAGGCTAACGATTGTTTAAAATGAATAAGAATGCACCAGAGCCATAAATGTTAAATCACAGATTCTTAAGAGACTCATCAGAAGCAGTTTGCTCTATATTTTATTTCATTTCGTTTTGAGGTTTGAGCATAAAAAGCAGATAAAAGAAGAGAGGGGGGAAAAATCCTTTTGTGAAAACAAAAGTGCCCGGAGCAGCACCCACTGAGGGCAGGCTGTGGAGGGATTCCCATGGCCTTACTGCCATCCAGCTGACACATCCTGCTGCTAATGAGAGTTTGAAATTTACAGCTAAAAGTCTCCAGAAAATCTTTTGCTTTTTTTTGGTGTCAGACCTGTGCGTTAGAGCTGCGGAGCGCGCGCTTTTGAGCCGTTACGTGTGATTGGTTTCTGGAGTGGGGGGGAAACGTAGTTTAGCATTCTGAATTGTTTTCATCCCCACCACAAGTAGTTAATTTTTAAGCAATACAATCTGATGTAAGTCTGGGCATGGCTGCGGCAGATTTTCCCAACCCCCCTCTCTCAATCCCTCCCCAGCACTCACACACATAGGCCTACACATGCGTATGTGCGCGCACATGCACGACGCCGCTGCTCCAAAATTATTTTCTATACAGCGGTGGGGGCTCCGGAGAATATAAGATGGCCATATTTGATAGATTTGTGTCGGGCTCTGCAATGCAGACAGCGAGAGTTGTTGCGTGTGATCTTGCAAGTGACAGTGACACCAGGCAGGTCTGTCGGATTCGTGACTGATCCGGACTTGGGAGAGAGAGGGAGAGGAGAAAAAGGAGGGGGGGCAGACAGAAAAGAAACAAACAAGTAACAATGTAACTTACATGCAGTCACACACCCCTTTTTCTTGTAACAATGTGTACGTTTTTAAGGAGGGAGGGGGCGCGCAAAGGGAGAAAGAGAGACGCAGAGAGATAGAGAAAGGAGGAGGGGGGTGCGTTCTGAAATAATATAGTCAGCCATTTTTTATGTAAGGGGATTTTTTCTTATTGGGGGGGTTGTTAAAAAATAAATATAAGAGGGCGGCCATCTTTGTTGCTCTGCCTTGTGTAAAATATTCCAAAACGCCCCCCACTTTTTTCTGTGCCGATTTGAATATTAAATAAATATCACATATTCGGGCAAGAATACGCTTTTTTGAATACAAGGACGGAACCAATGACAGGAATATAATGTCATCTCCTCTCCGGTCCTGTGAGGAAGACGAGGGCATGGTGGTTAATTCCGAGGGAGGAGATTTTGATGAAGAAGACGACGACGGAGACCTAGACGAGAACGCAAGCGACATAAACTCGCCGGCGGCGCCTCGGGAAACTGCAACACCAGCCGCGCCAGGTACAGTAAAGAAGAAAACTGGCCGGACAAGTCGGGAGCGCGCGCACGAAATAAAAAAACACACTTTTGTTTCAGAAAAATTTGGTGGGGGGAGAAAGCGCAGGTTAGAAGTAGCCCCGTATCTGTGCCTGTGCAATGTCCAGAACCGTACAGTAGAGACCAGCAGTCCTCGAGTGCGCGCACACACACAGATAAAAAAGAAACACTTTACAGTTCTTTTTTAAAGTATTGACACGCATGTAGCACTTTGTAAAATCACGCATATATCCTCCGGTTGTTGCGCCGTTATGTTGCCGTCGGTGCCATATTTGCTGCTACATGAGAAGCTGGAAAGCGACGAGAACGCGCTTTGAAAACTCCAGTTTCCATCAAAACGCAACAAAACACGCAGTCAAAAAAAGGCTTGCAAGTGTTGCTGCTAATGTAGCGTACGCACACTGTCCTCACTCAGCTTCCTCTTCACCTCCTGCACATTCCAGCAAAGTTTAAACCAACTTGTCACCGCTGGTTGCAGAAAAAAAAAGCTCACAAGTCTCCGCCATCACCAAAAGTTGCAGTTTGTATGTCCCTTAAATCCCTCTGACAGCTCCCACAGACACGCAGGACGTGTCAGTTACGCTCAGGCTGCGGGGGTAAAAAGGTCGCCCTGAAGGGTAAAAAAGCTTTTAAAAAAGAAGATAAAAAGGAAGCGACAGAGGAGAAGAAAGATGGACTCCCCCGCCGGAGGCTATGTATTTAATTCCCGGTTGGAGAGGAGTGGAAGATGCTTTTGCAGTGGAGACATGAAAGCCGGATGATGGTGTGAAATGAGACAGAAACTTGCTCCACTGTCACTACCCTCATCGTCGCTATGACAGGTCAAAATAGGACACTGCTGCTGCATGCTGCTCACTCGCAGGATACAAAGGTGTGACTCCTCAGTGCCTGGTTGATCATTGGGATTTCTTTCCTCATATACAGCAGCTTACTACTACCTATTTATTTGTTCATTTGTTTTCATTTTACCGCAGGAGTCTTGAGCAGTGGGCAGCACTGATTGTCAAACGGTGATTGACTGGCTGCGTGACATTCTGGAAGTTTCTGTGACAGTGAACTTGCACGGGGTTGCAGTGACAGTGAAGGGTGCTGGAAGTAGAGGCTGGTTAACCGCATTGACAGTAGAACCAAAATTACACCAGGAACATTAAATGTTACAGTTTGTTTGTAAAAGGCACGTCAAAGCCTCTTCTAATGCCCCACTTTAAATGGAGGCGTCAAAATGAGGGCATAAGAGGGTGGTCGCAGATATGAGGCTATAATTTTATGTGTGAATAACAAAAACCATCCACGCTTTGTCTTTATTTCAAAGGCTTGACAGCGACTCGCCGCTGTGCCGTGCCAGACACATAAATTAGTGTTCCTGTCGAGGACCTTAACCCCCTCACGACCTCTCGCAGCGGTCACAGCGGTGGTCTCGGTCCCCGTGTGGGAATTGCTGAAGTCGTTCCAGTTCACCGCGCCGCTGGCGGCCTCTGAATCACCGAGCCCCGCGTGCGTGCTGCTGCCGCCCCCGGCGTCTCATTGGCGGCCGCACGCTGCACGGGTACGCGGGGAAGCGGGGTTGCTCGTTGTCGGACGGGGTGGGAGTGAAGAGGAGGAGGAGGTTGTAAAGAGGGGGAGCTGTTGCTGCTGCTGCTGCTGCGGGTGGGAGCGCGCACCAACAAAGGCAGGCAGACAATAAAAATCCGACCAAAAAACGTAGCATATCAAACAGGCTGCAGACCGCAGTGCATGTTTGGGTTATGCTTTAACGCTTTGCTGCTTACTTTACAAAGGTGCCATCTCCTTGTGTCATTCTGTCTCCTCTCAGCTCCATGCAGGTCAGGTTGCAGGTTAAATTGTTTTCCCTTGTGGATGGGATAATGCCCAGGTACTACATCAAGCTCCCTGAAAGCAGATTTATTTAGTCATGTACTTGAGATGCTCCAGTTCCCACATTGTCCAAGACAAGCTGAGGTTTTTAAATCAGCTGTTCTTCCGTAAAAGTTTACTAATGTAGCAGCAGGATTTTCAAATTCTCCTTTTACTCCTCGGAAGTATGAATGATACTCAGCACAAACACCAAAGATGGACTCTAACATTTGAAATGAAGAACTATTTGTGAAAAAGGAAGCTAGTTAGGAATGAGATTTTATTGCAGATCACACTTTCCCTTCTGTTTGGTTGAAAATGAGCAGGCAAATATAAGTGGTAGTCATTTCCGCAAAGATGTTGGTCACCCTTTGCTTTGCGTTAAACCAATTATCTCTTTCCTTTTGCATCGCTGACACCAGCTGTCAAATCCACTTATAGCCCCTCTCACAAACTAATTCACCATGTGTCACAATTCAGATGAGGTCAGAGGTCACTGACACCACCGTAGCGATCATTCAGCTTTTGTTGTGCGTAATTATGTTCAGTGGAGATTACTTGCCTGTTGTGAGGCGTTTTGACAAGATTATCATTGGGTCGATTCTGATGTTTTCCTTTCTTTCACGCTCTCTCTGAACCCAGACGACGAGGCAGAGATCTCAGACAGAGAGGTCCCGTGTAGGAAGAAAGGCCGGCCGAAGAAAAAGAAGGACACAAAGAAGAAAGAAAAAGAGGGGAAACCTGTCAAATCAAAAAAACGCAAGAAGATTGTAAGTTTACTAGGTTGTCTACTTTTTAAAAATGTTTCTGCTTGATTACACACAGCATCTTTTAAATTTCTTTCATGTGAGGCACAGGACAGCGATGTAGAGCGAAACTCAGATAGAGAAAGAGACTACGGTGAGAACTCAGACAGCGTAGCCAGCGACTATGGCTCTGGTGAGAAAAAGAAGAAGAAGAAACACAAAGAAAGGAAGGAGAAGAAAACCAAGAGGAAGAAAAAAGACGATGGGGACCGAGACAGCAGTCAAGAGGAAACAACAAAGGTAAAGAGTTCAGTTTGCCTCCCAGTATGAAATGATCTCAGATGAGTCAGGTCCAGTTTGTGGTGTGACTGGTGGTTTCTTCTCAGCAACCATTAGAGCAGAAAACCTCTGCCCAGCTGGCAAAGGAATGGGGTCTGGAGGATGTTGATCATACCTTCACAGAGGAGGACTACAGGGAACTCACCAACTATAAAGCCTTCAGCCAGTTTATGAGGTATGGCTCTCTTGTTTTTTTTGGGGGGGGGGGCTGTGCATGGCATGGTCATGGTGTTGCTGACAGCAGATTTAGATGATAAGACACAAAATTGCCACAAGGTCTGCTGCTTGTTGGGCAGTGGAATTGCTTTGCTAAATACTGTGCTTGCCATCTAGTTTTCCGTCTTAGAGGGAAACTGCTCCACAATGTCTGCTTGTAAGCTTAATGTCAGCGCTGAGCTCACATGACAAGCCTGGTTTGGAGACTTAGATTTCTATGTGTTATGTGGTTTCGTGTCATCTACTGTATGAAGCCAAGCATTTAGTATGCTCACCCGGCTAACAAGCATTCTTTCTAGGAATCCCTGCTGCAATCAAAACATTACGTACTGCAGCTAAAAGTCTCCAGTGTGAAATAACTAGCAGCCTATTAACACGGATACAGCTTGGACTGAGTTTTATTCCTTGCCCTGTCTTTCTCTGGCACCTGCGTCTTTATCATCCCAGGCTATTGCATTAGTCAGGCAGCAGCACTGACATATTGTCAGACCTGGGCCTGTGTGGCTGACTCACACCTGTGTTAACTCTGATAACATTAATAACCCACAATTCCTGGCACAAGTTTATGTCCCAGAGTGATTTGACTGCCCCTACTCCACTCAGACAAAATTGAAATGGTTATTAGCTTACAGAGTTTACCATAATAAGAGGGAATGTTCTCATTTATTTACACTCCCAGGCCGATGATAGCCAAGAAGAACCCCAAGATCCCCATGTCAAAGATGATGACCATCCTGGGGGTCAAGTGGAGGGAGTTCAGTTCTAACAACCCTTTCAAAGGCAACGCTGCTGCTGTTGCAGCCGCTGCCGCCGCTGCCGCCATCGCTGTTGCCGAGCAGGTCTCTGCAGCAACCGCCTCTCCTGAGCCACCGCCGCCTCAACCACCACCAATCAGAAAGGCCAAGACGAAAGAAGGCAAAGGTTGTTGGTCTGCTTCAGATCTGATCATTTCCTGTGCTCTTGTCGCTCTGTTTTGTTTATAGTTGTGTAAAAACTGATCTACAAATATCAATAACATACCAACGTACTCCTGCTTGTGTGTTGATATTGTTCACACACTATTTGTCATGCTTTTGAACTTTTAGTATTAAATATGATCTTATTTGTAATCCGATTACCTGTTCAGGTCCAGGCTACAAGAAACGCAGTAAAAGTCCTCGAGTGCCAGACAAGAAAAAGGCTTCGGCTGTAGCCAAGGCTAAAAAGATGGCACCCATTCGTATCAAGTTATCACCTATAGGTACCAAGAGGAAGAAGAGCTGCTCCGTAAGTGTAAAGTTTTTCGTTTATTTTACAATTTTACTCTTGTAAAAACGCCTTATTATCTTTTTCTCATTCACCTCTCCCATGATTTCTGGTGCTCTGTTAGAGCGATGACATGGATGAGGAGGAGTCAGAGCAGGAGGACTCCAGTGTTCACAGCTCCTCGGTTCGGTCTGACAGCTCTGGCCGAGTGAAGAAGAACAAGCGGGGACGACCCGCCAAAAAGAAGAAGAAAAGTAAGCCAACATGTGAGATATACAGCTTACACAATCACACCTCCCACAACATATCCTCCTTTATCTGTTAATATTGTGGACTGCACTGTTTAAGAATCTTTCAGAATACACCTTGGCTCAAAAAGCCTGCCTGGCCACTTATCAAGCTGAGAACTATTGACCAGTCTTGCTGTTTCAAAAGGTTATCAAAAGGGCAGCTCTTAAACAAATCTTAGATTTCCTCTCATGGAACAACTTCCTCGAGCTGGTTTGCCATTAGACAAACAGCTCTGATTTCAATGACAGAGGCCACAAAGGCAGGTAGAGCTGCAGCTCAGTCTTTAGTTCATATCTTGTTTGATCTCTCTGCAGCTTATAACCCAGGAAAACATGACATCCAGCAGCACTCTCTGAGATAAGCATCTCAGCCATGGCACACTCTTGATTTAAACTGTGTTTCAGTGGCTTTTCATTTACAATGTCATGAAAGTAAAAATTATTCATATGCCATTACTTCTACTGAGGTGCCCCAAGGCTCAATATTGAGACCTCTTCTGTTTGTACTGCACACTACCACCTTTTGTCCTTTAATCCACTTGAATGGCTTTTTGTATGATTTGGTGATGTGGTTGAGAAATGACAACCCCATATTTAAGACTGGGCTAGATTAGGGTTCAGTAAGTTGGGAACAATGAGGAGAAGAGAAGTTGCGAGCAGTTTGCAGCTCAGCTTGTTGCTGAAAGAAAGGTGGATGTTAGGGATGTGCAAATGTTATCCTGTGCGATATATCGTCAAAGAAATTCCCCACAGTAATAATTTGCCATCTCACGATAAAAACAATAAGTTCAATTTATCAGGTTGTATTGTACAATTATTTAGTTTTTTTTTGCACCATTTGAATAAATGTCAAATTTGTTCTCATATTTCAGACTTCTTTGTTTGGTGTCACCACAGTTTTTCAATACAAGTGTACTACTTGAACTTAACTGATGTAGTTTAGTGGCTTCTAGTATTATTTTAGGGCTCTCAAGACAGAATGTATATCGATTCATAATACAAAAGATTAGGCTGATATTTTTTTTTATCATCACTTAGCGTTAAAAACT
This sequence comes from Atherinomorus stipes, assembly GCA_023101725.1. Classification (NCBI taxonomy): domain Eukaryota; kingdom Metazoa; phylum Chordata; class Actinopteri; order Atheriniformes; family Atherinidae; genus Atherinomorus; species Atherinomorus stipes. Next base: position 670,758 of record JALJCO010007028.1, on the reverse strand, counting down.
AAACATTATTGTAGTACATTTTTTAGTCCATATCACCCATCCCTAGTGGAGGTAGGGCTGAAATACACTCATAGTTTTACAATGAAGAAAAGAACATCAGATTGTATAGGTGTGAATTTTGTTGTTTGAATTATAAAAGGCAAATTCACTGTATAGGTATACAGGTATTCAGATGTTACCCAACTGTACTTCTCATTCACATCAGATGACCTCGTCGAACGCTATACTGGCATAAATTTGCAAATATGCTACGCACAGTAACACATTTTCTGAAAAATGGTGGGTAATTGAGCTGTCATATTAACTATTCTTCAAGACAAATATTTCTTTTTGCTATGAGTATCACATTTCTTAGATTAATTGATCAGTTTAGTCTGTTTTGTGTATGCAGATGCACAGCTGACAGGCTGACTCTGACTGACTCTAAGGAAGTTATATCATGATACACTGCCAGGTCTGAGCTGCTTAACTAAAGCTCAAATATAGTGCACATATTAAGTTTGTGTTGCATTTAAATAACAGGTAATGATCTTTTTTTTTTAATTATTAAAAGCATGGCTTTATTTGTGTAATTTTGCAAAGCACTCTGATAAGAAAATTCATCTTGCTAAACTACCTGTTTGTAGCCTACAACCAGTGTGTATCCTCCTGTTCATGTACTCCAGCTCTCTGACAGATACTTCTGCTAAGGTGTCTGCTAAGTGTTGTTTTCTTCCCAAACATAAATCACATTTATAAATCTCAGTTGAATAAAATATAAAAGAAATTCATATTCAGATGGTTAGCAAAGAAGTTAAAGCATACCCTCTAAATGATCATCAGAGGAATCAGTTCAAGTATAAGTCAGACAACATTTAAGAATTCCAGCTGCTGCTTAAAAGACCTGTGCGACACCTCCTGCATAAATGCATCATATTATTGCTGTCCAGGGAAGGGTGGGTTTGTGTAAATAAGCTCTGTTTCCTGTTTTCATTGCTTGTCAACACTTGTTATATCCAGCTGTCTGTCCAGTCCCAGGTGAGGAAGACGGGGACGGCTATGAGACCGATCACCAAGACTATTGTGAGGTGTGTCAGCAGGGTGGAGAGATCATCCTGTGTGACACATGTCCTCGAGCGTATCACCTTGTATGCCTCGAGCCTGAGCTGGACAAGGCCCCTGAGGGCAAGTGGAGCTGCCCCCACTGTGTAAGTTCTCCTTCACGGGGCCACTTCTGCTCCTCTTTCTCAGTGATTCTGCTCTGCATTTTTAGCCTTGTGTTTATCCCTGAGCTACATGGCTACTTGACAAACCTTGGAGGGGGGGGGGGACAAGCTCTAGATGAATAGATGCTTTGTAGCTGCATTTTCTAAGTGGTTATTTGGCTGTAAGCAGACAAAAACAGATATCTGAAGAGGTGTGTAATTCTATTCAGTAATGTCATGATTAAAACTGCTAATGCTCATTTCTAGTTCCCATCAAACAGTGAAGTTTCTTGTTCTGAATCAGCGAGGCAAAAGGAGCAGATTAGTCAGTTAAGCCCAGATCAGTTTAACTGAACTCTTATCGAAAAAGCTGGCGTGAAATTGCTGGAGGTTTCATGAAATTAAATGTAAAATCACTTGAAATCTACTAGACTTGTTTTTGATAGCAGCATCTTTCAGAGACCAAAAATAATTGTTAATCGAATAATAGCCAGGTTAGACCTGTAAGGGTTATTTGACAACAGCAAAGCGAATCTGAAATAATCTTGAGAAAAGCTGCAAAGATTACAGTATCAGTCAACCACAGATCCACTGACTGATCTGATGAAAATAAAGTAGGCTGTGCAGCCTTGTCTGAAAGCAGTTGTCATGGTTTCTCGCTCTTGGTTTTGTTCTTATTTTGATTTCTTTTTATCTTTTAGCTTCTAGTCTTGGTTTGTTTTAGTCGTTTTTTTGTCTTGTTTCCTGTTTTATCTTTAACACATATTACCTCATGTATTCTGTTCCCAGCATCCATTTGTTAATTCTTACACCTGCTTCTTGTTTGTAATTTAGTCCTTCGCTATTTAAGCTCCTAGTTGTCCTTTGTCTTGCCACTTTGTTGTGGTGGGTGTATTGCTGCTGCGTCCCAGCTTTTCATTTGTCAGTCCATCAGCTCTCTGCTATTCTTTAACTGTGTCTTTTTGTTTTATTCATTCATGTTCCACCTATGAGTCCTACATTTGGGACTTATCTCCTCATTTCCTGATGCCTTGATCTGTGACAGTAGCAGTATGGGCGATGTCACGTAATTGTAACTCAGTAGAAGTAGTCATTCTAAACAAGCAACAAAGAGGAAAACAGCTGCAGTCGTTGTTTGCAAAGACATGTCCATCCCCCTTAGAGTGCATGAAGTCATTAGTGGAAGTTTTTTTTTTTTTTTTTTCTAAAAATAAACACTATGTTCATAGATGACATCTAATAGATTCATAGGCACTATGAGTTCAGGTTTGTGCAGCCAGAACATTTAGGTAAATACGAGCTAAACCTGAGGATGCTTTAACATGTCCGCTGGGTAGCAGCAGTTACGTAGGTCATCTGTCACTCAAAGCATCCCGTCTTGTAATTAATGTATGACTTAATGTCCTGATGCTATTTTAAAAATGACTTGTATAATGAAATTACATTTTCAAAGCTCATAAATCATTAATTGTTTGTCAGAAATGATTATTTTAAGTTCTTCTTGGGGATGTTGATGGCTGCTGGTAGAAATGAGCTCCTGTACCTTTCTGTGTTAAAGCAGACCTAAAAAAGCCTCTCATTAAACGCGTCGTTTCATTGGGTCATGTAGAAGATGGGGATGTTATCTCCTTCTCGGCTCCTCAGCCATCTACTATTATACATTTTAATGCTCCCAAGTAACCACTGTACTGTCTGTAAGTTAGTGGAGCTAGCAAATGCGGCCTAGAAGCTCTATAAATGACTCACACCCTCATGAGTCACAGTAAACTAAGACACCCATTAGCCATCAATGTTTAGGATTTCCTTTCTTGGGGAGCTCTCTGTCTGTTAGGAAGCAGAATAAAAAAAGAACATAGCTAAAGAGTTATCTCCCTCTAAGACCAGATATAATGAGGAAGGGTGTGCATGTGTGCATAAAAAAAAGAAAACACAATTTAGTGATGTTAAAGAGGAACTGTGTGAGTGACTGTATGACACAGTGTATAAACTCTGACAGTGTTTTCTCTGTCCTGACGAACATCTGTTGTGATGGTTGCCTTGTACAGTGACATAGTCTGTTAGAAAGATTCATGTTTTTGCCTCTGAGAGGAAAATTTAAATCTTAAACAGACTTGTTTAATGGCCCATTTACATTACATTTATCTCTAAGGCTTCTTTGTGTAACTCTTCAGCTTGGTTTAGGGTTTATCTTTTTTTTATTTATATGTTGCCTATTGATTAATTTTTACTCAGATTAGACATAAACATGCATGATTTTAGACTGAAGCATTGCTTTTGTCATCCTCAAACAATAAAGGGCTGTTTTCTTTTTTCTTTTCTATGCTTTAGGGTGCGCTTTCAGGGCCTTTCTAAAACGCATAAGTTTGGATAAAGAATATTCATTCATCTATAAGCCCATAAAAATGATTTTATGTACTGCAGTGTAATATGGAAAACTGCAAGGCTTTTCTAGGCCAACAGCTCAGCTGTCAAGCTGCTGCCACCAGTTATTTCCAGTGTTTTCTATAGTCGCATGTCTGATGAGGATGTCCCCTGTCATATTAATCAATTGAATAATTTCCTAATTGAAGACAACTCTCAGCTCTATTGCACAGCTGAACGTGTACACCTGGTGGCAGGATCATGCTTGCAGTGTTTTGAATCAGAGCCAAATAGCCGTAGATTTAGGCAACAACAGTATGAGTAAAAAAAAAAAACAGTTTTATCTCCTGTTTTATTGTTGAGATCAGAAGTTGGGCTTTTTCTTTTTTCTGATTGTAAAGAGTGAATGCTCTGTAAGTGGCCCGGTTTAACCTCTGTGTACACTAGAGTAATGAACAACAATTCATACCCTTTTACTACAAACGTCACTGATGCTCTGGGACAGTGGTGCAAAAATATGGGTTGCATAAAATAGGTGTTACATAAATCAGGTTGTTCTTTTTTTAACCTTTATTCACCCAGGATTAGTTCACTTGGAGCAATGATCCATTTTTCATGAACTCTACACTTCACACTCACATACTTACAATAGTGCCTCAGCAGCCCTCATGAACGTCTCCTGAGTCCTCCTCCCTATCAGCTCATGTTTTGCTGTCACATTCACACAAAAGACTAAAAGAAAACCCTCAGATTCACCTTGATAGTTTAAAACAAAAGGCAAGGACAGGATATCCCTGTGGCTTTTCTCTTTTTCCCTGTCTTCCCCACGTCCAACCTGTTTTCTGATGTTTACGCTTCCTCAGGAAAAAGAGGGAATCCAATGGGAAGCAAAAGATGAAGACTTTGAGGATTTTGAGGAGGACAGTGAGGACAGGGTGATATCAGAGGTCAGCGTCGGGGTCGGGGTCCCCACCGGTGGTGAGGAGGAAGATGACGACCACATGGAGTTCTGTCGGGTGTGTAAAGATGGAGGTGAACTGCTGTGCTGCGATACGTGTACATCCTCCTACCACATCCACTGTCTTAACCCGCCACTGCCTGAGATCCCCAACGGAGAGTGGCTGTGTCCACGGTGCACGGTTAGCATCTGATTGTACACGTTGCACATTATCCATCTAATTGATTCTTTTAAAAGTCAATCTTTTTTTTTTTTTTTTTTAATCAACTGACCTGCTTTATAAATATATTCTTGCTCCAGTGTCCGCCAATTAAGGGGCGTGTGCAGAAGATCCTGCACTGGAGATGGGGCGAGCCTCCGCCTCCGATTCCTGTTCCACCTGCTCCTGACGCCCCACCTGACGCCCCCCCACCACCACCCATGAAAGGCAGAGCCGAGAGGGAGTTCTTTGTCAAGCTAACTGGGCAGTCATACTGGCACTGCACCTGGATCACTGAGCTTCAGGTGAAACTTAAAAAAACCTAATTTAATCATAATTCAATTAATAATCAATATCCTCTCCCAAATCCCATTTTGCATACACATAAACTCTAATATGTATCTGGCTTCACACCATTAATGTTATTAATTACCCATTAATTACTTGTATGTCTCGCCATATTTTATTTATTTATTTGTTCCTTTTTATGAAAGTGGACAACATCATTTGTACATAAATGCACTCTACATTTTCAAATCGACACCCGCATGATTGGAAAGGAGCAGCAAGAAGAAAAAAAATTCCTGTATTTGCCTGCCCCCTATTTGAACAAATAAAATTTTGAAATAGAAATAAAAAAGATGGTCCAACATCAGTTGATTTTCAGTAGCCTACGCTATCAACACTTTGATCATGATAATAAAACAACAAAAACAAAACAAAACAAAGAAAATGAAAAAAAAAAAAAAAGCATTAGATGGTACATATGGTTAAAAGTGTGGACAAATGAATATTGCAACATGTTCTTTTAAACTCTTCAGCTGGAGATCTTCCACTCGGTGATGTACAGAAACTACCAGAGGAAGACAGACATGGACGAGCCTCCCAGCCTGGATTACGGCTCAGGCGCAGAAGACGAGAACGGAGTGGGAAAGAGTGAGAAGAGGAGGGCCAAAGACCCCCAGTTTGCTATCCTAGAGGAAAAATACTACAAATATGGCATTAAACCTGAGTGGATGATGATTCACCGTATTATCAACCACAGGTAGGCAGCTACACTTCTGAGCATGAGCAATACGGGTTTCTGTAGCGCTGCTCACTGTCCTTCATGTCCCACCCCTGCCAGTGTGGATAAGAAGGGGATTTACCACTACCTGGTCAAGTGGAGAGACTTAACCTATGACCAGTGTACTTGGGAGAGAGATGACATGGACATCCCTGACTTTGCAATCTATAAGACCAGCTACTGGAGACACAGGTAAGACTGCAGGAAGATGTTTTACCGATGCTGGCTTAACTATGGAAACAAGAAGCCTCCTAAACCCTTAGAGGATCTTCATCTATAGAGACTTGTATTGATATATCTCTGGATAGGATCTGAATCAGATCTCTCCTCTCTGCCATTTAGCATCACTGAAGTCTTACTGATAACTTTGTTGCTGTTAAACAGGGACGCCATCATGAAAGAAGACCCAGACAAACCAAGGAAGATGAGAAGCAAGAATGAGGAGGAGGATGAAGAGGAAGAAGATTCTGAGGCATTACCAGCCACAGATGTGAGTTAACCACAGCTTCTGTTTCTGTAATGCTGGATTTGTAGTTCAATCATTTTTACCAGTACTGATACTGATAGGAAAACCTCTAAGTAATACTTAGATATGTCACGCGTTCCCTGATGTTGTTGCTTCAGCCTACAATAAAGTACGAGGAGCAGCCGGACTTTGTCACATCGACGGGTGGAACGCTGCATCTCTACCAGTTGGAGGGCCTCAACTGGCTCCGGTTCTCCTGGTCTCAGGGCACCGACACCATCTTGGCAGACGAGATGGGCCTGGGCAAAACCATTCAGACCATCGTCTTCCTTTATTCCCTTTTCAAAGAAGTACTGGGCCTTTTTATTTTTTATTTTTGTGTCATCAAAGTATCTTGAAGCTTCACCACATGACAAGTTCTCCATTCCTGCTCCCCTCAGGGTCACACAAAAGGTCCATTCCTGGTCAGCGCTCCCCTCTCCACCATCATCAACTGGGAAAGAGAATTTGAGATGTGGGCGCCGGACTTCTACGTTGTGACGTACACGGGAGACAAAGACAGCCGAGCCATCATCAGAGAGAACGAGTTCACTTTCGATGATACGGCTGTCAAAGGAGGAAAGAAGGCCTTCAAGCTGAGGGTGGGGGCCAGTTAACGATCTGTGTGTAGTTAAAAAACCATCATGTATACATCAACATGATCTCATCCTCGTTTCCCTTCCTGCAGAGAGAGGCTACAATTAAATTCCACGTGCTGTTGACCTCCTACGAGTTGGTGACAATCGACCAGACAGCGCTCAAGTCAATCGACTGGGCTTGTTTGGTGGTGGATGAGGCTCACCGCTTGAAAAACAACCAGTCCAAGGTACTGTGGTGTTTTCCTGTGCTGCTGTTAATGCACTTCATCTCTCTCTGGTGGACACACTGTGGAACAGCAACTCTCTCTAAATTAACCATATAACTTACTCTCTTTATTATACATATCTGAACATTAGTGAGGCTTTTTCAATGAGTTTCCACATTCACCTCTCAGTCTGTCAAAAAAGAAAATGAGTATATTATTCATCAAAACATGCACGGATGTGAAATTAGAAATAGTATAAAAGGTACTTTTCTAACAAGCATTTGTATCACTTTTGTTCTTCAACACGTTCTGAACTCCCTTCAACGAGCCTTTTTGTAATTTCTTTGATTAATCTTCAAGACAAGTTCCCCAGGCCTCTTGAAGTTCCTCTTAAAGTGCTTTTTTAGATGTTGGGTTAGGTCTGGACTCCGACGAGGCCTCACGAGGCTTCACTGATTCCCAATCCAGTTGTTGTGTAATTTGGCACTGTCCAGTTTTTCCTTGTTCCTCTTGCTTAAGAACGGCCCCTTGAAAATTGATGGAGGCATCACAGGAGCACTGAGACAAGAGCCCATCAACCTTACCACCGTTTCAATGGGGATATTGAAGTCTCTCTTCTATTGAGACCATTTTTGATGAGGTTTCAGTGAAAACTAGATGGATTCACTGATTTTTTTTCTCAAGTGCTGTGTCAGCTGGTGTTTTCCCCCCTTTTTCATAATGTCGTCACTTTCAGACACTGTTCATCTGCTCTAGATAAGTTTACAAGCCAACCACTTTGTCTGTGGTCCTCCACTTGTTCAGTTTTCTGAAAGTATTTAACACTTGGTGCACTTTGCTGAGTAATACCACATTTTTAGCTAATAGCTTTTTGGGAATAAAAGAACTGAGAAACAGAGGGTTTTTTTTTGGCATGTTTCATAGTTTTTCACAAAAGAACAGGAACGAAATGATGAATCTCTTTGTAAGATTACTAATAATAAAGTTAGTAACATTCTCTGTTTTATGTAAAGATATACACACATAATGTATTTACAGTGGGGGGAAAAGTATTGAACACATCAACATATTTCTCAGAAAATATATTTGTAGTGGAGCTATTGACTTGAGATTTTCACCAGATATCAGCAACAACCCAAGTAATGCACACATACAAAGAAATCCTAACATTTATGTCCATAAATTACATGTGATATAGTGAAATGACACAGGGAATAAGTATTGAATACACTTACTGAAATGTGTTTAATACATAGTGCAAAAGCCTTTGTTGGTGGTTCCAGCCTCCAGACGCCTCCTGTATGGAGAAACCAGTGGAATATGTTGCTCAGGTGTGATTTTGGTCCATTCTTTCACACAAACTGCCTTCAAATCTTCAATGTTCCGGGTCTCTTCTGTCAACTCGGATCTTCAGTTCTTTCAAAAGATTTTCAATTGGATTCAAGTGGATGATTGACTGGGCTATTAGCTAGCAGCTTTATTTTCTTTTTCTTAAACCAGTCGAGTGTTTCCTTGGCTGTGTGTTGGGATGGTCGTCTTGCTGAAAGATCCAGCCTCTTTTCATCTTCAGCAGCTGCAGATGGCAGCAGATTCTGGTCCAGAATGTCTCTCCACTTTTCTCCATTCATTCTTCCTTTAGTGATATAAAGTCTGCCAGTACCACATGCTGAAAACAGCCCCCACCATGATGTTACACCTCCAAACTTCACTATTGCTATGGTGTTTGGGGGCTCAAGTGCGGTGCCATTTCTCCTCCAAACATGTTGTGTCTTATGACATCCGAATAGTTCAGTTTTGGTCTCATCTGACCAGACTATGTTTTCCAGAATGTCATGGGTTTGTCCAGATGTTGTGTTGCAAACTTCAAACAAGCATCAACATGCTTTTTCTTCAGAAATGGAGTCTTGCGTGGTGTGCATGCATGAAGGCCATGGCGGTTGAGTGCATTACTTCTTGTTTTCTCTGAAATAACTGTACCTGCTGATTCCAGGTCTTTCTGAAGCTCTCCACGAGTGGTCCTGGGCTGTTGGAGAACCTTTCTGATTATTGTTCTGACTCCTCTGTCTGAAATCTTGCGAGGAGCACCTGGTCGTAGCCAGTTGATGACAATGTCGTGTTCTTTCCACTTCCGGATGGTGACCCCAATGGTGCTCACTGGATTTTTCAGAAGTTTAGAAATGCACCTGGAACCAATGCCTTCTGTGTGTTTGCAATAATAAGGTTGCATCGGTCTTTAGACAGCTTTTTGCTTTTACCCTGCTACTTTTCTGACACCTTGGTGATGAGAAACTTTTTTATAGGCATTAATCAGGACTAAACCAGCTGATATTACTTTGCACTGATAGGGGACAGGATTACTTTCTAAATACTGACAGACTTCAGCTGCTTTCTTGACTTTCTGTATCTTTTTGCGCCTCCATTTCTTCATGTGTTCACTACTTATTCCCTGTGTCATTTCACTATATCAGACATGACTTCATTCATGGACATACAGTAAATGTTAGGATTTCTTTGTCTGTGTGCATTACTTGGGTTGTTGCCGACATCTGATGAAAATTTCGTGTCAATAGCTCTATTAGAAATATTTTTTTCTGAGAAAAATGTTGACGTGTTGAATCCTTTCCCCCTGCTGTATAGACACAACATTAGTTCACTTGAGTGCGATGCCTTTTTTTGCTTAGATGAGTCTAAGTAAACTAACTTTACAAACAAAGGTGCACATTTGCCAGAAGATGATCGTATTAGGACTGACTGGACTAAAATTTAGTGAAAAATCAGCCAATGTCCAAAGAAAAACTTTTCCAAAATATTCATAAAGTTTGGAGAACTGTTCATCAAGACCACACTGAAACAATTTAAGAAAGTTTGACTCCTTAAAAGCAAAATATCAAGAAATGAGGAATGACACAAATATTTAGCCGAAGCTTTTGATGAGCTTGGCTTGGAGCCCTTTCTCCATGTCAGTCCTTTTTTCTGACCCTTTTCCAGTCAAACTTTTATCAACTTGAGGCTACCAGAGCCCAATTATACTTTTAGAAAATAATGCTGGTGTTGCTGAGTATCTTTTGTGCTTGTTTTTCTAGTTTTTCAGACGTCTAAATGACTACAAGATCGACTACAAGCTACTGCTGACAGGAACTCCACTACAGAACAACCTAGAGGAGCTATTTCACCTGCTCAACTTCCTCACTCCCAACCGGTTCAAGTACAACTCCTCAAACACATGCACAAATAACTGGTCCAAATAATTAAAATTGATCTTTCAACAGAACATTATACCTTGCCATAGTCAGATGACACATTTAGATTGGAGAGAAACAGAGACAGATTTTCACCAGTCTTTCCCGCATCCATCTCTTTGTCTGTGCAGTAACCTGGAAGGCTTCCTGGAAGAGTTTGCGGACATCTCAAAAGAGGACCAGATCAAGAAGCTTCACGACCTGCTTGGTCCTCACATGTTGAGGAGGCTGAAGGCCGACGTCTTTAAAAACATGCCTGCCAAGACCGAGCTGATTGTCAGAGTGGAGCTGAGCCCCATGCAGAAGTATGATACCCACAAAAGCAGACCCAACATATCAGCTGTCCTTCAGGACAGTTGCATCTCTTTTCTTTTCAACAACTAGTCAGCCAGTTACTACACTGATATTAAGTGGAAATGTTACTGTGAGGACACCCAGAAGTTGTTCATGTTCCTTAAAGCACAGTGACTCTTAAGCATGTTTATAACAAACTTCTTATACTTGTGATGACTGAATTGTTGTTGTGTTGATCATCAAAATTCAGTATTTTCTCCCGAATGCAGGAAGTACTACAAACTGATTCTGACCAAGAACTTTGAGGCTCTAAACTCTAAAGGTGGAGGAAACCAGGTGTCTCTGCTTAACATTATGATGGACCTAAAGAAGTGCTGCAACCACCCTTACCTCTTCCCTGTTGCCTCCATGGTGAGACCACAGCTGATGTACACACACAAACACTTCCTCTACAGTCAAGCAAACATTTTTATAATGCTAAATAAAAATAATTCAACCCCATTTTATAACACAGAGGGTTTAAATTGCTCTTTCTTTATTGATATATCACTTCTAATCCTGAATTACTTGCTTGTGGTAACATAAAATAGTGCACTTCTCTTATACTGTATATTCACTGTAAGAGAAGATGTTATCATCGCTATTAAACAAATCTCTTTTTTCAGAGAGTAGCAGCAATACTTAATATAAATATAAGTTGAAATAAGGTAAAATTATTGAATTGTATTGTAAATGTAAGAAGGTAGTACTATAGAGCAGCACAGTGCAAGTAAAAAGGAGCTGCAGTAGTATGAAGTAATTTGTTGCTAGAAAATAAGGATGTTATTCTGTCATGTTACATGCCGACATTATTTTATGGTGCCTTAATGGGCATTTAATGTCTGCTTCTTTCTGGTAATATTCTCTTTTTTATTTATTTTATGTTTATCGACGATTATCCTTGGACATTTATTGTCTCTTTGTTGTAATTCATCATCACATTGACTCTACTTTTTCCTTTGCTGTTATTTTGTGCATCTTTATGGTATTTTTGGTCTTAATGTTATAATTTTTCACTTTTTTTTCACTCACCAGTCAGTTTGCATCTCCTTTGGGTCACTTTTTGTTTCTAATTGATCATTTATGTCTCTTGTTGTCAGTTTTCTTTCCATACAGAGATGTTGACAGTTAAGCAGCCTCAGGGTCTTTCTTATCAGACACATACTAGTCCGCAAGTGTTTACCTTGTAGTGCTGGATATTGTTACAGTAAGAACCTCACGATTCAATTCAATTTTGATTATTTGGGTTGCAATTTGATTTAGATTCAGTTCAATAATGATTTATGTTTCAATATTGGTTCAGTAAGAAGTAGAAACTAATGTAAATTTTTAGATATTTTCATGCCCATGTAATCATATGTCATCTGTCACCTCATATTTTTGAGTAATATAACATCTGAAAATAAGCGAAGTTTCCATTTTGTTGTTTGTCTTACAACATAAATAACAGTACCCCCCACAGATCAGGAGGTTAATAGGGGAACTATTGCGATGCATGGACTAATCAATATTTTTACCCACCCCATCTCCTTATAACATTTCTGTGCTTGTGTGTCTTTGTAGGAAGCCCAGAAAACACCCAGCGGTGCATATGAGGGGTCCGCACTCACTAAGGCCTCTGGGAAATTGATGCTATTGCAGAAGATGCTGAGGAAATTAAAGGAGCAGGGCCACAGAGTGCTGGTCTTCTCACAGGTATGCCCTGATACAGACACACACATAGAGCATGGATAAGCATAGGGAAACACATGCATGCACACAAGATGGACATTGTCCCATGACACCTCCAGAAGGCTCAGCAGCTGGTTGTGTTTCCATCTGTGCAGATGCATGTGCGATTGAGTGTAAAATACATAAACCATCTCTCTCTCTCTCTCTCTCTCTCTCTCTCTCTCTCTCTCTCTCTCTCTCCTGTTTGAAGATGACTAAAATGCTGGACTTACTGGAGGATTTTCTGGACTACGAGGGCTACAAGTATGAGAGAATTGATGGAGGCATCACAGGAGCACTGAGACAAGAGGCCATCGACCGTTTCAACGGTGATAATGGCGTCATGTTTTGCCATGCATATGATGTGCCTCTTTTTGCAGAGAGAATGGAAACATTTTAAGTAGGAGGCACAACATCACAGCACAAAGCACTCTAGTAATCGTAAACAGTTTCTTGGTTTTGCTCATCCACGGTGTGATTCCTGGCTGGAGGACGCTTGACATGTTCGCCTTCTTTACATCTTTTTCTTGTCTCTCTCTTAGGAATGCCAGCTGTCACATAAATATAGCAATGATCTTTAGAAAAGGGAATAACTTGCCTTGATAGGCCACTCTTTCACTTGACCTCCCGGATGTCATCAAACTAATACTGTGATGCAGAAAGCTTTAAATAATCCACTTTCTCTTTGCTTTGTCATGAGAATGCTTTAGGGAAATCTTGAAATGATTCGTTTATTGTATCTAAAGGATTTGGCCTGTATCTGTTTGTCTTTCTGACTCCAGCTCCTGGAGCTTGCCAGTTTTGCTTCTTGCTCTCCACCAGAGCTGGAGGTTTAGGCATCAACTTGGCCACAGCGGATACCGTCATCATCTTCGACTCTGACTGGAACCCTCACAACGACATACAGGTGCTGCTCAACTGGCTTTAGTAAAAGGTTGAATAACTGATTCCTAAAATTTACTTTCATCAGAGTTAAAATGGTCCCTCCTCTACGCAGGCATTCAGTCGAGCTCACCGTATCGGACAGGCCAACAAGGTGATGATCTACCGCTTTGTGACGCGAGCCAGCGTAGAGGAGCGGATCACTCAAGTAGCCAAGAGAAAGATGATGCTGACCCACCTGGTGGTGCGGCCAGGCTTGGGATCCAAGGCTGGCTCCATGACCAAGCAGGAGCTGGATGATATCCTGAAGTTTGGGACGGAGGAGCTCTTCAAGGATGAGGGAGAAGGTGACTGCGGTTACTGTTCAATGTGGAAATTCTGAAATAGAAAATATCTGTCAGTTTTTCATCCTTTCATCTTGATCAGGCTCGCCCAGACGCCAGTGTTGACTTTTATTTATTAAATTGCTAGGGTAGAACAGGACAAATAGTGCCCCCCCTTTTTTTAATCCCACATTTGGCAGGAATGAAGAACAGTTCTGGGGATAAAGTCGAGGATGAGGGCAACGTCATCCATTATGACAGCACTGCCATTGAAAGGCTGCTGGACCGAAGCCAAGACGCCACAGATGACTCAGATGTCCAGAACATGAATGAGTACCTCAGCTCCTTTAAAGTGGCCCAGTATATGGTCCGAGAGGAGGACAAGGTGAGACACAGAGAGATGTAATAATAAAAAATATGAGTCTTTATTTACCTTCAATTAACATGTAGACTATTTATGCTTTACAGTTGCATTATTTTGCTCATCGTTACACATTCTTTCTGTCCTTTATCTCTCAAAAAATGTAATTATGATTTTTGGTTTCCATCTAGGATTAAATACACTAGTCAGTCATATTTTTTTTCTTTTCCAACCTCGTCTGCACCTGTTGCTGCAGATCGAGGAGATTGAGCGGGAGATCATCAAACAGGAGGAGAACGTAGACCCAGATTACTGGGAGAAGCTGTTGCGGCATCACTACGAGCAGCAACAAGAAGATCTGGCGAGCAAACTGGGTAAAGGCAAAAGGAACCGCAAGCCTGTCAACTACAATGATGCAGCACAGGAAGACCAAGGTAGGAGCTGGTTTTGGAACAGTGGAGGATCAAGTAAACAGAGTAAACTCCTCTGAACTCCTGCAACTGCAGCTTGTTTGGGGAAGATCTGTTTTTTAAAACAATTCTTTAACACAATCCTAAACAATGAAGATATACCTTTGTTCTAGTTGTAATATAGTTGTATTTACTGTTTAAAGTCTTGTATTTGAGTTATTATTTGCACAGTGGAAGTGAATGGGCATGGCCTATTGACGGAGCACCGTGTGCTGTTTCAGAGTGGCATGCTGACATTTCAGATAACCATTCTGAGTATTCTGTGGGCTCCGAGGAAGAGGATGAAGACTTTGATGACCGGCCAGAGGGTAAGAAGAGATTGGAAAAAGGAAAAACATATGCCTATTAGCCAGAGCTGCTAATGAAGAATAGAACGTTGTTGAACAATCTTTTTGGTCTGGATTTAATTAAAGTTTGTAAACTTGTCAAATCCATTGATTTAGTGTTTTCTGGCTGAACCTCAGTAGCAAGATTGCCAAACAGCATGCTGCCATCCACATCCTAATACAGACATTATGCAGAAAAAGGCTTCAAGCATAGCAGAATTTTTTCACTCGGTTGCTGAAGCCGACTTGCTCCACATTTTGTTGGAACTCTTGCACAAGCCTACGTTGATAATCTCACATTTAATTTTCCTCTTTAAATCCTTCCATCCTGTTTTCTGCTCGAAGGTCGGAGGCAGTCACGTCGCCAGCTGAGGAACGAGAAGGACAAACCTCTTCCTCCTCTCCTGGCCAGAGTGGGAGGCAACCTTGAGGTCTGGAACTGGTCCAGCTCTGACTGACTTATTTATTTAGTTGTGATATCTCAGAAATTTGTCAGCTTACATTGAAAGAGAAATTGACAGTCCTAGATATTATTTGAACAATCCAATAAACGAAAACGCTATCTTAAATTGAAGCTGGGAGCCAAGCTATCATACACCCCCAAAACTCTGAACTATCCAAGCTTATTAGTCATCTAGATAGTGGTGGATGTGATTATAATGGTCTCCATGGTTCAATAGTTGTTTTTGTAGTATTTTCAGGCAGTCAGTATTCTTCAGAAAACACCTTGTGAGTTTTGAGAAATATACAACTGTTTGCAGGAATATCCACAAAATCTTCCATAATAGTAATAATCTGTAGGTGTATTTCAAAAGATTGGTGCTATTTCAACTTCTTACTGCGCCAGTTTCACTCAAGAGGATTGATGATATATTGCAATTTTCTTTGACAGGTTCTGGGCTTTAACACACGGCAGCGCAAAGCTTTCCTGAACGCAGTGATGCGATGGGGGATGCCGTCTCAGGATGCTTTCTCCTCTCAGTGGCTTGTTAGAGACCTCAGGGGCAAAACTGAAAAAGAATTCAAGTAAGTAAAAGTGAAGAACAAGTAATGAGGGTGTTAAATGTCCTCTGATTTCTCTGAATTCAGTTTCATCTGTCTTCTTCTTCTTCAACAGAGCTTACGTGTCTCTCTTTATGCGTCACTTGTGCGAGCCAGTCGCCGATGGGGCCGAGACGTTCGCTGATGGTGTCCCGAGGGAGGGCTTGTGTCGCCAGCCAGTTCTCACCCGTATTGGCGTCATGTCACTTGTCAAGAAAAAGGTCAGGAAAAAGCTGTTGGGGTTCCCAGACGGAGAAAAACTGGGTAAATGAAGCAAGTTTTGACATGTGCAAGTTTCAGTTCTTGGAGATACAAAGTATGAGCAAGTGAGTTCGGGCAGCCGAATTATTGTAAAACCCAAACTTAAAACGTTTTAAAGAGATCATCATGATTTTGAGAGTGGGGGGTGGTGGTGGTGGTCTTCTCTGTTCTGCAGTTTTTTGTATGTCAGTTGTCTGCGGAGGAAGTAATCTTGAAGAACAAATCAAAGACAGTTATTTGTTTCAAAAGAAAACACTTCTTAACAGCCTGAAACACTTTCTATGTACTCCAGGCTTTCCTTACTTTCCTTATTTACATTACCATGTGACACAGTTGCATAAGGTTTTCCTAGTCTGGCTAAAAGAGAAGTTTAAAAAAAAGCAATCAGCTGACCAGTTCGAGCCGACTGGGCCCTGTAGGAGAGATGTGATACTGTATACCAAAAATGAAGTGAGATGCTATATATATATATATATATATATATATATATATATATATATATATATTTTCATTAGATAATGTAAACCTGTGTTAGGAGACCCTATTAAATTCAATAATGAGCCTGTAAATTAATATAATCCAATAACATAAAGTTACTGTGTGTAACAATTACAAAGACTTCTAAAGAGAAAAAAAATCATTTTGTCAAAAACTATGATTTTTTTTAGTAATATTACAGGAACTATTACATTTGTATTATCTCAGACTGAACCATTTAAACTACAATGAGATTGAATTTCCCTCTAGATGTAAAAACTGCTATATTAGAAGAGTACTTTTCAGAGACTAATAGGGATAAGAGTGAAGTTATATGTAGTGTGGATTTAGTTTGATGATCCACACTTAAGAAACTGAGGATTAATGTTATGTAATGCAGGAACAGGCAACAGCGTGTGACCATGTCAGTGTTGTGAAAACATGCAGAGGTGAGCTGATTTCAGCTGATTTCAAGGCAGATGAAGACAGAGAACAAGAACAAATAGTGGTGGAAAAACAACTGAAAACGCTTCATTGACACAGCTGGATGTGTTGGTTTCATTTTCTCTTTTTTTTTCGGGGGGGGGGGGGGGGGGGGGGGGGGGGGGGCCGGGGGGGTGACAGATAATTTAACCAACTAATATACTGAAGATGTGATTTGTGATTTGTGGATTGGCAGTTTTTGAGGTAGTTGCAATCTCAAACTTGACCACTAGATGGCAGTAAACATTGCACTCTTACTTTGATGAATATGCCAGATAATAGTAACTACTAACACAACTTCAGAAGTTTTCCTCAGAAAAGCAGTTCTTATGCTGAGGTGAGTTAAATTGTAGAAAGAAATTGTTGGTTTGCTGAATATTGCTGCTATCTTGTTCCATTATTTTCTATAAAAACCTCATCATTTGTCAGAAAATACATAAATTACTGAACCAGCAGCTATTCAGTTATCTATCAGCATTAAATAAATTTAGCTCAGGCAAATGCAATTTATTTATATTGTACTTTTCTGGCCTTGTTAGCACTATACAGTAAAAGTTACACTCACCAGTTTACATCCATTTACATTCATAAGGCACTTCCCATTCTGTATAAGCACTTCTTTTGTACACACTCACACAGATTAACACATTTTTTGGCCACAGCATCCCCACAATGATAATTAAATTGTGATAAAACTGTAAAACAATCTGAAAGGCAGGTGCAGCCATACAGCAACTGTAGATAATACAAGAATCTGTTTCTGTCCTACTAAAACCAAGAGAATTTAAAGTTATTAAGGGGATTTCATATCAACAGCACATTTGCAGTTCTTTGTGAAGTCATCAGGTTGTAAATAGAGTGTCAGTGGTTCTCATATTCATCCTTGAAGGTGTTTGGATTGCTGCTACTTACAGTTTGCCAGTTTATTCTATTTTATCCAAACATCTTCCTCCCACATTTCAGTCCAACCTGTTTAAACGTGCAGACATCCTGATCTACGATCTTTGCCAGGGGGAATGTAGGATAATCTGCCAGGCCAACGGGGCATGTGGGTGGTGTGTTTAAAAGAAGTGGTGTTAGATAAAGTTAAAATGTGCCAAATTTTTCTTTCTTCCCTTTTTTCTTTTTTTTTTGCTCAGTGTTTTCTGCTTTGTATTCAGGTCCAAGAGTTCGAGCACATCAATGGTCGGTGGAGCCTTCCAGAGCTCAAACCTGAGCTGAGCGTTGACAAATCCTCCTCCAGGGCCTCCTCTCCTGCTGTAAAGACTGCCACGCCCACCCCAGATGCCAGCTATAACAACACACCTTGCACCTCAAAGCCAGGTAACCTGCTGTACGCGCTGCAAATCCAGCAGGGGGCGCTCCACAGAAATGGCTCTCTGCAAAGCTACTGTACAGTTGGAATAGATCTACTATAATGTGCACGTTTGTGTTTGTATGAAAACATGCAGCAACCCCTGCTCCGTTAGAGAAGCTAGAAAAGAACGGGAGAGAGGGAGAGAAGGAGGAGGACAAGGAGGACGCTGACGCCTCACTGGAAAAAGAGAAGGCAAAGGAGAAGGATGATGGAAAAGAAGTGGATGGCAGCAAGGTTGGAGACGCTGAGGAGGTGGGGCATGAATCAAATGATGTTTTCAATGTTTTATTTTAACTTTAAATGTTTTAAACCTTCTTTACAGCTCCACGTTTCGTATTCAGTTGTATGTTACATTATTTTCAAAAATATTTCCAGGACATTTCAGACTAACCTTTCTTCCTGTCAGGCAGCCATGGGCTTCTGCTTACTTTTACGGTTTCACTGGAAATCAAAGATGACATTGTAATTGCACAGCAAGCTCTGAGTGTACAGTAATTATACTGTTATTGTCATACAATGTAAAAATAATTCAAAGTAATGGCTGTCGGCAGGATAATGAAGCAGAAAGATGCTACCACAGCACAAACTGGAACATGCTTACCTAAAACTTAGTTATAAAACTTTGACCAATAAAGGCCAGAATATACATTAAACAAAATCAACTATGAGGCCATCTGCCAGGTTTTCTCCATCCTGTAAAAGGAGATGAACACCTAACATGAAAAGATTTCACCAAGCAAAAAAGGTGATGACCCACTCTTGTATTCTCCCAGCTTTCCTCTGCGACAAAAGAAACATCACAAAGTGCATCTCCGGGTCAAAAAGCTGACGACAAAGAGGAGAGTGATGTAAAAGAGGATCAGAAGAAAGAAACAAGCGATGCGCCACCTCCTACAACAGAGGAGAAAAAGGTACAAGAGGAAAGTAAGGAGGAGACCAAACATACATCTAAGCCAGATGCAGAGGTCAAAAAAGAGAAATCAGGTAAGAACAACAAGAAAAGCAAACTTGAGGAGCATGTAAACTTATAAATCAGCTCTGTGCCACTTAAGTGTGTTTGTATTTGCAGAGACAGAGAAGGCAGTGGAGGAAAAGGAAAAAGAAAAGAGAGATGAAACACGTATAACAACAGAAGCCGTAGAAGCAAAGGATAAGGCTGAGGTGGCTGATGTGAAGAAAGGTGCTCATCGTTGCACTTATCCTCCCGTTATACAGTATATCTATGATGCTGTGCTACTTTAGAAAAAGAAAAGTACAGATTTAGTCATCTTTGATGGAATAAAAACTGATTCAAACTTTAGTTATCTTTCTTGATACCAGAAGAGCTCAAAGGTGAAAAGGACACAGGAAAAGAAGTAAAACCAGCCAAGGAGGAGGCACCCAAGGGCAACGGGAGGCCTCCGACTGAGCGACCGCGCTTCATGTTCAACATCGCAGATGGCGGCTTCACAGGTTAGTCCTCATTTACCTGCAGCACATGTGCAGTAGATGTCTTTTGAGACCATGATGTGCTGAACAAATTTGTTTTTATAAAGGGAGAGCTTTATGTATAAAAAGAAAATTAGGCTTTGTATTAAAAGGCTTGATACTGAAGTACTATTCTTTATCTCTAAATGTACGAGTGAAGTAAATGACCAAAAGGGAAAAGGGGGAGAAAATGCTTGGAAGAAAACGGGTACAAAGACACATAAGATAGAAAACAAGCTGTACAATCAAAACCCGCAAAGAAAAGCAGACAATTAGCATAAAAAACATCCTACAGCCACTGTAAGGACACAAAGAATAGAATCATCAGGAGCACTGATAGAACGGCAAATCAAAAAAGGCATGAACCGCGACACAAACCACAACTAACATATGAACACATAACTGTAGCTATCACTTATTAAACCTGCGGGATTTTTTCTCATCAATGATTCATTTGAAAGAGAACAAACCTTCGCACACCTGCAAATATCTACAGCTCACAGCTGAAATATGTACCAAGTATTTTTAGCAAATGACCTAATCATCTCTGTGCAGATGTGTGGTTTCAGCAAATATAGACACTACAGAGTCAAAAAAGAGAACTGAGCATGAGGCAACTTTGTGTAAAGAGGTAGTCATATTTATCTCCAATTAAATGAAATTTCATAGGAAATTTCACTTAAAGCAGTACATCATCGCACTTCCAGTGATTACTATATAAAGTACTCTTGTGGTTGGACACTTTGACAATTTTCAATCCAGCTCAATATTTTTACCCTTCTCCAAATTTAAAACAGATACCAAAAAGGCCAGAGGAAAAAGTGAAAATAATAAAAACAAAAACTGAAAAGAAATAGACAGTTTGTTAATGTTTTATACTTCCAGTAAAAACTGCGACCCTCCATTGCCATTTATGGACTAGAAAGATAAGCTTTCTTTCTGAAAGAATCACAGGCTGATTTAAAGAGAAAAGTGTTAAGGATGAAAATAACAGCTTTTCCAGAAAGGTTACTAAGGAGTCCAAACAACATAAAATATTCTATTTCCATGCACAAATAAAACAGTCCTGCTTTCGAAGCTTCCTTACAAAACCAGCAGTGAGCCAAATTTATCTTTAACTTAATCACAAACTCGGGAAAGCTGTGGGTGTGCTGTGGAAAACACCTGCAGCCAGGTTTCAGCAAGCTAAGCACTTTGAGGCCGGCCTTTTCTCCCCCTTTTCTCTACCTTGTGTTGGTTTCATCCCGCAGAGCTGCACACCCTTTGGCAGAATGAGGAGCGGGCTGCCATCTCCTCGGGGAAGATGAATGAGATCTGGCACCGCCGACATGACTTCTGGCTGCTGGCGGGGATCGTGATGTATCCTTGACAGCGGTTGCCCGAGTGATGACCCTGCTGTGTTTATTTTTCTATGGGCCGACAGAAGCTCGGCGTAATAAGTCAACAGGCCAGCCGGAGCTCTGTAAACAGCAAACTGTGTCTGCTGGAGGCTGATGTAGCGGGTCATTTAGTTCATGTTGTTCTCTCTATTACGGTAATCAAAGCCATGCAGTTTTCATGTAAAACTCTGTTTTCATTACCCAGCCAGCTATTGCTGTGGCCTGTTGAGGATGAAACAAGAAAAGAAGCTGCCTGAAATCTATTTCATAGGTAAAAGTGGCAATGCAGTATAATTTAACTGAAAAAGAAATAACAAATCATCATGAGCTCAAAGAAGGAAAATGATTTAGCCTTTTTGGAGTTTAATGAGTGCTTTCACATCTCTTTCACACTTCTTATTTTGCTTTAAAGTGAACCATGAAAGGTGAAGCAAAAAGCTAGCTTGGCTTGTGAAGTTCAGAAAAGATTAATGGTTGAAACTAATAGTCAGTTATTCTTTTTCTTTGAGAATATATATCTATATTTATTAGGAATGGGACTATAATGTGTTAATTATGATTAATTAATTACAGATTAACGCACTGAAAAAATTAATGCATTTAATCGAAGTGTCAGTGCTGATTTTCTGGTGTACCTGATTACGCTGATGGACATGGCAGAATTTTGCCATTTTGTTGTTATATTTAGTGAATTTTCAGACCCCTCTGATAGTTTTTTTTTTTTTTTTAAAGAGGCATGCAAAAAGTGTAGTGACATTTTCTTGTGTTATTGGAGACTTTTAGAGACAGACATTAAAGAACGTATTGTTTGCTTCCTTCTATTAGCCACGCCCGCTGCCACAGGCCCCCCCCCCCCATCTCAAAACACACACTAGAGGCTGAAGGAAGCAGTTGTAGATATTCACCTCTGCTTCATCATGACCCAGACTGAAAATAAAACTCAAAGCTACCACCGATTGTCATATATAAATGCCTCTCAATGAAAAGTGTGCACAGAAACATAAAAAAAAGTTAAAAGTACTGTAACATGTTGAAGACTCTTAATTAGAAAACAGCCATTTTAACAATTACAGTAGTTGAAGTACTTAAAATGGTAAACTTGAACTTAAGTCTGTTCAGTTATAGCCAGGGATTATTTTTTATTTCTTGTTCTACTTTTTTTAGAAGTTGAAATACAATTATATGCATTTGGTCAGACAATAATAGAGATTAACTTTACAATATTAATGTCTATGTCTATTATTTGATTTAGTCATCCGCTAAAATCCATCCAGATGAAGAAAATGTTACTTTCTGGGGCAATTTTTGTAATGCAGTCAAAATGTGATTAATCAAGATTAATTAATTTCAAAACCTCTAATTAATTAGATTCTTTTTTTAATCAAGTTCAACCCTAATATATACATTTATATACAATGTATTACAAAGTTGTGCATAGCAGCACCTGGAAGATTTGAGGTGCTTCTTAAAGTCAAGAATGTTTCCTTGGTAGACCTTTTTTAGCCTAGGAAACACATAATGGATAGAGAAGTTCTACCAAGTGGACACTGCTACAGTCCCATCTTTATTTTGTACACCTTACATACAGTCAACCTCGGAAAAACTGCCATAACTGTTAAATAGATGTAAAACACTTAAACTAAGAGCTGAGATTGCTGGTTGCACTTCTTCCAGTATTTCTGCTTAGCCAGAACTGATGGCCTTCAGCTTTAAATGAATGAAATTTGGATTAATCTCTTTACCCACCTCTTTAAAATTTAGTGAGTGAGCACATTGATGTTTTTCAATAATTATAAATTAACTCTCCCAATGCACAAAACCATGGAAAAGCCTTTTAAATTCATAAATGCTGTATTTATGATGTATGACAAGACTGATGCTATACAGTGGTGTTTTACATGATCTTTGCCCTAAGGTGTTACATCACTTGACTCTTGTACCAGACATGGCTACGCTCGATGGCAGGACATTCAGAACGATCCTCAGTTTGCCATTGTCAATGAGCCTTTCAAGTCGCAGGCGAATAAAGGCAACTTTTTAGAAATGAAGAACAAATTTCTTGCTCGACGCTTTAAGGTAAGACAGTGTTATTACCCTTCAGTTATTACTTTAGGATGACCTACTTGTTTCAGACTTTGAATTAGATTTAGACATTTTGATTTAAAGTATTCACAAAGCTCTCAAAATTTTGAATACAGTTTTTTAAATTGTCCAAATTTTTAGCTAACTCTTTAAGATGCCAGCTCTGAGAGCTTTGGGTACTTCAGAGTTTCGGTTGCTAAAAAAAACCCAAAAAACCCTTGAGGCTCAGTTTGTTCAATCACCTGATCTGTTCAACAGTCTGATGACAGATGCCCCTAGACCCACATATTAGCTGAATGGTAGTGCTGACTGCTGCATTTCTGGAAGAGCTCTCATCCTGTTTTTGAGTTCCTCACATGTTTCAGATCCTTCCCTCAACATCCTCATTTACTGTATCTCTCACACTCCTCGTTCCTTGTAAAGATACAAGGTCTCTTGCTAAATTATTGGAGGGTTTTTTGCAAATATGACATCAACAATGCACAGGGCAGCACAAAATTTGTTTCTCGACAGTTTCCCCCTCAGATGCTTTTATTGTAATTGGTTGTGTAATATAGCTGCATCTTTTGCAAGACTTTCCAACAAATAGTTACTTCTTCCTGAACGTAGGACTGAATCATTTTAAAAATCTGAAATTCAAGTGAAATGCATGTGTAGGAGTGGCTAAGCCAAAAGCAATATCAGGAAATTAAATAGATTTTTATGTTAAGTTTTGGTTCTTGTTGAAAATGGGCTTTTAAATGTTTTAATCAAAGAAAGCTTTTTTTTTAATTACTATTATTATTTTTGCAGGACCTGCAATGGTCAGTAAACATTTTCATGATGAAAATAATTTTTCCTAGATAAATGTAAATTTCCCCTTATGGTACGAATAGTATTTTTCATTTCATATGGCTTTTTCTTCCGTTCAATTTCTTCATTGTCTTCATGCAGACCACAAATGACTTCTTATGCAGTCATTAGCTTCAGCAGGAAACTGAGATTCCCAGCAGTAAATTCAGCTGTGCAGAGGCGGATTTTCAGTTAAATTAAAAAGTTTCCAAACCTTATCCTCTGAGGACGTTTTGCACAGGTGAACCTCTGTGTTGATTTGCTAAATGTTTTTGAGCAGATGCACAAAAAACATCAGATTGTGTGAAAATTCACATAGTTTCTATGATAGCATCATTGATATTAGAGATGCACAATATAATCAACCCCCTATTGGTATCGGCCTATATCGGCCTTAAAACTTGGCCACCCCACCGATATTTAACCGATATTAAACCAATGTTTAACCAATATTTAACCAATCAGCCTCCTGTTTCCAAAGTCTAAAAAAAACCCCAAAACTTTTAAAGACTAGGGGTGGAAAAAAATATTGATTCACTGAAATATCACAATATTTTCATATGCTGATATCATATTGACATTTAAAAACGCAGTACTGGTCTATTTTACTTACGAAATCTTGCGATATTTCATCGTTCTGTTACAAAGTCTTGTGAGAATTCACAAAATATTGTGAGATTTTGCAACAGAACGATGAAATCTCACAAGATTTTCTGAGTAAAATAGATCCACACCGCGTTTTTTGAATATCGATTTGATATTGGCATATGAAAATATCGCGATATTTCAGTGTATCGACATTTTTTCCCACACATATTTTTCAAAGTGTCGGAAACAGATAACAAAACTGCTATTTGCAATGACTGCTTATTTTTTCAGCTTTGATATCGTTATCAATATTGGTTTTCGGCCACATGAGTTTTAAAATATCAGCATATCGGATATCGGCTAAAATTCCAATATTGTGCATCCCTAATTAATATACTTTTTTGGTTCTTGATGTGAAAGATTTTTGATATAATAATTTTAACAAAACAACAATTATCCTGCATTATATGACTAAATGAAGCTTACAGTACCAGATGAAGAATATTTGTGAATCATCCTTATTTAATGTTCTTAATGCTTCCAGGGTACAGTATAGTCAAAATGAGATCTTTTGTAATGTTTATCTAAGCACTTTTCATTGGTCCTGTTAAAAAGTGTCATGTGATTAAGGAAAGATGATTGTTAAGGACTTGGTAAAAGAAACAATAAGACTCCAACCACATCACACTGCTCTGATTTGACTTACCCTCATGTCTTCATATTTATCTCGGCTTCATGAATCATCGTTAGTAGCTACGAGTGGATGAAAATAACTCAGCGTAGCTTTTAGAATTGCAGCCACAAGGTGTTGTTGGACAGAACTGTCTCCTTTCCTTTTACGAATGATGGTCCAGTGTTTTCTATGCTGAAGGAGCTTATAAATGAAGCTTCTTTACTTAAAACTTGGACAGTTTAACCTGTTTAGATGTCACTTACTGTACACACATCACTCAGTTAGGAAACGTCCTTCCTAACAGTGCAGCCGGACCCCCTCTGTTTTCAAAATGAAACTCACCTGATGTGTCTTGGTCACTTACAACTCAGAGGAAGCAATATTTCAGATACCGGGAGAAATTTAAGCTTATAATATGTTTACTCTGGAAACATCAATGTACTGAACATCAGTAGATAATATACTGAGGACATACTACTAAAAACTAAACTAAAAGCTTTTTATTGCAATGCTGTAGTGTTTGATGTACATTTCTTTTTATGATTTTTCTGAGTTCTGGTTGTTTTTATTTGATGTATGTGATAGTGTTGATTTATTGCTGTGCATCCTAACGTACATAAAGAAGAAAAGGCAATCAAAATTTGACTCATAGTTGTAAATTGTGCTTTTATTATTAATAATCAAGGTCTTAAAAGAAAGTAATGCAAAACACCCCTTTGAAATCTGAAAATTTATCATAAAGGAACATTTAAGTTTCTTTTATAAAGTTCAGCTTTACTTACACTGTTGAAAATGAGATTTTGCTGCAGAATTACATTTGAAATGTAAAACACATGTAAATTCAGTCTTTGTAATGCAAAACTGAACAACATTTGTTCTAAAATAAATAAATATCTAAGTGTGCCATCTCCAAAAACAGGATACTGCAGTAGGCTAGTATAATTTTTCTTATTTTCTATATGATACTCATTTTCCATTATTATCATTTTTGTATTTGCCTGATTTTCTCCTTTTTATTTTTTGTGGCTTTATTTAATCATATGGATTTCTCTGAATTTTCCTAATTTTTAAATGGTGCAGGTAGTATAAGCACAAAAAGTAAGGAAATTTATGTTTAGTCTATTATTTTTTTCCTTTTAATAAAACCAATTGGTGTTTTATTTTACATTGTTGGAAAGCTTCATTAGATACCTTTGCTTTTAAGGATCTTTTTTCTGTGGAAGGAGCAACACAGCTAAATGTGTGAGTTGTGCCCCCAAAAATGTGCCTAAATCTCCTGCAATATTGTCTTGTCGTTCTTTACTCTTGTCTTGTGTTGCTTGGTGGATTAGATGATTACACTCTTCCATGGTGATAAGGAAAAAACAATATACATGTATATTGGCCATTTTAACACTATACTCATTTTACATCGTCATGCACATGTCAGAGATTCATACAAAGGCACAAAAACTGAGCACCTCCTCCTCATGCTCCTTGACCAGCCTGGTCACATTTTGCTGTGGGATTTGTTGAGGGTCAACCAGAGTGGTTGCGGTGATCAGTCTTAGACAAACATGCATGCCCAAGCTGATCCCACAATTGTTCAGTTGGGTTGAGGTTTGGACTCATAACAGGTCATTCCATCGTGTCCACAAATTCTGGAGGGACTTTGATCATCCTGA
Organism: Atherinomorus stipes; assembly: GCA_023101725.1. Lineage (NCBI taxonomy): Eukaryota > Metazoa > Chordata > Actinopteri > Atheriniformes > Atherinidae > Atherinomorus > Atherinomorus stipes. The sequence goes on along the minus strand of JALJCO010007028.1, from coordinate 643,733 downwards.
TCATCCTGGCTCTGTGGGGGAGAGCATTATCATCCTGGATGATGGAGTCAGGTACCAGATTTTGGAGATAAGGTCTCACCACAGACTCCAGAATCTCAACACTTAAATCACAAGACTACACACACCCAGCACACTTAATCCAAGAACACCTTTCAGAACACCTTTTTATTTTCTTTGTCATTGAAATTCAAGTAGTTCAAGCCCAGAAATGATACAAAGGGGGAGGTTGGAAAAGAGGTGCCACCATTTCCCAGAGCTGATTACTTACTACCCCATCTATCTTTCCATAAAGAACAGGAAACACAGGAGTGTTCTAAAACTTTTGACCGGTAGGGGGACACATTTTTGGGGGAGGCACTTCCCACATGTTTAGCTGTGTTGCTCATTTAAAAAAGAAAATCCTTAAAGGTGCTATAGAAGATGTTCCGGCATTTCAGAAATCAGAGACTGTCAGCGAGTTTTTGAATAATGCGCATGCGCCAGACTGACCTGCTAGATTCACTGCTCCCTCCCCTGACCACAGAACGTGCACAGTCCACTCTAGTGTTTAGCAGACAGCAGACAGATTCTCCATCATGTCACAAACACAGTAAAGTAGATGTTGTTGTCTGAATGTGGCTAACTGCTAGCAGAATGATGTTCGCTACCTGCTGGAAACATCAGATGAGAGTGCGCAGCTTCTGGGTCACAGTATCACTCTCACCAATCAATTACCCATTGAACTGACCATCAATCACTCTTACTACGGAAGTAAAAGTGATTGACAAGCCAGGAGACAAATGAAAATGTAAGGAATGCAGAGATGATTGAGATGATATTTCTGTTGAACTACAATTCAAATTCAATGTTATGATTTTCATAGAATTTTTATTTATTATTGCTTTTGTCAATTTCAACTTATTTCACTGACAGCTGATCGTTTTCTTTCTTTACCTGGAGGGTCTGAATAATTTTGAGGACGACTGTATGTTCAAAGAGTCCAGCAGATAAACAAGTCTTCCCTTACCTGTCTTTTCCTGGCTTCTTCCAGCTGTTGGAGCAAGCGCTGGTGATAGAGGAGCAGCTGCGGCGAGCAGCTTACCTAAACATGACCCAGGACCCGAGCCACCCAGCCATGGCGCTCAATGCACGCTTTGCAGAGGTGGAGTGCCTGGCAGAGTCTCACCAGCACCTCAGCAAGGAGTCACTGGCAGGCAACAAGCCTGCAAACGCTGTTCTACATAAAGGTCAGCAATGGCAGGATAACAACAACACTTATGGATAGAGATTCTTTGTTCTGGTGCCAGAAATATTATCTGCATTGAGAGCAGAAACAATCCTTTTTCCATGTAAAACGGAGTAGAGAAGTCTGCCAGAGTAGACAGAGGCAACTGGATAAAGAGAAGGTGGAAAAGACTGGCAGAGATAATCACAGGGAAACAATGAAAGAGATAGACATCAGATATCTGTTGTGCAATCTTTCCTGCTGCATTGACCTAATCGCTCTGCCTGGAGCCGATTTCAGTAATGCCAGGCAGATAAGCTTTCTCAATGTTAAGTGATAGCTCCAAACATTCCCTCACTGGCTCTCTAGAAACGTTGTCAATGTTGATATTGCACTGTCGAAAGAATAACATGCACAGCACACTACTGTTCTTGTTCTCAGTTTATATATCTGTTTGTCAGGATGTGATAGAGAGCTTAGTTAATAAATTTTAGGGACATGCTGTTTAAACATCCATGTTTTAATATTCTGAGAAATTAAAGGAGCAAATTAATTAAGAATAGGGAGAAACCCTAGAATATAAAAGATTTCCTCCCGTCGGTCATCCTGTTTGTTGTCACTGCAGTGTTAAACCAGCTGGAGGAGCTGCTGAGTGACATGAAGGCCGATGTGACCCGGCTACCGGCCACGCTGTCCAGAGTCCCACCCATCGCCGCCCGCCTGCAGATGTCTGAGAGGAGCATCCTCAGCCGACTGGCCAGCAAAGGCACCGAGACGCACACCCCCCCGGTCAGCACCATGCTCGTGATCGCACACGCTTTTACCACATATACAAACAGCCACACTCACAAGCTGAAACCTGCTGGAGCTGCCAGTGGAAAAATAATAGCTGGAGGACGTCCAATGAAAACACAGAGACCTTTATATTATCATCCACATGTGCTTCTTCACTGCACAACTGCTTTGTCAGCACCTCTTTTTGTCTGCTTACATAACCGATACGATTAATTTTATAGTCGTTATTGGTGTCTTTTTTTTTTTCTAAAGTCACTTTTTCTTCTGAAGAAAAGCTTTTCTTTGTACAGCCCATACCTCCAGGACCCTATGCCACCCCTCAGAACTACGGAGCCCCCTTCACCCCTGCACCCCCAAGCGCCCTACACATGGGAGGGGCCAACTACAGTCAGATGCCACCCGGATCCTTCATATCAGGTCAGTGTTTGAAGCCCCACTCACACTGACTCTGTAATGATGTTAGAAATGTGTGTGTGCTTAAGCACCTCAGCAAGCAGGTACAAAGAGTTGGTCAGTCAGAGATGGAAAAACATACATTTGTGGATATGAGAGGAACAGGGGGGAAAAAACAGATGAGTGAGGTATTAAGGCTTTGATAATTACAGTATTCAAGATAATTTACTGAAGAAAATCCCACTTTGTTTGATCTGTTTGACACTTGGCAAGCTGATGGTTTAAGCCTGATTTATGTTTCTTTGCGGAGGTGTTATTGCAGTCTCACTGTTGCTGCCTCAGGCACAGGAACTGATTATATCTCAGCACAGAGATATGATTGTTATAATAGCACTGCAACAGCAGATTTGGTTAATTTAGGTCATGTTGTGCATTAATAGCACTGATAGAGGTCCTGTTTATACTCATTCATTCACTTACTTCACTTGAGATGAAGGAACAGCTTTGTTACCTCAAGCACAAGTTTGTTAAAAATAGTTGTTGAAAGAGGATGTCCACGACTTTTACATAAGTTCAGATCATATTGAGGATTTAATTCAGGCTAATAATAGCAGAATGCTTCTTTCTGGGCGTGGACCGGCTTTGGTTGCCTGAAGGACAAAAAGCCTTAAAAATGCCCCGTCCATCCTTTTATATATATATATATATATATATATATATATATATATATATAAATACAGGTGTAAAAAAGTTTTGGCCCCCTTCCTAATTTCTTACTTTTTTGCATGTTTTTCACACTTAAATGTTTCAGATCATCAAACGAATTTTAATGTGCGTCAAAGATAACACAAGTAAACAGAAAATGCAGTTTTTGAATCAAGATTTTTATTGGGGGGGGGGGGGGGGGGGGGGATCCAAACCTCCATGGTCCTGTGTGAAAAAGAGATTGCCCCCCTGTTGAAATATAAGTTAACTGTGGTTTATCACATCTTTGGAAAGCAGGTTTCAGTTTCTCTAGCCACACCAAGGCTGGATTACTGCCACACCTGTTCTCAATCAAGAAATCACTTAAATAAGACCTGCCTGACGAAGTTTAGTAGACCAAAAAGATTCTCAAAAGCTAGACATCATGTTGCGATCCAAAAAATTTCAGTAAAAAATGAGAAACAAAGTAATTGAGATCTATCAGTCTGGAAAAGGTCCCAAAGCCATTTCTAAAGCTTTGGGACTCCAGTGAACCACAGTGAAAGCCATTATCCACAAATGGTGAAAACATGGAACAGTGATGAACCTTCCCAGGAGTGTCTGACCAACCAAAATTACCCCAAGAGCACAGTGACGACTCATCCAAGAGGTCACAAAAGACCCCAGAACAACATCCAAAGAACTGCAGGCCTCACTTGCCTCAATTAAGGTCAGTGTTCATGACTCCACCATGAGAAAGAGACTGGGCAAAAATGGCCTGCATGTCAGAGTTCCAAGACCAAAACCACTGCTGAGCAAAAAGAACATAAAGACTCGTCTCAGTTTAGCCAGAAAGCATCTTGATGATCCCCAAGACTTTTGGAAAAATACTCTGTGGACTGACAAGACAAAAGTTGAATTTTTTGGAAGGTGTAGGTTCCATTACATCTGGCGTAAAAGTAATATGGCATTTCAGAAAAGGAACATCATACGAAAAGTAAAATATGGTGGTTTTAGTGTGATGGTTTGGGGCTGTTTTGCTGCTTCAGGACCTGGAAGACTTGCTGTGGTAAATGGAACCATGAATTCTGCTGTCTACCAAAAAATCCTGAAGGAGAATGTCCGGCCATCTGTTGGTGACCTCAAGCTGAAGCGCACTTGGGTTCTGCAGCAGGACAATGATCCAAAACACACCAGCAAGTCCACCTCTGAATGGTTAAGAACAACAAAATGAAGACTTTGGAGTGGCCTAGTCAAAGTCCTGAACTGAATCCAATAGAGATGCTGTGGCATGACCTTGAAAAGGTGGTTCATGCTGAAAAACCCTCCAATGTGGCTGAATTACAACAATTCTGCAAAGATGAGTGGAACAAAATTCCTCCACAGCACTGTAGAAGACTCATTGCCAGTTATAGCAAACACTTGATTGTAGTTGTTGCTGCTAAGGGAGGTCCAACCAGTTATTAGGTTTAGGGGGCAATCACTTTTTCACACAGGGCCATTTAAGTTTGGATTTTTTTTCCCCCCTTAAAAATAAAAATCTTCATTCAAAAACTGCAGTGTGACAAACATGCAAAAAAGTAAGAAATGAGGAAGGGGGCAAAAACTTTTTCACACAGTTATATATATATATATATATATATATATATATATATATATATATATATATATATATATATTTTTTTTAAATCTGTTTTTATTTTACCATCAAAACATTAAACAGCTTATGGCACGGATAGGGCGCGGGAAAACTTTGTGAATGGAATACAAAAAGAAAAAAAAAGAGAGAGAGAGAATTGAGTCTGGCTAGAAAGAAAAAAAAATAGAAGAAAAAAAGCCAAAGTTTCAGGTTCAACATGAAGTCAAAGTTGTAATGTTAAACCAGTAAAGTTAATATTTCTATACTTACCTACCCCAATTCAGCCAGATGCTATCAGGCTAGAGGTGAGATATATCCTGGACTTCTCACCAGTCCATCACAGGGCCAAATTAAAATATTATTTGTTGGATTTATTCCTCTCCTGCCTAATTTCCTATATCACCAGCCTGCATTTATAAATGGTGTTGCAAAGAGCAGGTGGTATTTGCGTCTGCTTTTACAAGTAGGTTGGTGGGGGTGCAGCTGCAGTGGCCTGTACAAATGTTATCTCATGCTTTGATATCATCACCTGGACTTTTTATATATATATATATATAAAACCTTGTTTGCTTTATAAAGCTAATGGTGTGAGTATTTGTGTTTGACATATACTACATACTTGCGTATGTCAGGGTTTTCTTACATCACTGAAGCTTGAATGTTGTATCTCACTTTGCTGCTAAATAGCTAAATGTAAAATGAGACAAATAAGAGTTGTCTGTGGAGACACACTGTCTTTTTGAACTGTCGTCCTCCACAGGATTTTGGAATTAACAAATTCAAAGCGATGTTGGTTGTTTACCATGACCCAATGACATGACTTTGTGGCAACAAGCTATTCATGGCTCTGGAGGTCTCTTTGTGTTATCTCTGTTAGGGATGCACGATATAATCGGCCCCCTATTGGTTTCGGCCTATGTCGGCCTTAAAACTGAGTATCGGACATCGGCCACCCCACCGATATTTAACCGATATTTAACCAAACAGCCCACTGTTTCTAAAGTCTAAAAAAATAACTTCTTCTTCTTCAAAAACTTCTTTTGTTCAGTCTTTAAAACTTCTAAAGACTAGGGGTGGGAAAAATATCGATACACTGAAATATCGCAATATTTTCATATGCTGATATCATATCTATTTTACTAACAAAATCTTGCGATATTTTATCGTTCTATTATGAAATCTCATGGGAATTCACAAAATATCGTGAGATTTTTTAACAGAACGATGAAATCTTGTGAGATTTTGTCAGTAAAATTGATTGATGCTTCATTTTTGAATATCGATTTGATATCGGCATATGAAAATATCACGATATTTCAGTGTATCAATATTCTCACCCACCCTATGTTTTAAAGTGTCGGAAACGGATAACAAAACTGCTACTTGCAATGACTGCTTATTTTTCAGCTTTAATTTCGGTATTGATATCGGTTATGGGCCTCATGAGTTTTAAAATATCGGCATATCAGATTCCAATATCGTGCATCCCTAATCTCTATTGTAAATATATGACAGGAGTTACTTGCAGAACCTCATGATGGAGAAGCACAAACTGGCTAGAGACGAGGATTTGATTACTTGGCAAGTTGAACTGCTGATGGGCAAAAGCAGCCCCAAGTTGCTGCTATTATTGTTTTCCTAAAGAAACAATCTGAGGAATTCTGTCTTTGCATGGTTATATTGTTGTGGAAAAACATTAATGGAAAAAACATGTTCAGTCTTCATGAAAATGACTGTCTCCTGGATATCTGAATGTCAGACCTTCTGTGCACTCCTTAGTTTTGTTAGAGCAGCATTATTTAACACTAATAAGGCAGGCCTGTTTTAACCACTTTGAATAGATGCTTTATCTCCTCGAGCAGCTTAAGTTGTGAAACCTTAAAATCCAGAAGGGAGTTCATATCGGAAAAAAAACATCTGTGGCAGGGTTTGTGATGTGGCTGCCAGATAGACACCTGAAATAGACATTACCAAAATCAAACACAAACGTGCTGCTTTGCTATATAAAGGCATTTTCATCTCTTAACATGCCCAGCCTCAAAACCTCAATACTCGTCTCAGCAGTTATGGGATCTAATGACACATTGTGCAACAATAAAGCGCAGTCTGGAGTGCAGTCAACCCTGTTGGAGGAGCATGTTTCTTTTCTCCTGTGAAGTCTGATTTGGGCTCTCATTACTTATTGAGTTAAAAGCTTTTTAATCAAAATTGTAAAAGAAAAAATGTGTTTGTTTTTGGGCTCTTGTCCCACTCCCCCTTGCCTGCATTCTGTCAAAGCTTCCTGGCAGTTTGTGAATTTATTTTCTCATAATTAGTTTGGTAACAGCATATGCTGTCCAGACGCACTCTCTGCCCTGCATGTGTATTCGTGTTCGGAGATGTTTAGATAGCAGAGATGTGGCAGAGATAACTGGTAAAACCTGATATTCCCCAGTAGCTTTGCCCTGAAAAACCATGACAGCCAGCCCCTCGGAGCTGCGCCTTCCTCTCACTCAGTGTATCTTGATTTTTGTAATTGTAGACTGAGACATCTGTCAAAAGCATTGCTTTTTAGAGAGCCGGGGCCTATCTCTGAAAATGTCATTATGCTCAGCCTGTCTGAGTCTGACTGTGCCAAGAAAACATTCGGACTTTGTCCCGAGGTATTTTGAGAGGGACAGAAACCGCAGCAGCTTGGTTGTGTAAACGTCGTGTTGTGACTTGTGAACCGGTGGAGGGCTGGGCCCCGCGCCGCCTGTTCAGAAATAGTCACTCGCGAGTTGTGCTGCTCCGTGGGTTTTTGCTCACACACGGGGGGCCCCGCGGCCTGCCGCCGAGCCAAGCAATGTGCAGTCTGAAAGCTCTGGCAGGATGCGAGCATGCAGAAAATAAGACCACATTTATGGTCTTGATTAGGGTCGTGCTGGTTGCTGACCCTTTGAGATTCAGACATAGAGATTGGGGGAAGGGGGGGGGGGGGGGGGGGGGTAAGCAGGACTGAGTTAAAATAACATTTCTCTGATTTTGCTACCTCTTAGCTTCCTTCCATTAAAAGTACAATCTGAAGAGAGATTCCCACACTTGGGTCCTCAGAAGACGAAATATGCATCTCCTGCTAACTGTTAACACCTTTTCCACTCAAGCTGTATTATGTGAACTTTCTGCAAAATGTAATAATGCACCAAAGACTTCAATGAAGGATTGTTTTGTGCTGTCCCACATGCAGCTTTATATCAGCAACATCTTGAGCTATCTTTCTACCATCAGGAAGCTACACATCTGCGCTAAAAGGAGTCCTTCATTCTAGACAAAGCTTCATCTTTTAGGGGCATTCAAATAAAAGAGATGGAATGGAGGTTCCTCATGTCTGCAAGCACCTGCCCCACGCTGATCCCCTCCCACCAGCTCCAGTAGCTCTCTCTGACCTCTGACCTCCCAGCAGATGGGGGAAATGTACTAAAAGAGAAATCCCTACGGGGACCAGTAAAGTGTCACATTATCCTGCTCCCCCTCTCCGAGCCTCCACTACAGTCTGCCGCTTGTCTGCCCCCACAGAAGCCGCCGCCGCTGCTGCTGGGGCCACCGGGGGAGCTGCTGGTGGAGCCGCCGGGGGGCCAACCGCCGCCGGGGTTTGCCAGAAGACCAAGGAGCATGATGTGGTGCAGCGGCAGCGAGTGGTGGACCTGTGGAAGGACGGCAAGTCGGAGGGGGCCATTGGGCTGGAGCTGAGGATGCCCAAGTCCACAGTGCACAGCATCATCGTCAAGTATCGACTCAGCAACACGGTGGAGAACCTGCCGCGCAACGGGCGACCAAAGAAACCCTAAAGAAAGCAGGGAAGGAAAAAAATACTGGAATGTAGCAAAAAAAAAAAAAAAAAAAGAAAGAACAGAAAAAAGACATGAAAACCTGAATGCATGAGAAGGAGCTCCAAAGAGGACCGAAGAACGAAGCACTTTGACACTGCAGGAATGCGAGGACTATAAAGGGAAAGGAAAAGCTCATGAGATGGGAGGCAAAAAAGGAAAAAACTTCAACGGACATGAAATGTGAAATGAAAAGCAGTGGCGGCTCTCTGACCCACAAATGAAAACAAGCAATCAACTGCAGAGAGAGTGGATCCAAAGTGGAAAAGGGAGAGGTGAAAAGGTGCTGCTGTAAAAACAAAGCCTAAAAATTCAACTGGCTCACAAGAAGAAGGAATAAGACGGCATGTTAATGCAATCACAGGTTTTTCTTGTAGAAATTCAGGTATGTAGGTTTAATGGAAGAAAAATGCAGCAAAGGAGGATTTTTAAAAAATTCTGTTCCTTATACCTTCTCATACAGATTTCTCGAGACTTCTTTTTCTGTTTCTCCCTCTGAGCCAAAAGATTTCCCTTTGGATCAATTCTTCATCCGCCGACTGACTGAACAAGCCTGTCCCCTGGATCTGACCTGCACTCCCTCATTCCTCCACAGTCCTCCACTCCTCCGTCTCTCTCTTTCACACACATACATGTATATACACACACTTTGGACCTCACACACAACCTGAAAACCTGCAAAGAGCTTAGTTTATGAGCAGAGTACAGGCAGATGAAATCCAAACTCAAAACAGAGAAGGACAGACTGGACCCAGATCATCTTGCAAAAAAGAAAAAAAAAAAGAAAGGGAAGAAAACGGTTTTCTGAAATTTAAAACACTTTTTTCATAGACTGTCTTGCCCTAGCATTCCTGAGTCCGACCAAGCATAGGAGCAAGATCCACAAGTCTAAGAACCCGAGAGGTTGCCTTTATCCAACAATTAGTAGCAACAATGCTCTATTCTAATCTAATGGACTTCCATTGATAATGTACTGTATCACAAGGGGTAAAATATTCCTTACTATTGCACCTTTTTAGAGTGGGATGGTCACTTAAAGGGGAATATCACACTACGTTTCCTGTTTCATCGCAACAAAAAGTATTATTTACGAGCAGCTCTTCCTCGAAGATAAAAACTGTAATCCGTCACCGAAAGAAAAAGGGAGTTGCTTTGAAGCTCAAAGGAGCGTTTTTGTTCCTCGAGCTTCTTTATTGTGACAGTGTGATGGATTCCACACTGTGGAAAAAGTCCCTTGACCCCACAGAAAATAAAACACTGTGGACTGTATCATCGTTTTTCCAGCTCGGTGTGTGTATGCGTGCGGTAAAGCTGTACATCAGTGTGGTATCCTTGAGCGGAGAGGCAGGATGAACCCTCTTGAGGTGTTTCAATGTGGAACAAAAATAAATTATTAGTTATAGTGTCCAAAATTGTACAGGAGCTAAAACTGAGTGGTATTTCCCTTTAGGTTTGAAGGAAGCAGTGTGGCCTGCAATGAGAATAAGCTGTGTGTATGTGTGGTGTAAGTGTTTATGTGTTGCAGTCCTATTATTTTTATTTTTATTTTTTATCAATACTTTATTGTTCACAGTTACAGACATTGGAGACAATATGATAGACCTGAGATTCTTTTCCAATTCCAAACTCTTTTTTTCTTGTTTTGCAAACTAAAAGGGAACACAAAGATGCACTTTTCTGTTTGATAAAACATGCTGAAATCTTTGCATCAGATTTTAATAAGCTAAAATAAGAAAAAAATACATTTTGCCGCTTTTAATATATATATTTTTTAATATTTGCTGTTAATAAAATTGATGTATCATTTAAGGCATTGCTCAACATGACAAACCCACAGACAGCTTCTGACACAGTAGCAGCAGTTTAGCATCTTTATGCTCATTGTTTTGACAACATGTAATGTTGTCGCCACTGTCAAGCCTCAGTTATAATGTAACATAAACCACTGGTGAGTATGGTGGAGAACCAAAACAGAGCTGAAAGGAAAGGTTAGAAAAACCCACAACTGGTGTCTGCTGGACCTGTAAAGAAAAAAAGCTAGCATACTGTAGCAGCCATACTGGCATTGATGAGGGGATGACCTCTTACGAGTAGAGTTGTCTGAGTAATTTAATATTAAGTATGGACTGATACTGTGTCTCAGTCTAATACAGCAGTTTCCTGTGGCACACAGCTGCAAACATCATATGTAGGGGGTAGAAAAAAAACAACTTGAAAGTTTGTGCAAAGTAAAATGTCTTTAGAGGAAACTTAAAAAAAAAAAATCAGTTAGTTTAAAACTAATTTAGACTGTAAATAAATAAATTACACTGATTTTACCATGGCGTAAAACAAGCAATTGCAATCGGAAAAAAAGTTAAATAATCATAACATTATACCAAATGATGATTTTATACATTACGTGACATTGCAGCTGCAGGGTAATTGTGTTAAGGATGGTCCAGTTCCGTCATCCTGCTGCAAAAGCCAACTTGCCGTCTTCATTATCCCTTCACCTATCTCTGATTCATTGATATTGGGGAGATGCAGCTGTTTTATTCATGCAAGTGATTTGGCAAAGAGCTAATCAGCAAGCATTAAGCTAGCTGTTACTGGTAGCCAACACTGTATCATCAGAGTATTACTTTAAAAACTTCATAACCCATGTCTTTCATAAGCAGATAGAGCATGTTACAGACTGACAAAACCTCGATTAAGAATGAGTAAATATACAACGAGTACGGAAAGTATTCAGACCCCTTTAAACTTTGTACTCTGTTTCATTGCAGCCATTTGCTAAAATAAAAAAGTTAATTGTATTTCTCATGAATGTACACTCAACACCCCATCTTGATGGAAAAAAACAGAATTGTAGAAGTTTTTGCAAATTTGTCAAAAAGGAAAAACTGAAATATCACATGGTCGTAAATATTCAGACCCTTTGCAGTGGCACTCATATTTAACTCCCAGGCTGTCCATTTTTTCTGATCCTCCTTGAGATGGTTCTACTCCTTCATTGGAGTCCAGCTGTGTTTAATTAAACTGATTGGACTTGATTAGGAAAGGCACACACCTGTTTATATAACACCTTACAGCTCACAGTTCATGTCAGAGCAAATGAGGATCATTAGGTCGAAGGAACTGTCCAAGAAACTCAAGAGACAGAATTGTGGCGAAGCACAGATCTGGACAAGGTTACGAAAGAATTTCTGCAGCCTGTTCCTAAGAGCACGGTGGCCTCCATAGTCCTTAAATAGAAGAAGTTTGGGACGACCAGAACTCTTCCTAGACCCGGCCGTCCAGCCAAACTGAACAATTATGGGAGAAGAGCCTTGTTGAGAGATGTAAAGAAGAACCCAAAGATCACCTTGGCTGAGCTCCAGAGATGCAGTAGGGAGATGAGAGAAAGTTCCACGAAGTCAACCATCACTGCGGCCTCCACCAGTCGGGGATTTATGGCAGAGTGGCCCAATGGAAGCCTCTCCTCAGTGCAAGACATATGAAAGCCCACATAAGCCCCGTTTCCACCAGCGGGTCTGGGTCGGGTCGGGCCGGATCGGTCCACGTTTTTTTTGCGTCTCCACAGATAAAAACTGGGATGGGTACCCTTACCGCCACCGGGATCCGACCTACTTTTTTGGTACTGATCTAACCGATTCAGACCAAAGAGATGGAGCAACACAGCAATGCGTTGATTCGTTGAAAAATCTGTCACCCGGCGCAAAAACAAAGCGGGGGTGACTACTTTTGTTTCTGTCACGTGTGGTGCGGTACTTTGGTTATAAGGTGTTGCACGGCGATGGTGTCATGTAACAGTGCTATCTGGTTAATACTCCGCCTCCAGAGTAAGGGTACAGTTTGCTGTGAAATCAACATATCCGTACCAAAACCCACTCGATCCCAGCCTGACCCGACCCACGGATGGAAACGGGGCTATACAGTTGGCCAAAAAACACATAAAGGTTCTCTGGTCTAATGAGACCAAGATTATATCTTTTTGGAGTTAATTCTAAGCGGTATGTGTGGAGAAAACCAGGCACTGCTCATCACCTGCCCAATACAATCCCAACAGTGAAACATGGTGGTGGCAGCATTATGCTATGGGGGTGTTTTTCAGCTGCTGGGACAGGACGACTAGTTGCAATTAAAGGAAAGATGAATGTAGACAAGTGATCCTGAAAGAAAACCTCTTCCAGAGTGTTCAGGACCTCAGACTGGGGCGAAGGTTCACCTTCCAACAAGACAACGACCCTCAGCACACAGCTAAAATAACAAAGGAGTGGTTTCAGAACAACTCTGTGACCATTCTTGACTGGCCCAGCCAGAACCCTTACTTAAACCCAATTAAGCATCTCTCTAGAGACCTGAAAATGGCTGTCCACCAACATCCAACCTTACAGAGCTGGAGAGGATCTGCAAGGAAGAATGGCAGAAGATCCCCAAATCCAGGTGTGAAAACTTATTGCATCATTCCCAAGAAGACTCATGGCTGTACTAGCTCAAAAGGGTGCTTCTACTCAGTACTGAGTAGTCTATGGTCTGAATACTTATGACCATGTGATATTTCAGTTTTTCTTTTTTAATAAATTTGCTGAAATTTCGACATTTCTGTTTTTTTCCGTCAAGATGGAGTGCTGAGTGTACATTAATGAGAAATAAAATGAACTTTTTTGATTTTGGCAAATGGCTGCAATGAAACAACGTGTGAAAAGTTTAAAGGGGTCTGAATACTTTCGGTACCCACTGTAATCAGTGGCTATATTGTTGGGGAGAAATGGAGATATGTCATGATTTTACTACCATTTCTCTTCTCTAGAAGCTAAAAACAGCAGAGACGCACAATCTTACAAACATTTAACTATACATTATCATTGTATTGTATCTGATATTTTCTGAAAATTCAATTCCCCCTTTTATAATTTTTTTTTTAATCTGACATGTAATACCCAGGTTTAAATGTAAACATTAAATCCAGCATCACTTAATTAAAATCCAAAAAGAAACACTGAACATTGGCCCAATTTAATTGGCATCCATCTTGCTTTCTACTTGTACTCTGAGCTCTCTCCAGTCAGTAAAAGTCAGTCCGATGCCAACTCTTTTCTGATCTCTTACTCTGTCCTTTCTGTCTTCTTTTCCTGTCTTCTTCTGGAAATGTTCTCAGGAGTTTCTTTGAGTCAGAAACATATTTTAAGGTCAGAAAGTTATATACTGCTATGATTTTCTTCCTCTATCTTTCCTACTTTCTTGGCTGATTGCAAAATTCCTGCAAGTTTTTGGATTACTCAAACTCATTTTTAACAGCTGGACAGTCTTCTTTTCTGCAGGTCTCTGCACTTCAAATTCCTGAAAAGTTGACAGTTTAGAAACACAAGGTTGTACTTCATAAAAGGTTTTGGCGCAGACGCACTCACGCAAAGCTTTTCAGTTTGTAAAAAAGAAATTAAAAAAATGTTGCGTTTCTTGCCAAGATGGCAACACTCACTTCTAACAGATAGTCAGGATCAACGGGAGAGACACAGACCCACATATTGGCCAAGAATGTCTTTTTATAGACTTTTGTGGACTTGAGATCTTCCATCCAGTGTAGTTTAGCGTTTCAGGCATCAGAGAGGAATAAAATGCTTGAAAGTTTAGGATCTCTCAGAGATGTGTCTTTTTGTGAAATGTTGGGTTTTTCTTTTTTACTGTAGATATCACTGCCAAGTTAATCTGGGATAAGAACACATTTACCTGTCAAACAATGTCTGCTGCTACTGTGAAGCAACAGGCAGATAAATGGAAACTGGAGAGTTTGAAGAAGGGATGGTAGGAGGAGTTTGGATGGACAGAAATGGCAACAGAAAGAATTTTATGATGTCCAGTCCAGCAAAGGGAGTTTATCATCTGGTGTATTTCTAAGTTCCTTTACTTATTCATCATCTTTGCTTCCTCACTATTTGCCTTTTGACTGCCTTTTCTTAATATGAGAAACAGTAAGTGTGTTGTGTCTGCATGTCTGCAGCAAGTGTTTTCTTGTTGCTTACATTTTTAGTCTTGTACCTTTAAAAAAAAACCTCACTTGTCAGCACTGTCTGGTAGATAAATGACCTGAAACTCATCGTGAGCATTCCTGAGTTTTGCACTGCCGTTCTTACTGATTCACTGGCCTTGATTAAGTAACTTTTTTTTTCTTCATAAACAGCTTTTCCATTGTCTCTCTATTCCATGTCTCTGTCCTCTTTCTTGACAGCGTTTTCTCCGGTTATGCACCACTTGCTCTTTCACCTAGTCTTTACCTTGATTTGTTTAGCCTCTTATCAGATTTTGTCTGCCAGCCCTCATGCACACACACTCTCTCACACACAGTTTTTTGGCTCTTTCTTTCCATCTCCTCTGTTGGCCTCTCCTGGCAAAGTGCCATGCATTTTCCCATAAGTGGTCCCCACTCCGGTTTTAGATGTGCGCACACGCAGTTCCAAACATCTTCAGCTCGATACGCTCCCTTATCACACGTTTGATCTGCAGGGGGGTGTTATGATCGTTTATCTTTCCGTGTAGTGCAAGTGAGAGCAGTGTGCTGTTGGTCTATTTCTGGCTTTGTTTTTAAAAGGAGCTCTAAACTCGCCGTTCCACTCCCAGAGCACACTGATGATAGCGCACAAATGTGGGAAGCTCAGATCCACATAGCTTGCCAGCTGCGCAATGGTGCAGAAAGACGTTAGTTTTCATAAATGTGTGTGTGTGTGCGCGCCTGTGTCCTCATGTGCCTGTGTGTGAAAGTGTGTTTACTCATTGCTGGCCTCACTTTCCCATTTATTAGTTATGCATTTGGAGGTTTTGCCCTTATTGTAAACATGATATTGTATATATAATATGATACATGATGTACTGTATTATGCAAGTTTTCTCATTAAAAAGTATTGTAAAATACACTTTGATGCCACTTTTTGTTGAAAATCAAAGCCATTAACCAAATTCAGAGATGCTTATTGTAGTGTCGGGAATACAATGACCAAACAAGATAAGCATATCTTGAATCTGTAAACAGGGCCAAGATGGAGATAATTATTGAGAACCGTTTCAAACTCTGGCCACATTTCCCACAACTTTATTTTACAAGTGGATGTTGCATCTCACTCTGCCTCTCCTCTCAACCCCACAACAAAATCTGTTTGTGTATCTGGATAAACATCTTGGAGCTCATTTTATTTTCATCATTACTTGTAAACAATCTGGTCATTTTTTACATTCCTAAATACAACACAAGAGCATTGGTTACAACCCATTTTAATCAAGAATGTACGCTCCCAACCACTCAAATGTCCAGTTAAAACAACATGTGCATGTTTTGCAAATGACTTCTTTCAGAGAGCAGAGAATGGTGCTGGCGGTTAAAGGACTTAAACTCTGCAGAGTATGTGATTATTTGAGAACCAGATTAGCGTTCTGCAGCTTTTTTTTTTTTTTTTCCAATGTATTTTATTTTAGCGGTTGCCCAGCCATCTTAAAACCACTACCAGAGAAAGATCAGGTTTTGTTTACAACAGAAAAACTCAAGAGTCAAGTTTAAGTCAAGCTATGCTGAGTAAAAAAACAAAACAAACCAGCAGCTGATCAGCGTTGTCTGTGTATCCAAATGCATTCAGCAAATTTCGCTTTCCAGATTTTCAAACATTCAAAACAACTTCATTTTACGGGTATGTTAATTCGTTTTAAGAGCCTAAATAGTGCAAACATTTGTTCTTTAGAACCAGACATTTTTAAGAGAAAGTCTGGACAGTTTAATCTGGTTTTTGTCAGCTCTTGCTGTTCAAATGACATCCCAGGAGTCAGGAGCTGTATGTTTTTCTTTTTTTTTCCATACAGTGTTGATGTAAGCCATTTATGTATCTATGTGTATGAACAATAGCAGGAGCAAAAGGAAAGTAGCCTGCAGGTCAGTAGAAAGGACAAACCTTCACCTGTACCTCACCCTCATGTGCACAGTAGCAGCAAGTGCACCAGGATATTTACTAATGTACATTCATTAACTGTTACAGGAGATTTTACCCAGGGCTTGGGTTGGATATCTCAGCAAAAAGTCCAGAGTGAAGCATTCAGGACATCCTTAAAATATAATCCAAAACACCATTCGGATGCCTTTTTAATGGTTTTCTTTTTTAATGTCATGCCATCTTTCATCAACTATTTGTGACAATTGTGCACAGTTTCATGTCAACACTATATCTGAAAATATACATCTTTCAAAGATAACATATTGCCTCGTTTATTCTATTCCCCTTTCTCCCTCTCTCTTCCTTCCCTGAGTGGCAATGTGAAACTACTTTAAGCACTGTTTTCCCCCTGATTTAAACCATTTCTGAGACTTTCTCTGCTATATGCGGTTTTTCATGATTTCCTTTCCTTCTTCGCTTATCTCACATCCATCCCCCTGGGGGTTTTTTTTTTAGTTTTTTTTATTCTCTCTTTACACCGTAATCTTTTCTATATGGCATACAAGCGCCGCGTTTAATCCACTCCTTGCCCCTCCCTCGCTCCGGCAAGACCCCCCCCCTTTCCTTTCTTGGGATACCCTCCTTTTGCCTGCTTCTTGGTTATTTTTCTTTTTTTCTGCCTTATCTCCCCCTTCTTTTTCTTCTCCCCCTCCCTTGCCCTCTTGGGGGGACCCCCCGTTGTCCCCCCCCCCCCCCCCCCCCCCCTTCCCCCCCCCCCTTTTTTTTTTTTTTTTTTTCCCCCCCATTTCAACCCCTTTTTTTTTTCTTCTCTAAATACCAAAGACATCTTCCAGAAATCCTCTACTGTAACACTGCATTTGAAGGTGCATCAAAGAGACAACTTCTCTTTGTTTTATCCATCATTTCAAACTTGGGCCTTTAAAAGAATATCATGCAATGGATATCGTTTGGATTTACTGAGGTGAACCAAAGTAACACTTTATCTGATGTGATTAGCTGTGAACACATACAAAAGATTTAGATATGTGTTTCGAGTCAGATTTATTTGATGTAAAACTAATTCTCCTCAGTCTTTGCTGGGGGAGAAGACACTGAAACTAAAAACATTAAACTGGCTGAATTTATGTGGGTTTTTTTTCCCTGCAGTGCTGAACGGACCTCCCATGTCTGTGAAGAAGGAACGGGAAGCAGAACTGCTCATCAACCGACGAGAGCAGCGCAGCGGAGAGGTCATCTGCATCGACGACTAGACAACACACGCATACACACTCATGCACACACACTGAAACCCATCTCCTGAAAAGATTGCTTCAATTTCACTCCAAGGGAGTGAAATTTTGGTGGCAAAGTCGGCACCAGAGCGACGCATCCAGTATTACAACGAATTGACTGACTGAAGGTGAAAATATTCACCTGCTAGTGATTGTAGTTGCTTTATTGGGTAAACGAACACACACAGGAGTCTTCTAATAAATTTCTGATTCTGTCTGGTACTCCCAAGCACACGTCCTCTTAATCTCCATGGACACACACACACAAACGTGCATACATACCAACAGCAGACACAGTACAGCTTGTCTTCTAACTTCTTGTGTCTTTTCTTGTCTGCCTCAAACCATTATACTCCTCATAAACGGCCTCCTCACTTGGGCCTCCTCCTCTTGGGATGCTTCAAACCTCACAGACACACACACATGCAACCAAACACACACACGCAAAACCCACCTCAATCCTAGAAACCTTTTAGATCTCTGAATAGACCATATAGCGTCCCCCCCTCCCTCCCCTGCTCCTTAAACTCTGGACAGGAAGCTGCATGTAAAACTAAACCCATTTCTGTCATCGCTCTCCATCCCCCCGAAGCATGCTCGAATCACAACAACGCTGTCTCGTGGAATAGAAAAAATTATGGTATCAAGCTGTGCCTACAGTCGTTTTAATACAGTTTCTAATTCTCAGAAAGAGGCTAAATCTCTGATTTCTCAGTCAAGCAGCTCCAAGCACAGCTCCAGCTTCTTTTTTTCCTCCTAGGTTTTGCTTTTTTTTTTTTTTTTAATGGTACATGCTCAGATAAGACACATGCAGGAAGGTATGATATGATATATATATTCAGGACTTGTTCGACCACAAAGTATTTCTCGACATCCCATCCTGCTTCCATGGTTCTAGTTTATGTACAGAGCTTTGAGGTATTTTGGGGGGGTTGTTCCAGAAAAGACCTCGCTATGATGCTTTTTTTTTTTTCTTTTCAGAAACCCCCCTATGAATGTTTATAACCTTTCATAAGCAAGTCAGTGTTATTAAAGCCTATCGACCACCCCAACACTCCTCTAGACATCGACTCTTTGCCTTTCCTTCTCCAACCCCCCACCCCCCTTCAATCAGCTGTTTTCCTTGTTTTTATTTTTCCAAGTTTCTGTTTCTTTCTACAAAATCCTGTGATATACTTTGCATATTTAAACCATTCATTCGTGTTCTCTTGTATTTTTACTCTCCCATTATGAGTATTGTTGTTGTTGATGTTGCTGTTGTTCTCGCTGTTGCTATTTGAAAGAGCTTCTACCAAAAGAGACATCTTTTTGTTCTTACTAGAAACTATGAAAAAGAAAAAAACAGCACTGTATGTGTGACACGACGCACCCTTTTGCCATGTTTGTCTTACTATTACAAGAGACCGCAAACGAAGAAGTTGAGCTAACTTCAGAAGTAGATGAGTTACAAGAAAACCCATTTTTTCTTGCTCACATTTCAATTTGGGGCTTTCAAGCGGTATGCATATATAGAAAATAGGCCACATGTAACCCTAAATGCTTCTATGAACACCTAAGTCCATAAAAAATACATATCTGGAAAATCAGACTAGACTTTTATACATTGCATCATTTAAAAACGCCTTAATAAACATAGCTGAAAAAATGTAAAGTCATTAAGATGAATTTTGAGACTGATGTCAACCTGTAAATTCTAGTCAGCATTGTCTGTTTTAAGTTAAAACTGAGAAGAAACAATAGCTAGGAGTTAACTTATCGCATAAACTTAAATCTAATTTTCCCAGGGCAAAATCTGAGAACATTTTATAAATGTATTTTATTTTAAACAAAAGTTTGGCCACCCCTGAACTAAAACGTTGCATCAAAAAAAAAGAACTTCCTTTGACCGATTTCCAGGATTTTCTATTGATTTCTGGGTATGTGTCACTGTGTATGTAGTGGTGCCGATCAAATGATGAATGGCAGTCAAAACATGTCAATGATGACCCATCTCCTTTTTTTTTCTTTCTTTTTTTTTGTTTGTAATAAAACTGAATGAAGAAAAAAAAACTCTTTTTGAATGTTTTTATTTTCTTCCACATGGTATAGTATGACTTTCCTGGAATATCTCCATTGGACTTTTCTTATTCTCTTTTTTTATATTGGCTTATGTGAAAATGCTAACCTAATGACATCCAGCTGCTACTTGCAGCCTCAGAGCTGTATAGTCTTCATTTCTGTCATGCAAATGAAAGCATCTCCTGGGAGCACGCCGATGCGCGTTCATGAAACTACGGAAGGCGCGGCAGACGAGATCACGCGTTCTCTTTTTCTTTCTTTCTTTGTTTTAAATCAGTATCCAACTCCTCTTGTGTTTGTCCCGGTTTGTCTGCAGCTCTGTCGCCCTTAGCACAATGTAAACAGCAAATTTCTTCTTCTACGCTTGTATTATCGGCAGAGTAGGCTCTGAACGCCAAGGCTTCCGTAGTTTTGTGAACACGCATATGCGCGCTTCGCGGAAGTAAGATGTACTACTGTTTAGGCTCTAAAAATATACTAAATGAAGTCGTTTCGAGTAAATTCTGGACGCTACCCACTCAGGACACTTGGATTACATTGGACGAGCAGTATGGAGGAATATTGACAAGTTTTTGTGGACTTCTAAGGACCTTGTTGGCTCGGGCCCTGGCGAACTCCATTATATGAAAGTTGGGGGAAAATGAGAAGCCGTCCTGATCTCCGGCTGCATTTGACATATTAAAAAAAGTGCTCCAGAGTCTTGCTCACCATAAGGGTAAGTGGAAAATAAAGTTACATCATTCTGTGGGTGTGCTATTCCTTTAACTGTCATATATTAGTTAAAAGGGAGGCCAGATTTCACAACTATGGTGAGGTGTTAATAAGCTGATCTTACATTTAGTAGTTATGCAACTAAGCCTGACAAAGTCTGTCTTTTGTCTTTTTCTCTCTGTTTCTTCCCTTATTCTTTGGAGAACTGTATTTTTAGCTATACAGAGGTAGCAAATACAACAGGTAGAAGTGCTATCTGTACAACATCATTACAATGTTGCATGTGCAACTAGAGGACAGAAAGCAGTGTTTATCTTCGTTTGTTTGGCAGAGTTTAACTTGAAAACAGAGATGACTGAGTAGTTAACTTTATGAGTTTCCTAAAAAGGTGGATGGAAATTATTCAGAATTCCAAGGGGATCATTGCCCTTTGCTAAGAAAAGGAGAAGATTGTGGATCCTGGCCAGTAAAAGGCTGGACTGAGGCCCCATGAGTCTGCTCTATTAAAGTTGCAAAGTCTCTGCAGTGCTGACTTTGTGTCTGAAAATACTAAACTCCCATATCAAAAGATTTTGTCACAGATAACATAAATAGATCCATCTAGAGATTCACATACACACAAATTTGCCTTTATGAAATTAGAAAATGACTTCCTCATCTATGTGTATCAGGTCATAAAGTTAGAAATGTGACTGCTTGCTTGCTCTGGGTAAGAGGCTGGAACTGATAACATTGCTATTTGGACTGCACTCATAAAGATGTCCCCAACAGTGAAGGGTTTAAAGGATCTTGTACAAACAAATGTGGCAGGTTGTATCACTTGCCTTGAACATTTTTACATATTGAGGCCAATGAAATAAACATCACCACCCAGCTGTTGACATTGTCTAACAAGAACAGATGCTCAATCAATGCTGAATGAAAACCAGGTAAGATCATTAAAAAAATTACCAGATTACATTTAAATTCAAAATTATGGATGATACAATAGGCATTTAAATTAGAATAGCCTAATCTTATCATTACTGAGTCGACAATAATTTACAATATGAGGAAAATGTGCACTTAAAAAAGTTAATCACTGTCCTTTGATTGCCAGCACTATTTTTGCCTCTTGGTTTCATGTGCATCCAACTAGGAAGTGAGAACAGGAATGCTAATCTTAGCTGGTTTGTGTTCAATATGTAAGGGTCTCACCTTCATTGTGGAGGATTTAAGTAAACCAGCAGCTATAAATGCTTTAGACTGCAGTTAGCAAACAATAATGATTAAATGTGATTATTATTTGCTTTTAGTGAACAGATCCTGCCTGTTGCGTCTGATGTGATACAATTGTATCCTGTCGACACTCATAACCAAACATAGGGCGAGATCTAACAAAGGTTTGTGTGTACAAAAACATGAGCAATCTCATTGCACATGCAAAAAAGATGAGATCCTGTATGAATAGAAACAGAATGCAGTGAATCTCATCAACCCTTATTTTATTGCAAACATAGGATAAACATATCAGATGTTGAAACTAAGAAGTTTTTATCATCTCACGGAGAATATTACTGAAGCTCATTTTGAATTTGATGGCAGCATTCATTCATTTTCCATACCGCTTATCCAGTTCAGGGTCGCAGGGGTTGCTGGAGCCTATCCCAGCTATTATCGGGCAAGAGCCGGGTACACCCTGGACAGGTCACCAGTCTGTCGCAGGGCCAACACAGAGACAGACATTCACACACACTCACATTCACTCATAGGGACAATTTAGAGTGACTAATTAACCAAACACGCATGTCTTTGGACGATGGGAGGAAGCCGGAGTACCCGGAGAGAACCCACGCATACACTGGGAGAACATGCAAACTCCACACAGGAAGGCCACTGTTGGAATTGTTAGAACCTCCTCCCCAGCCCGGGCTCAAGCTAGCGACCTTCTTACTGTGAGGCTGTGGTGCTAACCACCACGCCACCTTGCAGCCCTTGATGGCAGCAACACATCCCAATAAAAGCTGTAACACAGTGATGTTTACTATTGTGTAGCATCCCCTCTTTTAAGATCTGTCTGTAGATATCTGGAAAGAGAGGAGACCGAATTTTTTACTGAATTTTCAGGAGAGGAATGTTGTCCCATTTTTGTCAGGTGCAGAATTCCAGCTGCTCATAGGCCCTGGGCCATTTTTGCTGGATTTTTTTGTTATGATGCGCCAAATATTTTCTGTCAGTGAAAGGTCTGAACTGCAGGAAGGCCAGTTCAGCATCCAGACTCATGCAAAGCCATGCTGTTGTGATGGATGTCTGCTGTCCACAGATAATAAACTGGATGCTCCCTCTCCTCCTTAGTGTGCTGGACACGGCATCCATAGTTTCCAAAAAGAATTTTGCATTTTTATTCTTCTGACCGAGACAGAATGGTTTTCTACTTTGCCTCAGAACAATTTAAATTAGCTTTGCAGTGAAAATTAGCAATGCAACGATTTCCAGTAGAATTCTTGCCTGTTTGCAATGTGCTGCCTACAGAAGATCATCAGCATCTAGTTTTGACCTTTGGCCTTATTCTGTGCCTCCAGAGATTCCTCCAAATTTTCTGAATCTTTTGATGAGATTATACAATGATGGGACCTCCAAAGTGTTTGTAATTTTACATTGACAAACATTTGCCCTTTAGATATATTATTATCTTTACATCTGAGAGGCTCTGCCACTTTGAAATGCTCCTTTTATACCCTGTTATCCCCCCCCCCTTTTGTTACTGACCTGCTGCCTATTAACCAAACCAATTGTCAAATGCTCCTCCAGGTGCTTTTTATTTGTAAGATAACATATCAATGGACCCTTAGTTCTTAATTTAAAAACTTTTTGTCATAAAAGGTTGCTGAACACTGTCACTGTTACTGACACTGCAGACGGTACAACTACTGTACAACATTGTAAATATTAAACTTGATAAATGTCAACTTCAAATTAAACCCTGGGCGCTCTGGGTTCTGAAACAGGGCATCTATTATTATTAAATGTGCCTTTAGGACAGAGGTGTGCTTTTGATTTACCAATCTGTCACCATCAGAAGGTTTTACAAGTTTCAAAGTGAATGCAAAAAAAAAAAAAAAAAAAAAAAAAAAACAACTTTATATCTGATGAATCACCTCCAGAGACTCCCATTTGCTGAGTCATTCTGTCGTGATTGGGGATGCTGCATAGAAACAGGAAGTAAGTAACGTGGGAGGCTTTGAGAAAAAAACACTGATTCAGTGTCTCCTCCTCAGAGGCGTTATCACAAACACATGTGCAACAAACTTGAAGAACAGATGGTGAGTGATTTATGATCAAGAGTCATCCTGGTGTGACTGTTTCTGTTTTCACTGGTGTTTTAATTCCCATTTAAAATGTCTGAAGATTATAGCAATGCTCATGAGGCCCACATTTCAAGTTGCAACGTGAATAATGTTTTGTAGTTGACAATAGTTTTGCAGGATGTTCCATGTAGCAGGTGTTTCTAAGTGGAGAAAGTTCTTTAAATGGACTAATTATAGTAATTTCTGGCCGTATATTTTCATACAAGGACATTGCTGAAATGTCCTTGCATTCGAGAACAGCATTGAAATTGGGATACCACAGTTCCCACAGGACTTGATGCAAATAAAGCGGTAGATGAATGTTATAACATTTTGTGGGCAAGAACAGGCAATCGAAAAATAAACTGTGGGTCCGCGGGATTTCATATTGAGTGTCTCACAACACTTTTGCTTTTTTCCCCATGACAAAACAGAAAAAAACTCGCTTTTTTCACATAGAACATATCATTTTGAGGTCCTTACTTTACCTTACAAGGTAAAAGACAATGACTAGCCATTTTCATGACCTAGCAATTGTTTCTGCTAATAAAGCAGAGGACATTTACTAACCATAACTTTGCCTACCTGGAATTTAATGGTCATCAAACAGTGTAAAGTGAGTTTAAGTTATCTTAAAACTAATTTGAATGATTGAATAAATATAGATCAATCTCATGGGTGAACCAAAACATGAAAGCAGTGGCTTGTAAAACCAAAACAGTGAGCTCAAAGGAGATAAAACACACAAGGTGGTTATCTGTCAGTGTAACAGTATGAATCCCTTCTATCACATTAGTCATTTGATCCACTCACAGCAGATTAGTTGCATTTTCAGTATTTAATGTTTGATATTTCCTGCTAACCTTAACCTTTATTTTCTCTGGACTTTTCATAAGAACAAACAAACAAACAAAAAGAGCTCTTTAAAAATGGTAAGAAAGGTTTATTCAACATTTATGATGAGTGAGTTAAGGCATCGCACTTGTCATCATTACACAAATTTCAAAGGACTTCCAATATGGTAATAAACTGTGGCATTAGAAAACGGAAATGGGGCAAGGAAGTGTGGGAGTGTGTGGGGGCAACGGGGGAGGGATAAGGCCTGTTTTTGCTAAACTATGTGGTTCAGGTTAAAATTCAGGAAGTAAAAATTTAGCTGGTGACAAGAAAATATGATGTACACATGGATGTGGATATGGGAGCTGAGGGGTTACTGAGACAAAAAAAGTGAAGAGGAAACTGATGAGGAAACATAACAGGATATAGATACAGTATAATGTCTACATTTAAAAAAAAAAAAAAAGAAAGAAAAGAAAAGTTTTTTTTTTCCCACTGGAAACACGAATGTTTGGCTCCAATTAAGAACACAACAATCGCTGCAGTAAAGTGCTGAGGAGAAACCAATGCGGTCCGGCCACAAAAACTACTTATAAACAAGAGTGGGAGCGCTGAGTCCGACTGCTAGAAATACACACCGTGTTATAGCAGGGGATACTACAGAGGCAGCAGCACAGGAGGAGACAACAGAAAAACTTTCAGTTTCAAAAAAAAGTAGAAGAAAAAAATCTGGCTTTCTAAAGTGGACAAATGGAGTTTCATTTGCGTTCCTGTGCCCACCCATGCATTCATGTTTAGCCTTCATTACCAGAACTTTATAGTTATTTTCTTAAAGTGTTCACATATAAGCTGAAACAACTCCATGCCTTTACAGAACATAAAAACAAATTATTTGTACCAGGATTTGATAAATTTGTTAAAAATATACAGAAATTATGTCATGAAAGGGATAAAAACCAGGATGCAGCCTAATACTAACTAAATGCACTGGCAGTGACATTAACAATGCATTTTTTAAACCAACTTTTTAAAATGATAGGTCAGCTCATTAGCAAAAAAACAAAAACAATCACAGGTTCTTTTTAAAGTTCATTAGTGTGAATTTGACACATAATTGAGGCAGCAAATATTGATATGATCCAGCGTTGACATCAGCTCTTAAAGGTGTCATTTAAAGTTATCTGCAGCAGGCACAGCACATCCGTGAAGTATCAAGCAGTGCAGCTTGCATGCACAGGGTGGTGTCCCACAGTAAGCTTCCATGAAATTAGCCAATCAAAACAAAGTTGGCTTTAAGGAAGCAGATTTTTGTGGAAAAATCAGCTAAAAAAGGTTTGTTTCAGACAGAGAGCCAGAATAAAGGACCAGTATAAAATAAATAAGCATTTTCCGAAATCTAACAGTGACACGTTCAAGTGGAGCTCCCTGGATTAAAATTACAAAACAAAGTAAGCATGACAGATTTCCTTTAAGAGTGACAGCCATAATGTCTGTACTTCAGCATGATTTAAATTACTGTGTTAAACCTACAGAGTCTACACAAGTTGCCACAAGTAATTTGGTTGTGTGAGCAAATACTTTTGGAGTGTTGTGAAATCTTGATGACAGCAGGTGATATTAAAAACTGAAATATCAATATGTTAATACCACAAACATAATAATATCTGGATTTTGTTTGGAAAAGTTTACTTTTTTGGCCGACAAGTCTTTTTGCACACTTTGCTTTAGTTGTGGTGACACGCTTTCTCCCCCATCTTAGCAATAAATTTCTGCAGATCTATCTCAAGTTATGACATCAAAACACGGCTGGTAGACTACCAGTGGTAGTGAAGTTTAAATGGTATGCTGCTACCAAGCAAACCAGATTCAGTTTTTATCATCTTTGTTGTCATGGAATGCATGTAAAATTACACAGATGTACACAACTGCATAGATTGAACCAGAAAGTGAAAAACAAACTAAAGGCAGAGCAATGTTTTAAGCTAAATGCAAACATCTTCTTGACAGTAAAAACATAATTAAATTTGACAGCAATCAACTTTAACGTCACCAATTTATTAGCCTGCTAATGTCTGCTAGTTGCAACAAAACACTAAGTTTACTACTTACTGATATCAATGGGAAAGTTGTACCCAAGTACCGGGCATCTGAAATCTTGGCCTAATGATGGCACTGCTTGGAAAGCTCAAGATATGTCCCTTTCTTTTGTTATTTGCAAGTAAATCTTATATGTAAACATAAAAGTACTGGCCATACTGATTTAAAAACAAAACCAAAAGTAAAGCCAGCCTCTTCTTATGTGTTTTAGCTGTATCAGGGGCTCTCCAATGATACTTGGAATAACTAACAATTATCCGACTCTTAACAAAAATGCATGAAAGTGATTGCATCATTAAGCAAATGAGGAACAGAAAATGCAGACAGAGCTAAATTCAAAGTTTTATGTTTTGCTTAAAATACCTTGCACCTTGACTTTTAAACTTTACAAACAATCATTTGACCTTTGAAAAGAGAACAAATTCACATCCATGTTTTTTCAAATGTTCCCCTTTCTTTGGCAGCTCACATCTTGACACACGTTCTGTAAAATGTGACTCATACAAAATATTTAAAGAACAAAAGGTTGCAGTAAATTCACACAGAAACGTTGCAATTTTCAAGATTATAAAATCAGTATAAACAGAATGATTTGGTAGTTTTATACACATACAGATGCAGCATTACTTAGAATCTCTGGAAAAAAAATTGAATGTTTTATAGTGTTGAGGCACTCACAGACATGCTCTCAGCTGTGGAAGTGGAAGGTGCATGCACAGCTTAACTATCAGCCTTATAAAGAAAGTGTAGGCACAGTTTATTGCATGACACAAAGGCTAAGATGGAAATCCAAGGAATTTTCTTTCTCTATGAAGCTCTTTAATCTACAGAGCAGTTTCCATCACATCTGTTCTCTCAGCAGAAATTCATCAAGGAATTTTGTTCTCTATCGGTCTTGGTTTTAATCCAACGCTGCATTCCAAAACAGCCCCGCAGTCCAGAGAAAAAATCCACAACAGCCTCCACAAATGTCCAGTTTGTCTTTCGAATGAACACACGTAGGTGGAAAAAACTGGGGAAAAATATGTATTACTCGATGCCATATGAGAGTTTAGCCACATAGAAAAAAAAATCCTTGCATTATCCGCCGTCCATACAAAAAAATGTTAAGTCTGTTGTACTTCAGAGTATTTTTCCAACAAAGATTGGATGAGTACTAAGTTTCAGTTGATTTTAAATATGCTGAAGACATGATTGGCTACGGGATGGAGACTGAAGGACTGGCCGGTGACGGCCCTCAGCTCAGTGCCTTTGTCCAGTCGCAGGAGGCCAGATACCTGGCAAGGCTTCACGAAGTGGAAAAAGTGTGGGCCCGCAGAGGGGGTTGTTCCATAGCCCTCCATGCACTGCAGCTTCTGGAGCCTTGGGTCGCTGGTCACCACATCCAGTTTCACATACTGAGACTGCTTCTCATTGAACAGCACCTGAAAGAGCAGAGAGGATGACGTACATCTTATCAAAAGAAGTCTATAAAGGCTAGAGTGTACAAATATATACAGAGTATATACTCAGATGGTGGAATCAGCAGGAAAAGATCTCCTCCTTCCGACATGAAACGGCCATGCAGTTTGTCGAGTATATTATTATTGCAAAGAAAGAAACAATGGATTTCATGTACTGCTGTACCACAAGTTTTCTGTGGCCCAACATTTGGAGGGGATGACTAGTTTGCTGACTCAACCACTTACTTGCAGAAACAGATGCATTGAGCTGCAGCCAGCGAGTCTGCTGCAATTTGAACACAGAAATCGATCTGAGGCAGAAGGAACTGAAATGACGATGCAAATCTGGAGACCTAACCCCACTGTACAGAAAGAGCTGCAATTCATAACTTTTATTCAAAATATATCTTATTCTCAGAAAAGACACAATATGTGTGCAGCTAAGAGGAAATGACTATTGTATCAACTAAATAACTTCAGTCAATACTTTTGAGTTTTATGGACTGATGAAATGAGAGTGAGTCTTGATGGGCCAGATGGATGGGCCCGTGGCTGGATCGGTAAAGGGCAGAGAGCTCCAGTCTGACTCAGACGCCAGCAAGGTGGAGGTGGGGTACTGGTATGGGCTGGCCTGGTATCAGATGAGCTTGTGGAGCCTTTTCAGGTTAAGGATGGAGTCAAGCTCAACTCCCAGTCCTACTGCCAGTTTCTGGAAGACACCTTCTTCAAGCAGTGGTACAGGAAGAAGTCCGCAACCTTCAAGAAAAACATGATTTTCATGCAGGACAATGCTCCATCTCACGCATCCAAGTACTCCACAGCGTGGCTGGCAAGAAAGGGTCTAAAAGAAGAAAAACTAATGACATGGCCTCCTTGTTCACCTGATCTGAACCCCATAGAGAACCTGTGGTCCCTCATCAAATGTGAGATTTACAAGGAGGGAAAACAGTCCACCTCTCTGAACAGTGTCTGGGAGGCTGTGGTTGCTGCTGCACGCAATGTTGATGGTGAACAGATCAAAACACTGACAGGATCCATGGATGGCAGACTTTTGAGTGTCCTTGCAAAGAAAGGTGGCTATATTGGTCACAGATTTGTTTGGTTTTTTTGTTTTTGAATGTCATAAATGTATATTTGTGAATGTTGAGATGTTATATTGGTTTTCCTGGTGAAAATAAATAATTGAAATGGGTATATATTTGTTTGTTTATTGTTAAGTTGCCTAACAATTATGTTTGCCTAATACACCTGATGTAGAGTGTTGATGTAATTAAACCACAGCCCTTTATTACAGAGATGCACATCACCTGATATGCTTAATTGGTAGTAGGCTTTGGGCCTATGCAGCTTGGAGTAAGACAACATGCATTAAGAGGATGATGATGTGTGTACCGCGTTTTTAAATATAGATAAAGTGTCGGCATATGAAAATATTGCGATATTTCAGTGTATCTATGCTTTTTCCCATCCCTATTATTTAGACTGTCTGAAAGACAATCCTCCCCAAGACTTTTACAAAGAAATCAGGAAAAAACAGCCAACAATCTTTAATTACTTCGATTTAACAAACATGCATTTCTAACCAGTTTTTTGTCAATTCCATCACTGCAAGCGATACCTTTACGCTAAACATGTTTCAATGCTAAAAACCCCCCCAAAAAAACAGGTGTTTGATATGAAATGAAACTTTCAGACAAAATTAGGGTAAAAATACCGGTATATATCGTATATTGTTATCTAAGATAAATATATTGTGATATATTTGGTCCATATCGCCCAGTCGTAGTTGGGACAACTTTTAAAGCAGTCTGAGCTGGTTAAATCTGATTTGAGCAAACTTCTCAGCTTTCTGCATGCAACAGTTCGGGAAGTCTGTTTTTATCTCTGGCTCCATTCCTACGGTAGGCCGCGGCGTTGGTCATCTTAGCAGACTTTTTTTGTCCCCACACATGGCTGCTCTCCACCTGTAGAACTCATAACGCTGCTTTTTATTGACAATGTTAATCTCTTTTGGATTCGGCTGTCCGCCTTTTTTTTCACTTCTGCTAAAAGAGACATTGACATTGATTGTATACATCACTCAGTGCAGACCTGCCCACGAGACAACCTCAAACACCTGCTCCTCAGAAACTAGGGATGGGTACCGAAATCGGTACTTTTATTGGTACCTACCGAACTCCGTCGGTACTACCGGGTACCGATTCACGTAAAATCAAACGGTATCATGTTTCGGTACCTAAATGCATCCTTTTTAATGTGAGGTAGTGGAAGAGTTTGTTATTTCTGTGCCGCACGTGAACGTTGCATCGCAGCATGACATCAGCAGCAGCGGCCGCGTGGTCAGTCAGAAGCTTTCCTGCTTCACTTCTCTAAAACATCAAGTTCGCTGCATTATTTGTGATGCCAGCGGCGGGAACACGTCTGATCTGAGAAAGCAGCAGATTAAACACAATATTCTTTTCAAAGCTCCGTTCCCGACGCGTCATCTGCAGCCCGCAGAAAAAAAAGAGGGAGAAGTCCGTCAGCGCCTCGGCGGCTGAACAGATGTAATCGGGGGCAGATAATAACCAGCAGGTTCACAAACTGCCGTTCAAGAACTTAATACGATGTGAATGTTTACTGAATTTACCATCAACCCAGACAGTTAACCAGTTCTGGGGCGACACGCTTGTCACGTCTCTCCCTCCCTCTGTCGCATCCCACATCTTTATTAAACTCTTCATCACAGCGGAGTTTCCGCACGCGAGTCCACCAGCCCCCATACTTCCATCTGATAAATAAGAGTCTGCGTCTCTCTGAAACAGCTTGTCTGGTTTAACCAGCACGGCAGAAACTGTCTGCATCAAGTTAGTAACCTGATCCCTGCAGCAGGATCACAGCCTCCAGACCTGCGCAAAACGCCGCCACAAAATCAGTTTAGTGTCGGAGAATATTCCATCTTTTTTTCTCATTAAATTATTCTGTCATTATTATTATTTTGTCTGGAACAAACTCCCAGAAAGTCTCAGATCAGCTGGAACACTTGTTCTCAGCTGCATTCACATAGATTTTACTCTAAAGTTCAAATCTGCACGGCTCTATGCTCTCTCTTTTTAATCTTAAATATTTTTTATGTTTATCATTTTAAAATCATACTTCTACTTTTTGTTCTTAATCATTTTCCCTTTTACACCCCGCTGCAATGCTTGGTTTATCTAAAGCACTTTGAATTTTCCTGTAGGCTACATGAAATGTGCTGTATAAAAAAACTTGCCTTGCCATTAAGTTTCCCTGTTACCAGACGCTCTGACGTCATAGAGAAACAGCTGGATTTTGCTTTAATATATTATTAAAAAATTCTATGTTGAGGATGAGAAATAAATCTGTTATTGCCATATAAACACACATAAAAGTACCAAAAACTGGTACCGTTTGGTACCGGTACCGATTCGCAGGTACCGAAAGTTGGTACCGTATCGATTCAAATGTGAAAGGTACCCATCCCTATCAGAAACACTCTCTTCCTCTTTGTGAATCCATCTTTAAGGACTGGGAATGTTGACAGCTCAATAAACTTGCCTCCTTTTATCCTACTTTTGAAGCTCTCTATATTCCTGTCATGGCCGC
Organism: Atherinomorus stipes; assembly: GCA_023101725.1. NCBI lineage: Eukaryota > Metazoa > Chordata > Actinopteri > Atheriniformes > Atherinidae > Atherinomorus > Atherinomorus stipes. Next base: position 611,909 of record JALJCO010007028.1, on the reverse strand, counting down.
CATTTGAAACCCAGTAAAGCATCTACGTATGTCATGACCCCGTCGGTGTAAATATTCAATTCAGCCCCAGAGAGAATTACTCCTAAACACATCTTTTTCCTCCAAATCATCACAATATGGATCTATTCTACCTGTAACCTGGTTACATCAGGAATGAATCCATACCCCCCGTCCACATCGGTTTTCATATGCCTCGTAACGCTAGCAAAAGAATTGCAGCCACAGCAAATTCAAGCCAACTACTAAGTTCAAGAATTTGTTTAAATATGAAAATAAAAAACAGATATATGTCTCTGGAATGTCTTGCACTTCATCTCTCTCCCCCACATTGGAAAAGACAAAATGCACTTCTGTTTATTATATCATCGTCCACCTGGTCCTAATACAGGGTTTATCTGATTTCTCTGACTTTTTAATCCAAATGAGTTTGAATCACAAAGTCTTTTTATTCAGTGCACATACGGAATCTAACTGTGACAGCCTTCATTTTCTTTGTCTGTGCTGAATGAAGGACTCTGCATTCAGCTCGATGCGGCTCCACTAAAAGGAAAGTGGTGATTCAGTTTAACACTGTCCTTGATATAACTCACTGCTGTGGACCTTGAAGCAATCACGGAGAAAACTTTAAAGAAAATGGTGGTCAGTTAAGAGTGATGAATGTTTCTTGGCCTGGAAAGATTGCCGTATAGCATATCAATGAGTCCTGTGGGGGTTAGAATCACCACATACTGTACTATAAACAACTAATATAGGAAAATTAAAACAACCTGAAGTTTCTATTCAGCACTTTGGTTAGGTAGATGAAGAGTCAGAGTGCTCTTGAGCAGAGTATCCCCTCAGTTCTCAGCTGCAAGGTTATAATAGTTTTGGATTTTTAATTATGTTTCAGTTTTTATTTTGTTTTGACTTTTTGTTTTTCAATTCAGTTAGTTTTCGTTAGTTTTTTGAGCAGATTTGCTAGTTTTTATTAGTTTCTATTTTTGGAAAATGTTAAGTTTTAGTTTAGTTTTTATTAGTTTCAGTGTTAGTTTTAGTTTTGGGGGGTTTTCTTTTCAGCAAATTATAGGTGTTTGTCTGGTATAACATTCAAAATCATCAGAAAGTCACTTGGAGTAAAACCAGTAGAGCAAAGTAAATAGATTAAATAGAAATAGATTTCAAATCAAGCCAAAGGACTCAGGTATTATATTAGTTTATAAAGACTAAAACTAAGGATGCTTCTGCAATAATTTTAGTTAGTTTTAGTTAGTTTTGTAAGGATGCAATACAGTTTCAGTTAGTTATCCTTTTGTTAAAAACTGTAGTTTTTATTTTTATTTCAGTTAACTGTTAACAGTTAAATGTTTTTTCAATTTTAGTTTTAGTTTTTTCGTTAGTTTTAGTTAACTATAATAACTTTGCTTAGCTGTAATGATTTTATGGACTTTTTCCTCTTATCTTGACAATATTTTTCGTTCAACAATTAGCACTATTGCCTGATGCACAATAAACAACAATGATGAAAATCTTGTAAAACTATTGTCAGTCAATACCTCTAAGTCATCATTATGCCTGTTAGGCCATATCTATGCTCCCTTTAAGTGCATAAATAGTTACATCTGTTCCAGATGTTGTCAAACGCTGCTGCCCATTCTGTATATGCTTATACTGTACGTCCCTATTATATTGGCATGGTTACTGGGCGGCGCATCCACTAGCGGGGATTGCAGAGTTAATTTCTTACGTCCAGTCTTACTCACAAAATGGCGACACTGGAGGCAACGAGATAATTATAAGAGATGATGCACACTCTCAGAAAGAGACATAAAACGAGGCAGCACAGTAGATGGCAATGGTCTGTGCAGTTATGAAAGATATTATAGCTTCTACTTCTTTGTTCCTTTCATTGATTGCACATGAGCTATACTACAAAAGTACCTCTGCTATGCTACTGCTCAGTTTGTTATGTTTGGATAGGCATCCTGCAGACTCTGAAAACTGACTGAAATATGCAAATGAAAGATACAAGAGTCAGACAGAAGGCTCTGTCCATATCATTTTATGAAATGGTGCGGTAGCAATCACCTCATCTTAAATACCTGCAAGACTAAAGAGATAATTGTTGACTTCAGGAGGAGCAAGAATAAGCAGCATAGTCCTGTCTACATCCTGGAAGAGGGGGTGGAGGTGGTGGAGAATTACAAATACTGTACCTGGAGTTCAACTGGACAACAGACTCAACTGGAAATGCAACACTGACTACATCTACAAGAAAGGTCAGAGCAGACTCTACTTCTTAAGGAAGCTGAGATCATTCAACGTCTGCACCAAGATGTTGCAGATCTTCTATAAGTCTGTTGTGGAAAGTGCAATCAGCTTTGCAGCATCTGCTGGGGCAGCAGCATCAGAACCAGAGACTTGAAGAAACTAAACAAGCTGATCAAGAAAGCTGGTTCTGTGCTGGGAATAACTCTGGAGCCGCTGGAGCTGATCGTTCAGAAAAGAATGCTGCACAAGCTGATGAAGATGATGGAGGATTCTTCCCATCCTCTCCACAACATGGTGAAGAATCAACAGAATGTGTTCAGTGGGAGGCTGTGTCAGGTTTGTTGTAGAATGGCGAGGTACAGAAATTCATTCCTGCCAGCAGTATCACCCTGAAGAACAAAACTGACTGATTGATTATTATTGTTGTATTATTATTTCATATATGTTATATTGTTCAAAAAATTTAAAAAAAAATAGAGTACGAGCTTATTACAATTCTAAATTTCCCTTCTGGGATAAATAAAGTATTTTTCATTTAATTTCATATGAGTATTTAGTGTAGGACACAAATAAGGCTTTAGACTCTATCTCAAATAGACTAAAGAATTTCTACCTCTTACCATCACATCTGTACTCAACCAGATTCATCTGTTTTCATTAATTTGCAAATTACCAAAAGCCCTCAATGTTCTAGCCAGTTACAGTCCAATATCCAACCTTCCTTTGTTTACTATGATCTTTGAAAACATGTTTTAAATTCGCCGGCGCTCAATTTATGACCCATTTGTAGAACCAGTCCGGATTCAGTTTACACCATTAGTCCTTAAACTAAAACTCACTTCACTGTATACTGTAGGACTAGACTATATTTGACTTATTGCTTCCGATAAAGGTTGTATGTCTGTGTTGGCCTTTTTAAATCTCAATGCTGCATTTGACATCATTAACACAATATCTTAATACAAAGACTTATGGGATCAAAGGCACTACTTCAGATTGATAAAAATCATACTGTAGCTGTTTAATAAGATTATATAATGGGCCCTTTAAAGATGCCAGAGTTAGTTATGGAGTTCCTCAGGGTTCTCTTATTGGTCCCTTTTCATTTGTTTTATACATGCCTCCATTGCGCAAATTGATCAGAAAATATGAAATGTATTTCTATTTTAAAGTACAAGACACCCAGTTTTATCTGTCCATGAAACTTGGAGAAACTAAGTTTCATGGTTAGGATTACTCTTTTAATTTACATATTAAATAGGTTTCAAAGGTGGCATTTTTCTTTCATCTGTGGAATATTGTCAACATCAGAGGCATTTTCCTCAAAATGATGCTGAAAAGATGGTTCATGCTTTCATAACATCTAGGCTGGACCTCTGCTATGTGGTTTTAGCTTGATGCACAAAGAACTTGCTCAAAATCCTCGAGTTGATCCAAAACACTGTTGCCAGAATGCTGACAGGTACTCCTAAAGACACCATAGTTCTCCTGTTTTGGTCTTTTTTTACTGGCTCTGGTCTAGAAAAAAATATATCATTCTTTCAATAAAATACAACGCCCTAAATGGCCAGATCCCATCTTATTTGAAAGATTTTGTTGCTTCCTGTACACACTACTTATAAAATTTTAGGGATATTTGAGTTATTGCCTAATTTGACCTTCTTTTAAACTTTTACATGTACAACATTTTAATGTTTAAGTACTTTCAAACATGATGTTTTCTAATAAGATGCCCCCCAAAACAAAAAAACAAACAAAAAAGAGCAACAGAAGTGCCTAAAACCATACAGTAAATCAACCACAAAATGTTTTGGTTCAAAGACAGCTTTTATCTAAGCAGTCCTCGTCATTATACTGTTCACACCATAAGACCAAGACCCATGACAAGTTATTAAGACATTGACATTTTTAAGTTTTGTTATATCCACCACTTTTGTGAGATTTTGTTTAGATAAATTGTTTGAGATAAAGGAATTACTGTTGTATTATTTTACTTAAATATTCAGTGTTAATAATATATCATCACTGTAGCTAGAACCTTTTACATTTTACATATAGGCTACTGTATTTCACCCAAAAGTTGAAAAACCCTAACCTTAACCCTAACTAACTCCAATAGTGCTCTTCATTCCCAAAATGTTGGTTCCAGGAATTTATACTATATATATATATATATATATATATATATATATATTGTATATGTATATATATATATATATATACGTATATATTTATATAGTATATCATCTGTAAGTCATGTGGCCAAGTCCAGTCCTCAAGAGCCACCATCCTGCAACTTTTAAGATGCATCCCTTCTCCAACACACTTGAATCAAATAAATTGCTCGTTACCAGATTCTGCAGAGCTGAATGTCATGTGCATGAGGTAATTCAGGTGTGTTGGAGAGGGGATGCATATAAAAGTGCCCAGATTGTGGCTCTCCAGGACTGGACTTGGCCACGCCTGCTCTAAGTCTTGCCTTTAAAGCCAACTATTACAGGGGCATAGACAATGAGGACAATGGGTGTCGAGGTGGCCAACTTGTACTGGACTAAGTGCACTGAGTAGAAAATAAAATTGTACATATACAAGCCGCCACACATTTGTCAATAAGCCACAGGTGTCCACATTGTAACATGAGATATACTATAAATTCTGAGCTACAACTCGCTACTTTTTTCACATGCTTTGAGCACTGCGGCTTGAACAACTACAGATGGATTGTTGTGACAGACAATTGGGAAAATCAGCTTTATTGATAAAAAAGGTGGAAGTGCTAAAACACTCCACAGAGCTGAGAGTACCTCAAAGAAGATAATCCTCTGCACTTTGTAGTACATTTGTTTGATTGTTAATACTGTAGAAATTATTATTGTAGTTTTAAAGAATAGCAAACTTGCATTTATGGAATATATTTTATAACACCGCTATCAAACTGCAGAATCCAGCAGAAACTCACCTGGCAGAACAGGAAGTAGACGCCTGTCCTCTCTACAGTGAAGGTGCCTTGCTCCTTATTGTATCTCACTGCTTTACTCATATTCAGTGTCCTCTCCTCCCAGCCCTTTATCACACCGCCATCTCCCACTATAAAACACACATACATAACCCTGGTTATTCATCATATAGCCAAAAAGATCTCAAGATTATCCTCTATCCTTTAATGACTCTTACCTTGCTGAGAGGAGTCTTTGGTTACTGGTGGAAAGAAAGAGACAACAAAAGAGACAGAAAAGGGAAAGTCAATTAAGATTTTATGAGCGCAATCTTATAGGGGCATATGATTGAGAACACTTCAGCAGATGCTACACGAGACGGCTATAAGGGATCTGCCAAGCCACTTACTCTCAAAATGAGACGCCGCTTTCCTTCCATTTCCATTCCTCCCTCGAACCGTCCCCCCTTCAAAATGCAAAGACAGGCAGAATGTGACTTTGAATGCAAAGAAAATAATGTCTGTGGCTTTTTCGATAAAACAATCATTTCCATTTGTATCAGTTTAATAACACGGTGTGTTAATTTGCTGCCATTTTGGTTCAACCTGGCTGGCTTTAACTTGGTTAGCAGATGGGCAAAGGATTTCCTTTCACGTGCTTTAATATATTTCCTCAAACTGTAATTTTCAGTCAAAAGCGTGTGCCTTCTTTTTTTTTTCCCTGAGGGGGATAATCTTAGTGCCGGCTGGTCGCAGTCATCTAGAACATACCGAATAAAGAGCTGGAGATGGAAGGACGGGGACAAAGAGGTTTGTGAGTGGAGAGGACTGTGAGTGGGGGCAAAAGAAAACAAGATGAACAGGGGAAAAGTGAAGAAGAAAGCATTTAAAAAAAAAGACATTCAGAGACACAGCTGAAGGGCTAGAATGCTAAATAAGAAAAATGAAGTGCTGGAAAAAGAGAGTCAAAAAGGTCTTTGGCTTCTCTTTGACCCAAAACAGTCAATTAAGAACAGAGTGAAGCAACTGCGACAACCTCTTCTCAGACAAATACAATAAATAAAACACAACACTGGAACGCCAGAGCTGAAGAACGGCTGGTCTTGTTACTCACTAAAGCTTTATTTCAGCCTTGTGATCCAGCCAGAGGGGAAAGATTTTAAATGCTGATACAATCTGAATAGTCTTTGCATGAGCTGTGAAATGCATACTTTATGTTTCAGGATGAAGCAGCCAACCACCAGACTGCAGCCATCATTCAGGAATATTAAGTCCCTGCTAAAATAATTCACAGGTGGGTGACTTTGTAGAATTTTGATTTGCAACGGGCGAGCATAAAGCCCTCAGGCTGGCCAGATTTTTCCTGACTTGAGCTGTCATTCAGTAGAGAACATAACAGCAGTGTCCTGCTGAAAGGCTGGACCGCTGCGGTCAACTTTCCACAAACTGGAATGCTGTTTGGGCTTTTTCTTTTCCATTGATATCCATGAATTTCTGAACACTGTTTCTTGTGTTTTGGCTAAACAAAATAGGATATCAGTCACTGCAGAAAGAAAGCGTGCACTGTGCATATAGAGGATGTCAGTGGGGGGAGAAATCCTAGCAAGACATGCTGCTCTCTTAACCCTCGTCTCATTTGGACATTCATCCTTTTGCTGATATCCAAGACAAAACTGTCTGAAGTTTCACTCTCTTACAAAATGTGAACAATCAAGCAGTCTCATGATGGTGACGGAAGCAATGGCTATAAATACCACAATGATAGGTCATCAAATATCACTGCTTTCACAACAAATCATAGCTGTGTCAGTCGTGTGCTCAATGCAGGGGAAAAAGAAATTCTATTTTGTTGCCCAAAAGCGTGCAGCAATGCCAGCTGGTTTTCTTGGCTTTGAGGTCGTCCCGGTCGGACCTGTAATTTCTAAGACAGTCATCCAGCTGCCTACTTTTTCCTGTGTCAACTTTTAGCAGTGGGTAGTGGCTGCGGCTCCCTAGACCTGACCAAAGTGGCATGTGGACCAAGACCGGCCAGCATTTGTGTTAAATGTCCTTCCTCAAAAAATACAGCAGAACAGTTGGTGAAATGTTCGGCCTGTGGTGATCCGTTCAAAACGTCTTTATGTCGGTGGTGCAGAAGTCAAGAAAATGCCGCTGGGTCAAGCTTTTCATTTGCATTACCATCTCTCTTTACTCGTTCCAGCAGCAGCTCTCTCTTCTCCAGAATGAGCTGAACAATAGCCTTCCTCTGTGTATTGACCTGTTGAAAAACAGAGAAAACCCACAAGATTAACAAATGCCCCGTTAATTTCTTAGGACTTTCTCTGGCTGAGAGCCCACACAGTCACAGACGGCTGCTCCCCCCCCCCCCAGCCAGCTACACGAGCAAGCTCTCGTTCTCCATTATCTAGCCCCTACTGCCATGCTAGTTTTAGATCTGCCACTTCCTCAGAGAACCGTTGCGACACCTAATGCATGTTTTCAATCCTTTACATTCCTCATCTGTCTGCAAGAAATGATTTTTGTCAAGCCAGCAAAGTTTTAAATCTTGGCCGGGGGCTTGCTCCGGGACCAAATGAGGCCCTCATCAAGCGTTAGGAGAAGCTGCTCGGGGGGGAAATATGTTTAAATTTACAGCTACTGTGGAAAAGGAGGGAGAAAGAGTCGCACTCGGCTCCCATCAGGAGTTGGCAAACAGTCAAATGGCCAGAGTGGGGCCCCTTGGGAAATGCTCCAGCATCAACACTCCACGTGTCTGATTTGTATGTGTGTGTAAGGGAGAAAGAGTGCGCAGGTTTGTCAACATGATCCACAGCCAACCTGTCCCACTGATCTCAAATCCAGTGCAACCACACTGTAAAATTTTTGACGTAAAATATGAGTTAAAGGCCTGCCTTAAAATTTTGAGTTGAATGGAACTTTTTTTTTTTTTATCTGTTTAAGATGTGTTTGATTTAATTTATAACAACAACACAGCAGAAGGTTGTTCATTTGACATGGAGTAACACATTGGGACAACAAAAATGCCAAAATGCAATTTACAGTGCAGATTTTGGAATAAAATCTGACCTCAAAACCAGCTTCCATTGTGGTTCAATCTTTCTCAAGTCTAAAATTTGCAGCAAGAACTTTAAAGAGGGCTTAACTGCTATTTCTGTGCTGTTTTCTACCAGTTTAACTCAAGTTTAAGTTCATCCTGACCTGTGCTTGAGGAGTGTGCATATGGGCTGCAAATGATTTACACTTGCTGCACTTTATCACGTCTCAAGCCTCAGTGCAGTCAGTGGGGGCATGAAGCCTCAACAGCCAAATAGTTGAGGCTTTCCAGTAAATTGAGATAAAACTGGAGCGCAACTGGCACCGGGGTAATTAAATATTGCAGGGGGAGACAGAGAGAGAAAGAGGGGGGGGCAAAAAAATATGCAGCACCACCACACAACCTTACAGCACCTATTAGTAATAAGCAGAAAATAGTGCAACTGCATAGAGTGCGTGCAAATGGGCGAGAGAAAGGAGGGGTGAAGAAGTGTGGAATTGCATTTGGCCCCCCACAAAGATTCCCGTAACCGCAGCCACAAAAGAAGTTGCATAACACTTGAATGTATGTCAAAGTTGCAGACAAGTAAATATTATTGCTGTTCAAATATGCATGCTATTCACAGAGGGGGTGTTTGCAGGCTTGATTGGCTTGCAAGTGTGCTACAAACCTGCTCAAGTCGATCTTGCAGGATCTTAAAGGACTGAGAGAGGTCCCGCGTCTGTCGCCAAGTCCACGCCGTAAACAGCGAGCTGCATGCGGCCAGAGACAGAGCCACCAGGGCCAGAGAAGCCCAGAAGACCCGCAGCTTGCGCATTCTCCTCCTCTGCAGAATCCGATGCATGTTGGTGCACACTCCACTGCTACTCACCGCCGCAGACCACTCGAAATTTGCACTTTAACTCCATTTCAGCAGAGCGCGAAGTCGCCTCAAATGCATTTCAGTCCAAATGTCCATTTTGGCGAACAAAACGCGCGAGAAGACAAACTGGAACTGCTTTTTAGGAGAGTAGATCCGCTGTTTGATTTGATCTCTCAGATGGCTTAAAGCAACCAAACATCAGCTCCTTTCTCCCCACAGATCATAGCCACAATCCTCCTTGTGTGCAGACCGACTCTAAATATAAGAAAAGTGTGCAACTTGCGCACATCAACTGTTGCATCCTTTTCCTTGCGATTCGTTGACTCAGCTCTCTTGTCTTCCCTTTAAACGGCGCGCTGGGGGTCAGACTATTAGAAAGACTGAGCACACATCAGAGTGAAATCACACACACACACACACGCACACACACACATACACCCTGCTGGGGGTGAAGTTTGCGGGCGCCAGCCCGCTGGCACCAGCTGTGGGGAAATCAACGAGATGCGCGCAAATACAGCACACGAGACGCACCGGAGCTTCCGCCGCCTGTCAAATGACTTTCATCAACTGGCATGCCCTCGATAGCTGTACATGTAGGTGCCGTTCATGTGTGCAGGGGTGGGCTACCGTGCGTAACCACACGGTGGCTGTATAGACTGTTCTGTGAGGTGATTTTAATCCAACTGCGCTCCTCAGGCGAGTCCAGGAATTCGGTGTTTTGATAGATTCTGCAAATGACATGAATCTAGTAATAACACACACTAATTGAATTGATTCAAAATGAAAATAGAATTAAATAGAACAGCAGAGCGCCACAGAAGCTAAAATAAATACTCTGGAAAAACACATTCCAACCCTGTAATAAATTAAACAGTGCAGTAGTCTTCTCATTCCAAACCAAACTCACCTTTTTGTGACAAGTAAGTATTGTATATTCCCCTATCGGCTAGAAATAGCAGCCCAAATTGGCAAAAAATTGCTATTTTAAAAGAATGAAACATCATTATCATGATGATAAATTGATATTCAAAATCAATTGCCAAAAAGAGAGCTGAAATGAATGGTAAAGTCATATTTGTTCAGGTTTTCTTTAAGCAGTAATATCATTATTGTGACAGCTGAATGGTAATACTGGAAGTTTGATTTTGTGACCAATTTGAATAGTGTAGTGAAGTTAATAGTCATCATTTGGCAAGGATTAAATAGAAAAAAGATAACAGGAGAACCCAAATGTGACTAATCCAGTGATGTCCTTAACTTTGGAACCACTGCCCTGAAACATCTGTTGGTTGTTTTAGACTGGATCTTTGAAAAAGTATTGCAGGTTTATTTATAATATAGTTAGCCCTTGCATTAAGCCAAATGTCATAGTGAATTGAAAGATTTCATGAGGAAAATCCCCCCCCCCCCCCCATTTTTACGTATTGCGTGTCAAAGGACAAAGATAATCAACAAAATTAACCTGCAGAAATACAGAGCAAGAGTTTTGCTCTGATTGTGAGGGGTTGCTTCAATGTCTCATGGACTTAACAGTGAATTGAAACAGTGAATAACATTGTGAATTCTGCGTTATACTAAAAATGTGAAGAGTTTTTAACAGGATAGTGATCATTCACTATCAAACCACCAGGCAATGACTCAGAGAGAAGGAATGGGGAATTGTAAAATGGTTGCATCATAGCAGGAATTCAAGTGTCACTTAAATGTTGAAAAGGTTTTAAAAACATGGAGATCAGGTAAGTAAACATAAGCAGGAGCAGCACATTATAATTATACCCATGATTATTGTAATTAGCTTTAGGAGTTTTTCTTTTACATGTATTCCCCTTTCTGTTTCTGTACTTAATCCTATGTATTACACATACTTTTTGTTATAATGTGTGTTGCGGATCGAGCTGTTTTTAACCTGATCAAGAAAATTTTGCAAAATGATTTCAAACCTTGATCTATATGCTTGGTTAAATCAATTTTTTTGAATGGCAATACTGAAGAATGTAACATTTATGTGAAAATGTCCTTTTAATGATATTTTTCCAAAGATAAGGATTATCAACTATATTGCATTTGATCAATTATTTCTTATATTTCTTCTTCTTTTCTTTTCCAAGTCTACTGGTTATATTTAGGCTCATACTGAGCCAGGAAGTTCCACCACATTATGTTAGACAGGTGGTGTTTGTGCGCCCTCTGTACATGTCTCGTATAAATACCTTATTCCTTTCTTGATAAACTCACAGACAGAACAAACCATGATTGCTGTACACTCACACATCACTTTAAGCAGTAGTATGACATATTTTATTACTCTGATCACTCAGCAGAGAAGTCAAATACATCAAGACAGTAAAACACACTTAATGATTTCAAGACTGACTGACCACAGAGAGCCCACAATTCATCTGTGAAGCCAACATCTGGCTTTCATGCAAGCTCTAGACTGAATGTGATGAAGATTTTTCTTTTTTCCCAAACCCAACAAACAACTAAATTATAGCATCTGCATTTTTGTGTCCAAAACCATCACACATTTGGCTGAAGTCATGTGAAAAACTTGTGAATCCATTTTTGGTGATTTTCATGTTTCAAATTAGGCTGATGTTAGTGCTCCTTTGTGAGCTAGGGGAATTTATTTTGACCCCCACAAAGCTCTTAAAAACCCAGCTGATGAAGCCTAAAATGCCACAATGTTCCCAAAGAGTCGATATTAGGATTCACAAGGTCTCCAGTCACCTTTATTTTCATACATGCAAAACTATAAATGTGATTACTTAAAAATGATACTTCTGGTGGTAGAAAAGGTTCCACAAAATACCGAGACTACCTCTCAGCCT
>JALJCO010007027.1:0-98956 GCA_023101725.1 Atherinomorus stipes | reverse complement strand
GATGTTCATGAACTCATCAGAGATTGTGAAGGAAGACAATACAACATGGCTCAAGCAGACAGATCACAGTTAATGCAGGAGATGGAGAACATTGTGCTGAAAAACAAAGGAAGGTTTCTCACCTTCACTGAAGACACCAGAAGACCAAAGTCTGAAGAGATCAAACCAAGATTAAACCTGGTTGTGTTTGGGAGGAGAGGAGCAGGGAAGACCTCAGCAGTCGAGGCCATCTTAGGTCAGACAGAGCTTCATTCAGTCTCCAGCTCATCAGAGTGTGTTAAACATCAGGGAGAGGTGTGTGGACGTTGGCTTTCTCTGGTGGAGATGCCCGCATTGTGTGGAAAACCTCCAGAGGCGGTGATGGAGGAATCATTCAGGTGTGTCTCCCTCTGTGATCCTGAGGGTGTCCACGCCTTCATCCTGGTCCTACCTGTAGGTCCCGTCACTGATGAAGACAAGGGAGAGTTGCAGACCATCCGGAAAACATTCAGCTCTCAAGTCAACGACTTCCTCATGATTCTGCTCACTGTGGAGTCAGATCCTGCAGCTCCAGCTGTCGCTGACTTCATCAGAGAGAACAAAGACATCCAGGAGCTCCATCAGAGCTGTGGAGGAAGATCTGTTGTTCTCAACATCAAAGATAAGCAGCAGGTGACTGATGTGTTACAATCAGTAGAGAAGATTAGAGCTGAGAGACCAAAAGGATTTGATAAGGACACGCTCACCAAGGTTCAGATGGAGATGGTCTCAAGACTCACAACTGAACTGCAGGATGTGAAACAGAGGAAGAAGATGAGAGGTGGTGAAGAAAATCTGAGTAATGATTGCCTCAGGATGGTGCTGGTTGGACGGACTGGCAGCGGGAAGAGTGCAACTGGAAACACCATTTTGGGTAAAAAACATTTTACATCTAGAACCAGCACAATGTCGGTCACAAAGTTTTGTGAGAAAACAGCAGGAGAGTTTGATGGTCGTCCTATTGATGTTGTCGACACCCCCGGCTTGTTTGATACGTCTCTGTCCAACGAAGATGTTCAAGAGGAACTTGTGAAATGCGTCAGCTTGTTGTCTCCTGGACCTCATGTGATCTTACTGGTCCTGCAAATCAGCCGGTTTACAGAAGAAGAAAAAAAACTCTGTGGAGTTGATCAAGAAATACTTTGGTAAAAATTCAGAAGATTACATCATCATCGTATTCACCAGAGGAGATGATCTTGGTGATCAGACAATTGAGGATTACATCGAAGAGTCCGAAGACTTTGTAAAGAAACTGATAAATGATCTTGGAGGACGTTATCAAGTCTTCAACAACAAAAATCAGACTGATCGCGCACAAGTCAGAGAGTTGATGTCAAAGTGCAACGAGATGCTAAAGAGAAATAATGGCACCTGCTACACGACTGAGATGTTCCAAGAGGCCGAGGCAGCGATTCAGAAGGAAGTGGAGAAGATCCTGAAGGAGAAGGAGGAGGAGATGAAGAGGAAAGAAGAGGAACTTAAAAGAAAACATGAGGAAGAAATGGAAATCCTGACTAGACGATTAAAACAAGAGAGAGCAAAAACTGAAGAGGAGAGAAAACGGAAAGAAAAACAACTAAAAGAAATGGAGGGAAAAATTCAAAATGAACGTGACGAGAGAAAGAGAGAACAGGAAAAAAGAAAAGAAGAAGAGAGAAGCAGGAAGCAGAAATATGAACTGGAACGTCAGGAATGGGAGCTAAAACTCAAAGGAGAGTTGGAACAGAACAGAGAAGAGATGAGAAAACAGAGAGAGAGATGGGAAAATGAACAAAGGCAGTCATGGAAGAAACGATATGAAGAAGAAGAACGGAGACGAGAGGAGGAGCAGGAAAGACTTAGAAAGCTTCAGGAGTCATACGAACAGGAAAGAACAAAATATGAAAACCAAAGAAAAGAAGGAGATCGTCTGAGACGAGAACAGGAGGAGAAAGAGAGGAAAGAACTGGAGGAAAGTTATAAAAGAAAACTGGATGACATGAAAAAGAAATATGAAGAGGAGGCCAGGAAAAAGAAAGCTGAAGAATTCAATGAGTTTAGACAGAAATGCACAAAAGATTTCGCAGCTCTGGTGGAGAAACACATGGAGGAAATAAAGGAAGTGACGCAAAGGCATGAGAGAGAAATGCAGGAGACTGAAAAGACACACGACAGAGACACTAAACTGTTACAAAACCTCTCTAGCCACAAAGAAAAAGAGTTGAAAGAGGAGATGGAGAAAATGAAGAAAAATCAAGAAGAAGAACTAAAGCGACTGAAAAAGGAGTACAAAGACAAATGTATCATCCTCTGATCCTCCTGTTGTTTCAGTTCCTGATATCTAAGCACCCTGAAACATTTACAGCTCTGTTGCCTGCTCTTACTTTGAACCTGAACGGTCCATGGTGTATGGATATGCTGGTCTCTCTCCATCCTTTGGGAATTTTAGAGTTCATAAATGCTAAAAGCTAACACGGCTTATGTTATATCATTTATATAACAGATTTGTGCTCAAATTGTTAAATAAACAGTTTCATTTTAGGGTATTTGTTGGATTAAGTTTGAGGAATTACAACTATTTTACGTCTCTTTTTTAAGTTGTTTGACAAGTGAAGATAACTATAATGAAATATTCATTTTTATTTTTTTGTAGAGTTTTGTTTTCACGAGTCTTTGCCTAGCCCTCACTTATTACAGATGCCTTCAATTGTTGTTTTTTATGTTCAGTTTTGTGGAAAGTTATAAAATACAGCTCCAAGTAATTTTTATCACAATAAATTTCACTTTCAAACACTCCTTGGTTTTTTTGGTAGTTTGTTGTGTTGTTGTCCATTTGTAATCTGTAACGGTGTGTTCAGACCAAGCCCGATTTGAGCGTCAAGGGCGTCAGGTTTACATGCAAAGTCAATGGCCGACGCGCGTCGGAGTGGCGTCGAAAACCGTTTGGCGCGTCAAGTTTTGAGATTTTGAGCGTTTGACACGTTACGCAAGGGCGTCAGCCGTCGGAGTTGGAAAATCTGAACTTTGGCGTCTTGACGCGGGGCGTCAACCAATCAGAGCGAGTCATGACACAGACACACATTTTCTGACAGGAGGGGAAACACCCAGAAGAACCAGGGGAACCTCCTCTCTCTCTGAAGACAGAGGAGGATAAACTGTGATCTGTGTCCGGTCCCAGTTTCTGAATGGTGGTTTGATGACCTGCTGTCCTGATGGGATGTACTGGGCTTATAATGCTGCCCCACATCGGGACAACAGGTTGTTAAACTGGGCCGGATCAGACGGCTGAAAGCGCTGCTCACCAGCGCAGCTCCTAAATGATGAAACTCATCACACTCAGAACACCTGGAATCATCTGGTGAAACAGACACAGCGCAGAGATGTCCGACGACGACATTCCCTGCTTTATTTATCACATAAAGCCGAGCCGCTCTCTCTCCTGCATCTGCCATGGTGCAGACAGACCGGTGAAAGGAAAAAGAAAAAGGAGGGGCTCCTCCCGAGGCGCGTTGAGCGCGGCTTGGCTGGACATCTCTCGCCACCGCAGGCGGCAAACGGAACAACCTACTTTTTAGTGACCAAGCGTCCAACTTTGGGTGTCAGGCGCGATTTTGACGCCCAGATTGCACTTGGTCTGAACACACCGTAAAGCTTCAGATCAACTCTGCAGCAGTTTCTGTAGACTTACTTCTATCAGGTATTTTTCTGTACCCCCTACCTAAAACATCACAAGTCCAGGTCTGCAGCATCTCATCTCCCAGTGTACAGGGTTGATGGTGCAATATCTCCTGAGCTGTCCGATGGTGGACCATGGAAATGGTTCTTCATATCATCACTGAATGCTGCCTGTGCCCGAGTTTTTGCCATAGCCACATTCTTCTTTGCTTTCTGGTTGCTGCATCCAAGGTCCCACAGGCCAAAAAGGCCCAATAAGAAAACTTCTTCATCTTGAGAGCATCCCTCATCCTCTGTGTCCATGAACGAGTTCAGGGATTACTGTCACCAATCACCATCAGGCATTGAACACAGCCCACTTAGACTCTGTGTCCCCCGCCTCACCCGGGGAACGGATGAAACTCAGAGGAAGGATTTGAAGCTCTTTTTCACAGGTAACTCTGCCAGATATTCCTCACAGACCCTCACATCACGTTTGGGCCTGCTACATCCTCCAATCACCTGAGCCACAGAACTTCTGTTCATATATCTGAGAGTCAGTTTCTCTTTAGTTTCCTCCTCTAGTTTTTTTTTTTTTTTTTTTTACTTCTCCAACCTTTTGTTGCTCCTGTTCCAACTTTTTACAGACGTCTTGCTGCCATCAGATTCAGTCACTGAATATTCTCCATGAAATGGTAAAATGTCCCAGTTTCAATATCTGATATGTTGTTTATTGAAGGATTCCAGGAACTTTGTCATGTTGTACACATTTACACAAGATAGCACAACATTTAGTACCAGAGATCCCAGATTTAACACAAAAAGTTTTTTAAAAAGTATGGAAATAGTCAATATGTACAAAGGGACCTATGTATATAATCAAACTAATGAAGATGAATAAAATAAAGTATTAAATCAACAAACCAAATGCAGAGGAGAGGGTTAGGCCAGCGGTTCCCAAACTGGGGGGCCAGCCCCACAGGGGAAGCTCAGGACTATGTCAAGGAGGCCCAGCCAGTACAGTTTTTGCACAAAAAAAAAAATTCTAACAAAAATTGGGCATTTTTTTAAATGTACTAATGCAGAAATGATGATGACTCAATCAAAGGCATTACCAGTCCTACCCCTAATCCCCTGATTAGGAGTGGGGGTGACGGGGCTACAGAACACTGTCACACTTCAGCAGTCTGCTACCGCAGAGACACTGTCCCTCAGCCTAGTGGACCTGGATGCTCTGCAACCTCCTGCTGGAGGGGAGAGGATCAACGAGAAGATGTGAGGGGTGGGTGGAGTCCTTAATGCTGCACCAAACTCCGTTTCTGCATCTGCTGGTGAAAATATCTGTGGTGGCAGAGGTGGAAAATCCAGGTGCCACAAGGTAAAAATCCTGCCATGTTTTTGGATCTGTCTACATTTAGGGCAGATCAGCCAATGATCGGAGGATCGGTGGTTCGACTTCCATTCCCCCAACCATCTGTCGTGTGTTCTTGGGCAAAACATTTGACTCTCTTTGCCTCCAGTGGGGGCACCGCTTGTGTATGAATGTGTGTGAATGTTGCGGTGGTGGTGGGAGGGGCCGTAGGCACAAAATGGCTGCCACGCCTCCGTCAGTCTGTCTCAGGGAAGAAAAGCGCTTTTAATAATCCATTATTATTATCATTATTTAGAATAGGTGTTTTCACTAACTCACTCACTAGCTCATCTACCTCCAGAGGAGCTGTGCTCATCAAATTCAGCTGAAAGAAAGGATTTTTACTTTCTGGACCAGGGATGTCCACCTCTTTACGGTGGTGATGTAGACTGCTCCCATGATCCTCTGAGCAGCCTTCCTCACCCTCTGTAGCCGAGCAGCTGCTGTGCCACACCGTGATGATGAGGATGCTCTCCACCACACATCTGTAGAAGCTCTCCAGGACAGGGCTCCTCGTCTGCCCACCACAGCTTCCTGAGAACGTAGAGATGCTGGTAGGTCTTCAGGAGCCGGTAGTTCTGTTCTACCAGGAGTTAAATATGGGTTGATGAAATCTATAAATCATCGCATTCTGTCCAAATTTACATTTTACAATGTTCTGACTTTTTGGGATAGGGGGTAATATTATATACATGCTCATTTATTATTACATAATATTTAAATGTAATATTATTGTGGGAGGGCAGTAGCATCCCTGACTATGAGTGTACTGGATCGTGAAGGTAGAACCTGCAGCAGGTGATCCATTAAAACCACACCGATGTGCTTGACCTTTTCTTCATCTCCACCACAAGTCACATCTGTTTATACAGCCATGCGGTGAATCAGTGGTTCTGAATGAAGTAAATAAATCACAAAGAACAATTTTAATGTTTGGACATTTAAACTCTCAACTATATGGAGCAAATATGACTGCTGTATTTACCCTACATATGTATAGACTATTCACATAAATAAACTAAACAATGAAGGAATAACTGGTACAGAAATCACTCTGACTGGAGACAGAAAGGGCTTCATCATCTAAAAGCAGAATGATGAATGTCACTCATGAGGCAACACTGTTACCTACTGGCCACAAAAGGTTACATGCAGGATATTTGCACAACTTTTCCCCAGAAAAAGTGACTGTTCTGCAGCAAATGTCGGTCACAGCTTCATAAATATCAAGAGGATGCATAAGAGACCTAAACAAGCATAAACTTATCTGCTATCTGCACCGAGTTTACTGCTGGATGAGTCCAGGGTTGGGAAGTAACAAATAACATGTACGCATTATCTATTTAAAATACAAAATAACAGTAACTGTGTTCCATTCCAGTTACAGTTTAAATTACTGTATTCTGTATACAATTACTTTTAGGGATTACTTTATGACACTTGCACTGTGCAGATGCAGGAGGCATCATGTGTGCAGGTAGCCCACACAGTAAATCAATGCCTGAGACTTTCCACATGACCGAATGACAACGGCAGAGAAAAATGACCAGGAGCAGGAGAACCTCCTGGTGAACATTCAGAGAAGAATTTACCTACAAACCTGTTCAAGAAGGCCAAAACATCACAGCAGAGCTTTGCTTACCGTCAACAAAGCTGTTTTCACCATCAAGGGACTCCACGTCTAACATGAAGAAGCATCTTGAAGTAAACTGGCTGATTAGTGTTGACTGAGAAAAACCCGGGTGGCAACTATTAATCCAACTAAGAGTGCTCACATGCAGGGAAAGAAAGGGTTAATGTCCGCCAGCAGGGTTTCATATTTTGAGTGAACGCGAACTGAACATACAGTATTGCATTTCTGCCTGATGAAAGTTATTGTGAGTGCCATGCCAGAATGAGCGGCTCTCAAACTGCAGAGAATTGGCTTTAACACACACACTCACAAGGTGTCCGACAAGCAAGGACTGTTTTAAATGGTGTATTTCTGCAAAAAAGTGACAGGCTCAGTGTCTGTCAGTCCTTTAATAGAATATTTTGGATTACAAACTTTTACTTGTTTAGATTTTCTTGTGCTCTAAATTACCTGATATGACATGAGTTTATGAAAAAGAAATACTCGTTTGTGGGCCACTTTTATGTCCCTGCCGATGTTACTGATTGTCAACAGCAGATCAAAGATCAGACTGCTCAGATTGTTCTGAAATGTTCCCAGTCCTAACTGGAAACAGCTTACTGAGACTTTACAGTCCACAAAGCAACAGATCAGATAAAATCACTCGGCTTTGGAGAAATCTGTAAATAAAGTGGAGTGTTTGAAGTATAAATACATCAAATAGTCTGAATTATTACACAAGTCCAGACAGGTAAACTGTTACCTGAGATTTTTTATTTTTCATCCATAACTCACCTTTGTACGCCACACCTCATTTAATATAAAGTTCCTTATTCTTTTACTGCCATCTAATCAGTCAACTAAGCGAACTTTTACACCACTGCTCTTCAGTTCACTTCATTCCCTGCGTCTCTACATCCTGGTGCAGCCGCCGCCCGTCTTCAACCGCAAATTTTGCCTTATAGATTTGCTTGTATAAGCATTTTTTCTTTCTTTTGTTCTGGACTGCTGGCCTCCTTCTTTGACAACCCTTCTGCCAGCTTCCCGGGGAGCCTAATTGGACTGTTAATATGATTTAGGAATCCCCCCCCCCCCCTCACTCTCATGGATCTGCTGCCTGAAACAAGACAAAACTGTGAGTTTCTTTCAATAAATTCTATTGAAAACTCAGCTGGACTTGATACTCAAACATTCTTAAAGACACACAACGGAACTTTCAGCAGTTTTCTAAGTGACGCGCCCCCTATTGGCGGCTAAACTAGCATCCATCTTGTTCGTACCTGTACTGTAAGCTCACTCCAGCCAGTAAAAGACAGTCTTATCTTGACTCTTGTTCTGTCCCTTCCTCTGTTTCTTTTCCTCTCTTCCTCCGGTGATGTTTCCTTGCATTTCTTTACCGAATTCGACATGATGCGCATTCAAAACAGCCGCGACGTTGATACCTGGTTTACATCCGGTTGCTAGTGAGTGACGCGGTGCTGCAACCAATAGTTGGCTGCAACGTCACGGTCGCGTCCCGGATGGGAATCTTACATACTGCTGTTTCTGAGCCCCGGGACGGCTCTGGGCACTGACGGCTCGAAAATGCGCTTAATGAATGTTGGTGTGACATCAAAACGAGTCAGAAACACAGATTTTTAAGGTCTAAAAGTTACGTTGTGTGTCTTTAAGGTTTTAATACCTCTGGATCCTGAAATCTGTCTAATTGGAAACTAAAATACAAAAAAAAAAAAGTTGAAAACAGCTCTGGCAGTGGCTAGAAAATATGTTGGTATTGCATGGGTATCAGACTTCCATGGTAAGCAGGAATTGCAGTTGTATGCCTTTCAAAAAAATAACATACAGTCTAAGAAATTCATAAAAAATCTTGGTCAAAATCTGGCAACCTTACTTAAAGTGCTGATGACACGACCTTTTCTTCAAAGACAATATAAGTAGTTCTATGCGGTTAGAAGTTAATCAGACATGTATTTACGTAAATATCCGATGTTTAGGAGGCTCGGCTAAATGCTAATAGCTTTTCAGTCAGAAACCTAGCCTCCATGATGTGTCGTCGGCGACATAAAAAGTTGCGGTCCACCCATTGAGTTACATGTATAATCTAAGCTGTGGAAAACATGAAAGATGCTCCAGAACAGATTGGAACTGGTTTGTGAGCTGGGATCATCAGCCAGTTCAGAAAAGTGTGATAATTATTACTCTTATTGTTTTTATTTAAGTGACATATATTCAGGGTCGGAAGTTATACATACAGTTGAGTGGGTGGGTGGGGATGGGGGGTCGTGTGTGTGTGTGCAAATGTTTATAGTTATGTGTGCTGTGTTTTGTGCTTGGGTGTGTGAAGGTTTGTTTTTATCTTAAAATGCATGTTTTATTGTCTTGCAAAGCACTTTGGGTTGCCTTTGGCAGGAAAAGCACTTTATAAATAAAGTTTGATTTGATAATGCTGAGGACTTTGGGGCAATCGCATTTTACAAGCTAGAACTGGAGTAGAACTAGCCAGCTGCCAACAGCAGTGCTTCTCAATCCTGGTCCTTGAGGACCCCCGCCCTGCTGGTTTTCAAGATATTCCTACTTCAACACACCTGACCCAGATGAATGGCTCGTTAGCAGCTTGCAAAGAACTTGATGGGCAGTTTTTATTGATCTGAATCAGGTGTGGTGGAGTTTACATGCAAGGCAGGGTTCCCTGAGGACCAGGATTGAGAAACCCTGGCCTACAGTCTGTCTCCAGCCTCAGGTCCACTCAGTTCAGCTAAGACTGCAAGTCCACAGAGGGAACTCAGAACTATAAGGAGCACCCCCGAAAAGTACAAGCAGCAGACCCACAACTGTTAACATAGAGCCAGGCATGACAGAGGAGAGCCACTTGTTCCCTACGTTAGCTTGCGGCTAGCCACGGCAAATAATTGT
Source organism: Atherinomorus stipes (assembly GCA_023101725.1). NCBI lineage: Eukaryota > Metazoa > Chordata > Actinopteri > Atheriniformes > Atherinidae > Atherinomorus > Atherinomorus stipes. The sequence continues at coordinate 89,369 of JALJCO010007027.1, read as the reverse complement.
CCTTTAAAAAATTAGAAGAAAACAACTTACATGGTTCCAGTGGAGTTTTAAATAGTTCCCGTTGTAGGGATGAGGATGGAGGGAAGGATGCATCTTTGGAAGCAGCTGGAGGAGATCTGATGACCGGAGACGTCCTCATATAACCGAGCAGCAGCTGTCTGTTGATCAGGACCTGTATGACCAATGTGATGAAGCAACGATGGTTGAAAAATAATATTCCAGAGGACATGATCGTAGTTTCATTGTGTTAGAAGTCTCCACACGTTGGTGCCTGAAGCTCCAGTAAACAGATGCTGTAGAGAGGAGAGACGAGCAGACGGGCTCCTACTGCTGCTACTGTTTCCCTGTGAGTCCGAATCCGACCTGCTTCTTTATCCTCTTCAAAGTAAAATTCTAAATCTGTAAGAAACCTAAATAAACTAACGCTGCACGTACAAGCTTTTAACCATGAACTGTCAACCCAATTTGAAGGCTGAGTCGTTACTGTTTGTCTGTAAAACTGGAAAACGAACTTAAAACCACAATGAAGCCATTGACTTCAATGTTAAATAAGCTGCGAAGACTCTCTGGCAGATGTCACATCTGGTTTCGGCTCACAGCGCCACAGTCTGGTCAGATGTGCTGAAAAGCAGCCATGTTTTGTAATAACTCATCTACAGTATGCAGCTGCACTTGTTTCTGTTACATAGATCATCATGAAGAATGTTTTGGTTGATAAAACATGGCAAAAAATGTCAAAAACGTGTCATCAGCACTTTAAGCTATGTAAGTACCACTGTAAAGCAAAGACTCTTTTATGTCTGTTCTGTGTACGGTGCTTATGTACTAAAAATATTGACTGGAATGTTTTTGTGTGTGTGTGTGTGTGTGTGTGTGTGTGTGGGTGTGGGGGGGGGGGGGGGGGGTTAATGGGGGGTAGTGATGTTTCTTTTCTTCTATTTGTAATATTTCAATTTAAAAACTAAAAATAAAATATTTTTAAAAATTCTACTGAAAACTGACTCAGCTTCTCTATCTAGCCTTACAATTTTTAACATTTATAGAAGTAGCAGATTTTAGATTAAACAACTGTGGGGGGGTAAATAGATCTAAATACCTAAATAATACCTAATACCTAAATAGACTGCTGTAATTTGCATATAAATCAGTTGTTAAACTTATTAACAGCAGCCTAAACGAGATACTCAGATTTTAGCAATAACTGTTACAGAATGCTAAGCTGATACAAATCATCTTTGGTTTTTGTCAGTTTACAGCAGTGGTGGGGAATCCTTATCCTCGAGGGCCGCCTGACCCTTCAGGTTTTTCATGTCCCCACCAAGGGGAAAACTCCACTGTAAAAGTGTGAAGCCTGGAAGTGAAGTTTAATAATTGTAGTTCTTTCTTGATCAACTAGGGGCTCCAAAACAGAGCAAATCCCCATAGACTCCCATGTTAAAAAGGCCAACTTCACAGCAGAAATAAACATGTTTACAGCCTGGTTCAAAAAACAATTTTAGGTTTAATAGGTCAAGTTTACCTTCATGTTTACTGTAAGGGGGGGGTATTTTGAATATTTTTTATAACTCATCCGTTTAGGTGTTATTTAATCTTGAAATTACACACAATTAGGAGTGTGTCCTTTTGATTGACATGCAGCAGACCGGATGTTGGCCTGCCGGCTGGTGGCTAACAGTTACTTCTTTGTTTTCTCTCTGTAACGGTGTGTTCAGACAAAACGCGATTTGGGCGTCAAAATCGCGCCCAATGCCCAAAGTTGGACGCTGGGTCACTAAAAAGTCAGACGCTTAATTTCCAGCGTCTTGACACCCTGACGCGCTGCGAAAGATGTCCAGCCAAGCCGCGCTCACCGCGCCGTGGGAGGAGCCCCTCCTTTTTCTTTTCCTTTCACCAGTCTGTCTGCACCATGGCAGATGCAGGAGAGAGTGGCTCTGCTTTCTGTGATAAATAAAGCAGGGAACGTCATCATCGGACATCTCTGCTCTGTGTCTGGTTCACCAGATGATTCCAGGTGTTCTGAGTGTGATGAGTTTCATCATTTAGGAGCTGCGCTGGTGAGCGGCGCTTTCAGCCACAGTTTAACAACCGGCTGTCCCGATGCGGGGCAGCATTATAAGCCCAGTACATCCCACCATGACAGCAGGTCATCGAACCACCGTTCAGACATCGGGACCGGACACAGATCACAGTTTATCCTCCTCTGTCTTCAGAGAGAGAGGAGGTTCCCCTGGTTCTTCTGGGTGTTTCCCCTCCTGCCAGAAAATGTGTGTCTGTGAAATGACTCGCTCTGATTGGTTGACGCCCCGCGTCAAGACGCCAAAGTACAGATTTTCCAACTCCGGCGCCCAAAATCTCAAAACTAGACGCGGGAAACGCGCGTTATGGCTAGACGCGCCGCGCCCGATGCGCGCAACTCGCCGCAAGAAAGGCCGACGCTCCCAGACGTGCGTCGGCCTTGACTTTGCATGTAAACCTGACGCCCTTAACATCCAAATCGCACTTGATCTGAACGCACCGTAAGGTCTCAGTCTGCAGCCGAGCAGCAACATGGTGGTTTTTAGCATCTAATAGCAAGTCCAAACATGCCTTACCTTTATCCCGCCACTTAGGGGGCTAATCTTCACTAGCTCCTGTTAGTTCTGAGTTAGCTCAGTTTGCATTAGGCCAGAGTATGTTGGCTGTCAATCATTTGCCCTGAGGCCACGCTTTGCTAATTTTAGTGTTTTCTGAGAGTGACGACACTCTTGACACGGCAAGATTGCGACGGTAGGAAACGCCCAACTGGCTTCACTTTCCCCTATTCAGACGTAAGCGGATACTACGTCTATTTTTTTACAGTATTTGGTCCCCACTCCAGCACACCTGATTCAAATCAAATGGATCTAACAGACTATCAAGTTCTGCACAGTAACTCATTGATTTGAATCAGCTGTGTAGGAGCAAGGACACAGAAGACCTGCAGGATGAGGGCCAAGGTTCCCCAACACTGGTTTTTGGCGGCAGTTTCTGGAGTCAGTCCATCTTTGCACAGAACATTGGACTGACTGAATTAAGATGATTGCTGACCAAATTCCAGTGTTGCTGCTCAAAGCTCCACCCTGTGATCTGAACTCTGAATCAAAATGACTGATTCAGTATTGTTTTAAACCATCAGATATGTTGCTGAATATTAACATTGCACGCTTGTAAAGAGAATCTGAATTTCCTTTGTGATTATAAAACTGTATAGTCTATGTGTGTATAGCCAAGGTCAAGCACTGATCATGATTTTGTGAATAAATATTGATACATTATATACATTTTCATGTTTTACCCAAACAAACCACAACTAACAGAAAAGTGAATAGATGAAGAATAACAGGTTTCCAGCATGAAAGTCCCTGGAGGAAGTCCACCATTCATGTCCCTCATTTTCTGATTGATATTTTAAACATAAGTTCTAAAAATGAACAGTTATGCAGTGAAATATTTGTCCCAGTTTTACATCATATAATGATATCAATAACAAATAAATTTGAATACAAAACATAATCAGGTTATGAATTTGTAAATCAGAAAGTGTAATCATTCTACTGTAAAACTACAGGGTTTTATTGTGGACCAATATCACTAAGAAATTGATTAAGACATATAAAATAGATTCAATAGATTAAGTAAAATTAATAAGACAGATCTATTTACCTGGTTGATCACTGGGGTCATTTTGTCAGAGCTCAACGACACCCGTTTGTAGTTATAATCTCTGAGCATTAATATTCTGTTCTAAATTATTCTATAACATTTTTCCTCTGTTAGGTTGCTAAAACCAGTTTTATCTCCTGCTGCGTTGTTCTGAGGTGACAGGGGGACATCATGGCTGCTGCAGCACCTGGTGAGTTCAGTCAGATTGTATCAATCAAGTTTATAGACATCTTTACATTTAGTAAAACCAAGCAAAGACCGAATTTTGTAAAATCTATCCATAACAATATCTACTGTGTGTGTGTACATAAATGTGTGTATATATATATATATATATATATATATATATATATATATATATATATATACACACACACACACACAAATCCAAACCCGCTGACCACTGCATATCTATCTACAAATTATAAAAAGACCGTTTTTCTCAGCGGCTTTGGTGCATTTTTCCACAACAGAATCAACATCTGCACAGCAGTTAGTGCTGTCAAGTTCTGCCTTGAATTTGTGCAGCTTCCCTACTTGAAAGGGATGAGAATGTTTACCCAGTTCTGACCAACAAGATTCCTTCTTTTCTCCCTTTTATTTTCCAATAATGGTATAAAGACAGATGACCATATTTGTCACGATGCAGGTAAAAACCTGTAAGCAAAACCCACTGAAAGAAAGAAATGACAAAACTCCTGTATATTCTCAGAATGTACCATAGATTACAATCATTAATAATATTTTAATAAACAAGAAAACTAATACCCAAAATAATAACAGAATCCCAAACCTGAAAGAAATTAGAGTAAAATGTAAGTTTCCCAACTTGTATCCTACAAATAATAAACACCATGATCAAAGATACTTTACAGTGTATTATCAAATTACTAAGTACCTTAATCTTCGTATTTTCATAAATACCCAACCTGGCATTTAATACACACAATCTGCTCATACAACCAAAATTAATTAATACTTCAGATCATGATTGCATCATACATTAAAGCAAAACTAAGTCACTGCATTCAGGTGATCTTCATTCCACCAATTTTTAGACTACCAACTGACTGGACCTCTGTCACATTAGGTCAGCTATTTTTAAGGGGTATTTTTACATTTTATATAATCACTTATTTTACATTACACATTTTTATTTATTTGTCAAAATCAGTTTTCAATTTGATATAAAAAATTTTAACATTTTTTATCTTAAAAGCAAAATTATGTTGAACATGATTGATTTGTAAAAGCAATGAAAGGGTAAAACATCCAAGGGGGTGAATACTTTTATATGCACTGTCATGACACAAGCAATAAAATGCAGACTATTCATTTTTTTTAGATTGAGTATTCTGCTGTTGCAACTGTATTTAACTTTGACTGATATGACCAAAGCAAATGAGGAAGATGTGAAATAGAGAACTGTATGAAAGCAAAAACTACATGTCCTCAGGCATTTGCAATTTGATCAATGCCATGAGAAATGCTATTCTGATATGCACAGATGACTAATTGTAGTGGAGTTTGAAAATAGTTGCGAGAATAATTTTGTTGTGAGAAATGCACCAAAAGCCACGGGGAAAAAACTATAATACAACTGAATTAATGTTTTTCTGTCTTGACAGATTTTCAGCCTCTGAAACGCAGAAGGAGTTATCCATTTCTACCTCCTAAAAGTGAGTTAACTGAACTATGTCTGCATGTCAAAATCTCTTCTAGAAATCACTCTGAAAGTGTTGCTGTTCAGAGAATGGTGAAGCTTCCTGGTGATCATTCACTACTCATGAAATTAACTCTGAACACTACAATGTCATTAATGTTTGGATCATTAAACATTAAGGCCCTGATTTAAAAATAATTCAAATAAAGAGTGCTAATTTCTTTGCAGTGCTGATAAATTGCATGGGCTGTCTCTTCAGCGTTTGCAGGTGATCTACAAAGATCCCACATGCAATCTGTAACAGGTACAAACAGCAGTATTCAAATGAGGATTGAGCGTGCGCTATTGCTTTTCCATTGAAAACTCAGAAGAGCATGCGGTAAACACAAAATGAAATTTGACAGAGATCTTAGTTCCAGAGATATAATATGAGGCAAACAAAAAACTAAATATATGATAAATATAAGAATGATAAAATAAAAATTATCCATAATTGGACTCTGCGGTATTTTAATGAAAATTGTCCTCGAGATGTGTGATACATTGGTAGGTACAAGTTATTTATTTGTCTGGTTGAGTAATGGTTGACCTAAGAATTACTTATAAAAACTGTTTGAAAACTTTGTGGCAAGTTCGTTCAAGTTCCCATGAACTTCAGTTTGTAAATAAATGTACATATTTGAAAAATATATAAATCAAAAATAGCCAGTACATTACATTTCAAAAAAAGTGGAGTGGTTGGGGCACATGATGACTTGGAAGAAGTAGCCATTCTGACAAAACGCTTTTGCAGCAGTAGGATTTTATGAAGATATGTGGGAAAAGTACTGGCCCATACAATATTACAGTAAGTAAGATATGGATACCAAACTATACTATAATGTTAAAAACACTATGATACCAAGGCACAAATTTTTCTAATAATCCCCAGAGATTTTGTAATTTTGTTGCAAACAAAACTAATATGCTCTTTCCAAGTAAGTTTCTCATTAATTAATATTCCTAAGAATCTTGTTGACGAAACCTTAATAATTTCTTTGTGATCAATATGTACTTTCACTGAATCCAAATTATAGCTCATTTTCCCTGCAAATATCATAAAATTAGATTTTTTTTCACATTTAATGCCAATTTATTTGTTCTAAACCATTTAAAAATGCTTGAAGACCTTTATTTACTTCATTCATGAGTGCAAAAAAATCTCTATTGGAAATAAGTAAATTTGTATCATCTGCAAATATTGGACATAAAGTGTTTGATACTGCTGCAAGATCATTTATGTATATGAGAAATGGTCCTAAAATGGAACCTTGTGGTACCCCACATTGTATCATATGCCTCTCAGACTATACCATCTTTACTGACATATTGCAATCTATTATGCAGATAATTACTAAGCCACTTCAGAACATATCCATGAAATCCATATTTATACGTTTTTGAAAGAAAAATGTCATGATTGACGGCATCAAATGCTTTTGAAAGATCCTAAAAATACCACATGCAAACTCTTTCTTCTCTAAAGCAGTATAAATCTTGTCAATTAGGTGTAAAAGGGCCAAATTGTCAGAAGGAGTTTTGCGGAATCCATATTGGTGTTCGTTCAGTATTTTATATGTGTTTTAAGTGTTTAAGAATGCGTTTGTACACCAGTTTTTCCAAAATTTTGGAAAAACATGGAAGAACTGAACTGGGCCGATAATGTGTAAAAAATCCAGGATCACCTGACTAAAAAATATGAACAACCTTAGCAATCTTAAAATCAGAGGGAATAACTCCAGTACCCATGGATACCGTAAAAATGTGTACTAGTGGTTTCAAAATTATTTCTTTTTCATCTTTGACAAGGGATGCAGAAATTCCATCATGACCTGCGGCAGAATTTTTTTTTAAACTCTATTATAACATCATTTATGTCTTTAGTATCAGGAGGTTCAAAATGGCAAACTGTTGGAAAACATCCTTTTATATAATCAACTGGGCTTTCATTTGTGTCACGAATCTTTTCAGAAATAGAAACTCCCACATTTACAAAAAACTAATTGAATTGCAAGCAATACCAAAGGAATTTGTAATGGATGTTTTGCCATAGGTAAAACTAGAAGGAAATATCCTATCCTATCTATCTATCTATCTATCTATCTATCTATCTATCTATCTATCTATCTATCTATCTATCTATCTATCTATCTATCTATCTATCTATCTATCTATGTCTTATTTGGATTTCTACAACAACTGTAAAAATACAGTAAACAGAGGTTACTGTACCACTTCATATTTATAGGCTATATATTTTTGTTCAAAAAATATTATTTATAATTTATCCTGTATTCATGTCTATATTGAAGTGTAATCAAGCTGGAAGATCGGTCTAAACAAATATCAGGTTTTCTATTCTATTTAATTTTGATCTCATTCTCAGTTTTACCTCAAAAAAGTGAAAAAATTCTCAGACATCAACATCAGGGCTAATTACACTACAACACTGAGGCAGCAAGAGTCTTGTTGCCTTCTGGCCTCTCCTCCTACACTGTAACAGAGCTTTGGGGGTAAAAAAAAAAAAAAAGAAAAGGAAAAAAAGAGCAAATATCTGACAACGGCCTGCAGAGTGACATTTTCTGGCGGTGCCGGTGAGTCTGGACATCTTTCGTGACAGGTCTGAGAGCGCACAACAGAAGCGCCGTGTGTCTGCTTATAAAGAGGCGCATATGATCTCGGCGTCCTCCGCGGCGGGATAAATGTCGGGTCTGAGAGCACATGAACTGTTGAAGCAGGACCTGGAGGACACAGATTATATGCGCCTCTTTACAATCGGACATGCGGCACTTCTGTTGTGCTGTTTTTCTGCTATAATTGGGATGTTTCACATCTGGATGTTGGTTGAAAAGTTTCACTGCTCACTAGAGACCTGCAATGCACTCCGTTTCTGCTCATGCTTGCGTTTTCCTGCACGGAGATAGTTTATATCCCGCTGCTGAGGGGATTTCTCTCTTTTTTTTTTCCAAAACCTAAAGGCGAGAGTTTTTCATTTTCCGTGGGTGAGTTGTTGTCCGTAACCAGGGCGCGTTGGCTCAGGGGATTTTTCCTCTAGTGTGCATCTGAATGACAACTTCTTCTTCTTCTTCTCGTGTTCTGGCCAAAGACTGTTCGCGTAAGGGTTGCCAGATACTTTGACGAATATCCCTCACAAGCTTACGCTAATCAGGAGATTAGCGGGATAAATTACTGATCGGGAGCACTGCAGGAGATGATGTAAAAAATCGGGAGCCTCCTGCGTGATTCGGGAGTGTTGGCAAGTATGTGTTAGATCTGCGTAATTGTCCCCCACCCCACGCCTCCAGTTTGGGAACCACTGGTATAGAATAACCTGTGTTGAACAGTGATGTTGGTTGTTATTTAATTAAAAAATGAAAACATGACGTGTCGCCTGCACACCTCATGAGAAGGATTATTGCGTGTGTAATGAAGATAACTTTCGTTTTAGCAAGTGCAAACCTTTCGTAAATCAGGGCCTAAAACTTTAATGTACTTAAACTGAAACAGTTCAATGGAAAATGACAAATGTATTCAAAAATATAGACATGCAAAGCAAAAATTCAAATTAAAGATATAAATTATATTTAATTCACAAAGATTACTGGTTTATGGTAGATTAAAATTAATTCTTTCTAAGATGTGGTTAAATATGTTGTCATCTCAGTCACTTCTTAAAATAGTTTCTGTCAAAGTTGACTTGTTACAATGTTTGTTTATTTTCAGTGTCTGAGCTGAGGATTGTTCTGCTGGGAGGCAGCTGGTCTGAGAGGAATTCAGTGGGGAACTTCATACTGGGGAAGGATGTTTTTAACAAAGAACCTCAGTCCTGTTTGAGACACAGTGTTACACTGAAAGAGAAAACCATAGCCGTCATCAACACTCCAGATCTGCTGTTTCCTACAGCAGACAAACTGACAGAGTTCACAGAAACCTGCATGAGTTTCTCTCATCCTGGACCTCATGTGTTCCTGTTGGTTCTGCAGCCTGAAGATTTCACTGAGGAACAGGAAGATGTTCTCTGCAGAACACTCCAGAGGTTTAATGATGAATCATTTGATCATTCTCTGATTGTGATTTTACCACCCAGACAGCAAAGTTCAGGTTTGATGGAAAACTACATGCAAAAGCCTCCATTAAAGGAGATGATCAGAAAATGTAGATACAGATATCTGATGCAGAAGAGCCTTGAACTTCCAGAGCTGCTAACACGCTGCGGTCAAATTGTAAAAGAGAACAATGGAGGACATGTGAGCTATGACACGTTTGAGGATCCAGTAACCAGTTTACCAGATGATCATCAAAGCCTGACTCAAAAGATAAGACCAGGCTCCATCGTGGCTGCTAGTAGAGATGTTGGTGAGTCCAAAAGTACTTGGAGAAGTCAAAGTGAATAATTGTTCATTAATATACTGTACACTCACCGGCCACTTTATGAAATACACCTTGCTAGTACAGGGTTGGACCCCTTTGCCTTCAGAACTGCCTTAATCCTTTGTGGCATAGATTCAACAAGGTAGTGGAAACATTCCTCAGATATTTTGCTCCATATTGACATGACATCATCACACAGTTGCTGCAGATTTGTCGGCTGCACATCTGTGGTGAGAACGTCCCGATCCACCACATCCCAAAGGTTCAATACTGGATTGAGATCTGGTGACTGTAGAAGCCATTTCAGTACAATGAACTCATTGTCATGTTCAAAAAACCAGTCTGAGATGATTCCCGCTTTATGACATGGCACGTTATCCTGCTGGATGATGTCATCTTTATGACATGGCGCGTTATCCTGCTGGAGGCAGCATCAGAGGATGCTACACTGTGGTCATAAAGGGATGGACATGGTCAGCAACAATACTCAGGTAGTCTGTGGTGGTTAAACCGCCATGTTGGTACTAAGGAGCCAAAAGTGGGCCAAGAAAATCTCTCCCACACCATCACACCACCACCACCAAGCTGAACCATTGATACAAGGCAGGATGGATCCATGCTTTCATGTTGTTGACACCATATTCTGAGTCTAGCATCTGAATCTGGAAGCAGAAATGGAGATTCATCAGTCAAGGCAACATTTCTCCATCTTCTATTGTCCGATGTTGGTGAGTCTGTGTGAATTGTAGCCTCAGTTTCCTGTTCTTAGCTGACAGGAGCGGCACCCGGTGTGGTCTTCTGCTGCTGTAGCCCATCTGCTTCCAGGTTGGATGTGTTGTGCATTCAGAGATGCTCTTCTGCATACTTTGGTTGGAACGAGTGCTTATTTGAATTACTGTTGCCTTTCTATCAGCTGGAACCAGTCTGGCCATTCTCCTCTGACATCTGGCATCAACAAGGCATTTGTGCCCACAGAACTGCTGCTCACTGGATATTTTCTCTTTTTGGGACCATTCTCTGTAAACCCTAGAGATGGTTGTGCAGGAAAATCCCAGTAGATCAGCAGTTTCTGATATACTCAGACCAGCCCGTCTGGCACCAACAACCATGCCACGTCCAAAGCCACTTAAATCAACTTTTTCCCCATTCTGATGCTGGTTTGAACTACAGCAGATTGTCTTGACCATGTCTACATGAATAAATGCATTGAGTTGCTGCCATGTGGTTGGCTGATTAGAAATTTGCATTAATGAGCAGTTGGAAAGGTGTACCTAATATAGTGGCCGGTGTGTGCATTTCCTTATTTAGAATATAAAATTGCTTTTTAATGTTCTTACAGGTCACCTGGCGGGTACTAAAACACGACAGTTTCCATTTTTTGGGAAAAAACCTCTGTCTGACGGTACGTAAATTCACCTCAGAATTAATCATTAGTTTTCTGACAGACATCTTTTATAGAAATGAAATCAGACCTCACCCCTCAATCATTAATTATTTAACACCACAGACATGGATTAAAATTTTATCAATAAAAGAATTTAGCATTTTAAATAATGCATCTGATGATCCAAACTGAAACTAGTGTACATTTTAACTAATTGTAATTAGACTATACAGAACTCTATTCTTATCCCCAGTATTAAACCTTAAATCCGTCACTTCACATGGACAATACACATTTTCCATAAACTGCAGTCTATGAACATCATTTGCAGGTGAGACTGTCAGTAATCTGATTTCACCATCAAGCATGAATGATCATAAACTCATGTAAAAGCTTTCACATTTACTGAACCCACTGAGACCCACAAGTATAACTTTAATCACTGGGTTTGTGCAGCAGGTTGTTGAGCTGTGATGTAAATTAATGTGACAATAATTTGTGTCATTAAATCATATTTCTGTTTTCAGCATTTGTTTTCAGAGTTGTGCTGTTGGGAAAAAGTGAGGTTGGGAAGACAGAACTTGAAAATTTTATCACTGAAGGACAAAGTGTTCACTTCCAGAAAAATTTCATGTGTCCAACCAAACGATGCGTGTCCTCCAGTGGAGAGTGGAGAGGAAAAACAGTGACTGTAGTAACAACTCCTGACCTGTTCAGTCTGTCTGAGGATGAAATAAGAAGAGAGGTGAAGAATTGTGTGAGTCTCTGTCCTCCTGGACCAAATGTTCTGCTGCTGTTAGTGAAGCCTTCAGACTTCACTGGAAGTTACAGAAAATCTCTGAAGTTCATCCTGAGTTTGCTTGGAGAAGATGTCTTCAGGTATTCGATGGTCATCATAAAAAATAAGAATGAAATCAATCGTGATGTACGTGAACTCATCAAAGATTGTGAAGGAAGACATAATAACATGGCTGAAGTACACCGATCACAGTTAATGCAGGACATGGAGAAAATTGTGCTGAAAAACAAAGGAAGGTTTCTCACCTTCACTGAAGACACCAGAAGACGAAAGTCTGAAGAGATCAAACCAAGATTAAACCTGGTTGTGTTTGGGAGGAGAGGAGCAGGGAAGACCTCAGCAGTCGAGGCCATCTTAGGTCAGACAGAGCTTCGTTTAGCCTCCAGCTCATCAGAGTGTGTTAAACATCAGGGAGAGGTGTGTGGACGTTGGCTTTCTCTGGTGGAGATGCCCGCATTGTGTGGAAAACCTCCAGAGGTGGTGATGGAGGAATCATTCAGGTGTGTCTCCCTCTGTGATCCTGAGGGTGTCCATGCCTTCATCCTGGTCCTACCTGTAGGTCCCGTCACTGATGAAGACAAGGGAGAGTTGCAGACCATCCGGAAAACATTCAGCTCTCAAGTCAACGACTTCCTCATGATTCTGCTCACTGTGGAGTCAGATCCTGCAGCTCCAGCTGTCGCTGACTTCATCAGAGAGAACAGAAACATCCAGGAGCTCCATCAGAGCTGTGGAGGAAGATCTGTTGTTCTCAACATCAAAGATAAGCAGCAGGTGACTGATGTGTTACAATCAGTAGAGAAAATTAGAGCTGAGAGACCAAAAGGATTTGATAAGGACACGTTCACCAAGGTTCAGATGGAGATGGTCTCAAGACTCACAACTGAACTGCAGGATGTGAAACAGAGGAAGAAGATGAGAGGTGGTGAAGAAAATCAGAGCAATGATTGCCTCAGGATGGTGCTGGTTGGACGGACTGGCAGCGGGAAGAGTGCAACTGGAAACACCATTTTGGGTAAAAAACATTTTACATCTGAAGCCAGCACAGACTCTGTCACAAAGTTTTGCAAGAAAGCAACAGGACAGTTTGATGGTCGTCCTGTTGATGTTGTCGACACCCCCGGCTTGTTTGATACGTCTCTGTCCAATGAAGATGTTCAAGAGGAACTTGTGAAATGCGTCAGCTTGTTGTCTCCTGGACCTCATGTGATTTTACTGGTCCTGCAAATCAGCCGGTTTACAGAAGAAGAAAAAAACTCTGTGGAGTTGATCAAGAAATACTTTGGTAAAAAGTCAGAAGATTACATCATCATCGTATTCACCAGAGGAGATGATCTTGGTGAACAGACAATCGAGGATTACATAGAAAAGTCTAAAGGCTTTGTGAAGAAGCTGATAAATGATCTTGGAGGACGTTATCAAGTCTTCAACAACAAAAATCAGGCTGATCGCACACAAGTCAGAGAGTTGATGACAAAGTGCAACGAGATGCTAAAGAAAAACAACGGCAGCTGCTACACGACTGAGATGTTCCAAGAGGCCGAGGCAGCGATTCAGAAGGAAGTGGAGAAGATCCTGAAGGAGAAGGAGGAGGAGATGAAGAGGAAAGAAGAGGAATTTCAAAGAAAACATGAGGAAGAAATGGAAATCCTGACTAGACGATTAAAACAAGAGAGAGCAAAAACTGAGGAGGAGAGAAAACGGAAAGAAAAACAACTCGAAGAAATGGAGGGAAAAATTCAAAAGGAACGTGACGAGAGAAAGAGAGAACAGGAAAAGAGAGAAGAAGAAGAGAGAAGCAGGAAGCATAAATATGAACTGGAACGTCAGGAATGGGAGCTAAAACTCAAAGGAGAGTTGCAACAGAACAGAGAAGAGATGAAAAAACAGAGAGAGAGATGGGAAAATGAACAAAGGCAGTCGTGGACGAAACGATATGAAGAAGAAGAACGGAAACGAGAGGAGGAGCAGGAAAGACTTAGAAAACTTCAGGAGTCATACGAACAAGAAAGAACAAAATATGAAGACCAAAGAAAAGAAGGAGATCGTCTGAGACGAGAACAGGAGGAGAAAGAGAGGAAAGAACTGGAGGAAAGTTATAAAAAAAAAACTGGACGACATGAAAAAGAAATATGAAGAGGAGGCCAGAAAACAAGCCGAAGAATTCAATGAGTTTAGACAGAAATACGCAAAAGATTTTGCAGCTCTGGTGGAAAGACACATGGAGGAAATGAAGGAACTGACGCAAAGGCATGAGAGAGAAATGCAGGAGACTGAAAAGACACACGACAGAGACACTGAACTGTTGCAAAAACTCTCGAGCCACAAAGAAAAAGAGTTGAAAAAGGAGATGGAGAAAATGATGAAAAAGCATGAAAAAGATATTAAGCGACTGAAAAAGGAGTACAAAGACAAATGTATCATCCTCTGATCCTCCTGTTGTTTCAGTTCCAGGGGTCTCATTTATAAAACTGTGCGTAGGATGTTTACTAAAAGTGTACATACGCACAAAACCAAAAGTTTGCATACGCCAAAAAATATTCACTTATAAAACCGTGCATACGCACAGATTCAAGCAATTTCCCCTTCCTGGAAGTTTGCGCAACTGAATTTGGCCCCGCCCCCTACACGCCCACCTTCTCCCATAAATGGTCAATGCAAAGCACCTCATGGATGTTTCTGGATATAAATGAGCCAGCTGATCTGAGGCATTAAAAACTGAATCGTGGCTTCTGAAAAGACAATTAAACGCAATTTCGGGGAGACAGAAGTGGAGGTGCTTGTTGGTGAAGTGGAGCCTCACAAAATCATTTTATTTGCGCATCACAGGAAACACAGATGAAGGAAAGTCTGCTGAGTGACAGCAGGTTGTTGTGGCGGTAATGATGGAGAGGGACCCAACTGCAGTCACGGTACGTCGCCATATATCCAATCCACGCTGGAAGTCCTAATCGGAAGTTTCTTTTTCATGTAACTTACTAAAATCTAACCCTAACCCTGACCCTTCTCCTAACCTAACCACCCAACTACACCATACACATCTATTTGCAAGCCACAGATAGTTACTCTAGGCAGTATTTAACTAACTTCCGCATGAGACTTCCTGTATGGATTGGATGTATGGCGGCACCCTTGTCGGTCATTGTAACTGCAGTTAGGTACTCTTGTAATGATGTAACAGAGGTCTGTTCCAGAAGTCGCTGTGGAGGAAACGCTGTATCAGAGAAACTGTGTGCAGAACACGGAACACCTGTTTGGTGTGGTGCAGTGCGATACTACCCCCCCCCCCCTGCCCTCCCCCCTGCCCTCCCCTCGCCTGCAAACACCTCCGTCGGTCTTTGGTAAGGTTGATGGCTCCACCACAGAGCATGCTGTGGGCAGCAGTCGCTGATGCGTCGGGGTGGGCACGGTTTCGGTGGTCGGTCTATCTGGGTCTAGTTCATAGACAAAAGCGCTGCAAAAGTAAATGTGATTATTAGCCCGTCATCATCATCATCATTGTGCCAGGAAATCCTGAAAACGCACTCTCTTCCAATTTTCCCATCCAGCAGCACCAATGCGCAGCATTACGCAGGAGTGGACCCACGGTATTAACATGTTTACATCAATCAGTCTGACTGCCGCACACCTTGTCAGATTCTATGTATCAATGTGGTAAATAATCACCATGATGATCATTGGTAGATGAAGATGATGGTGAGAAAACTTTAATGAAAATTTTATTTAACATATAAGTTTGCTTACGGACCTTTTTATTTATTTGAAAGGTTCTTATAGTTTAAGCTCACCTGCGCCCAGTGCACAGCATAAATAACGCTGCTGGTCTGAATCCTATAAAGCCAAGACGATTGAAATTTGTTATGAAGGGGGAATTAAATGTTCGAGTGTGACAGGACAAAAGGAGAGCTTGGACGGGGGTCGACCTCAAGTCTCCTGTGTAAAAGTCATGCGCACTAACCACTCTGCCAAATAAGAAGTTGGCAGGCACGTAGCCTGGGCACAATATCACTTAGATGGAAGTGACAGGACCCCTCGCTGCCAGCAGGGGAATCATGATGCAATGTGGTTTCAGTTCCCCACCTCACCATCTGTGTCACCAGTTTCCCCAGTCTCCAAAACCAGCGTACGCATGGGTCAGAGTTAACATGAGAGACCGCACATTTTCCCGTCAAGTTTGCCTTTTGTAAATCACAACTTTTGCGTGGAAACTGGCATACGCCAGTTTCAGGCCCCGTTTTGTGCGTATGCAACGTTTATAAATGAGACCCCTGATGTCTAAACATCCTGAAACATTTGAAACTTTGAAACTGAACGGTCCATGGTGTATGGATATCCTGGTCTCTCTCCATCCTTTGTGAATTTTAGGGGTTAAAAATAACACGAAAATAACACGATTGTTGATATGTTATTGATATAACAGATTTTTGCTCAAAGCAAAAATACCCAGTTTAATTTTAGGGTATTTGTTGGATTAAGTTTGAGGAATTGCAGCTATTTTACAATTCTTTTAAGATATTTGACAAATCAAGATAACTGCATTTTTATGAAATATTCATTTTTATTTCTTTGTAGAGTTTTGTTTACACGTGAGTCTTTGACAAGCCTTCATTATTACAGATGCCTTCAATTGTTTGTTTTTTATGTTCAGTTTTTTCTTCAGTATTAAAATACAGCTGCAAGTGATTTTTATGACATTAAATTTCTTCACTTTCAAACACTCCTGGGTTGTTTTGGTATTTTGTTGTGTTGTTGTCCATCTGTACTCTGTAAAGCTACAGATCAGCTTTGCAGCAGTTTCTGTAGAGTTACTTCTTTTTCTGTCCCCACCAGGGACGTGACTTTGGGTCTGTCATTGGGGGGGTCGTATCCTTTGCCTGTTTATTTACTTATTTAATTATTTACAATTGTAAAACGAGTTAGGGTAATCTGTGTCTGTATAAGAGATACAGTATACTGTGACCCTTTTCCTTTTTCCTTTTGTAAATTTAAGTAGTAAACTTATTTACTTTTCTCCACTACAATCAGCCCCATAACAGGATAGTGAACAGTTGTTATACATAATACTACTGGCATATCTAGTTTCGGCTATCTACTTTTATGCAATTTCCTATGAAGTCAAACACATACATCAAAGACATCCATGCAAAAGAGCATTACACTGCTTCTTGAACAAATGTGTTGGGCTACTGCTAGTTTTGTATTACTTATCTTTTAACATTTATTAAATATATAAATATGATACAAGGTTCCTTAGTTTTCACTGAGACCCCAATTATGTTCAAGTTGTGAAGTCAAAATAATAAAAAAATAATGATAATCGATTGACCCGCCCTTTAGATCATGGGATCTCAAAGGGCTGAAGTCTCAACGTGTCTTTTGAGGGTGTCAGAATGACGGCCAGTGACCCCTCTGTGCTGAAATAGAGATATGGTAACATGGCATCAAATGTACTGTAGCTATAAGTAGCCTATAGTAATTTAATGTTAATTAATGCATTTAATTTCAAAACAAGCTCAGACTGCATGAACGACCTTAAAGAGCAGAGTGTTCATGCACCTGTAACAGGTAACCTCCCCATTACTGACAAATAATATAATAACTAAATCATTTTATAATCATGTCACAGCTAAACACTGTGAAGTCACGTCGCATTTCTAAAGTTCATACAGAAGTAAATATTAGTATCACGCACATCCCAGATAGTGAGGACCGGGTGCTGGATGAAAGTGAAATACAGAATAAGAACGCCTAAAACGTCCCAGCATTAAAAACACAAACAAACAAGCAAACAATAAATTTGGGAGCTTTTTGTGGGGTGAGGATTTCTTGTCTTCATCTGCATTTCTAAACTTCATCAAGGACTAATTTTACATAAATGACTGAAACGATGGTGACAAAAACAAGCACTAATGAAGAAAAAAGTCCTGATGAGACTGGTTCATTCAGTGGAGTCGCTGAAGTTCAGATCTTAAAGAAATCTGAGGCCGTTTTTACAACCTAGAAATGATCCAGTTTACATCCATGAGCACGGAAGGCGATTAAAACGGTGAAACTTTCAGCTTCAAAGTTGTGCTGCGTTCACAGACAGTGGGGAAATAAAGGCCTTAGCATAAGCCTAACAGGTAGGGTCGCCACCTTTCAGGAAAAAAAAATAAGGGACACCCATGACAGCTCATCGGGGCCATGAACACCACGGGCCCGACACCCGTGGCGAGGGGGCACCCACAACAGTGCTTTATTTTGTGCCAGGGCTTTTGGGAAAGGGTCAATAAAGCAATTGGCAACACTTGAAGCTTGAAATGCTGCAATGAACACATTTTCTATGCAACATTGTTATTTAGGCTACATATGTTGTCTCTATTTAAAACATAGTGAGGAAAAATATAGAACAAAGTGCCATACGCACAAAACTTAGTTATTGCATTATCAATAAAACCTAGTTAACTCATTGACTGCCAAACCTTTTCTGAGCAGAGAACTCCATATCGCCAGGATTTTTAAGCATTTTCACTGATTTTGGGAGATCCACAGAATACTGTGCACTATGCAAATACAAACACTGAATGTACCAAAGGAAAGCTTAGACTCTCTTCTTTAATCAGAAAAAAAACATTTGTTTCTAGCTTTTTCCATTCTTTAGTAATCTGCAGTAGAACATGGGTTTGTTGCAGCGAAAATGCCTGTTTCTGACCAAAAAGCTGAGAAAACACGGTTTAAATGATGAAAGGCGCTTCAAGTGGAAAAGTGTCTTTGATGCCAATATTTTTTTTACATTAGTAACACCTTCATCATCTGAACAGCTGTTTAGTTCTATGAAACAACAAATACAACACTGAGACAAGAGTTTTGGAGGCAAAATAATTATTTACTAGCTAAATAAGCCACAAGTTTGTTTCACAACATTTAGCAGAAACATAAGGCAGAAACGTCTCCCTCTCCTCCTCCCTCCTTCCCTCTACCGCAGCTTAGGTGAGCAAGCTTCGATTACGACCGGTCGCCATGTTCTCTCCCCCTCGCAACAGAATCCGGCACACTTTTTGGGGTAACAAGGTAATACAGGCAGGCATCATGGAAGCGCATCACTTCCTGGTATTTTTTTTTTAAGGTTGTCTGACACCGCCATCTGCTGGATTGGTTGAAAATTACCGAAATAAAGATGATCAGCACTTGGCTCTCTCTGACAAGCTCTGCCAGAGATTAAAACAGCTCCCCCGATTAAAACCCTTTAACGTGGAAACACGTGATTGGCAGCCAGTGAGTTAATGAGGGACTGTCATGCACATATCACATGGCAGCACCAGCTCCCAGAGGAGATCTGTTTGTGCGGAGTGTGCAATAATTAACTTTTAAAATATGGGTAACTTTGAGTGGGATGACATATGAGCACGATGCGGACTGAAAATGATAAATCTGTATTGAGGTGGATCTCCGTCAGATTCACATAAATCGGCCCCAGAAGAGAAGCAGGAGGAAGCTGAAGGAAAGTTACTGCTGCTCTTTGAAGCTGACCATCGGTTCTCCTTATGATGAGAATCAGAGGAGAAACCACTGATCCACCTGGCTGCAGACAACTCACCCACGGAAAAACGCAAATCTCTCTTCTTTGCGTTTTTGGAAAAAATAAAAGAGAAAGAGAGGGAGAGACCCTTTTCGCAGCAGCGGAATACAAACTGTCTCCCTGCAGGAAAAACACAAACATGAGCAGAAACGGAGCGCATGTCAGGTCTCCAGTGAAACTTTTCATCCACACATCCAGATGTGAAACATCCTGATAAAAGCAGAAAAACAACAGAAGCGCTGTATGTCCGTTTGTATGGAGGAGCTGATTATAGCTCATATAATCTGTGCGTTCTCCCCAGCAGCATAAATGTTCTACAGAACCAGACCCGCCGGGTCAGAGAGCGCAAGAGCAGGATGACATGAAAGATGTCCAGACTCACCTGCACCGTCAGAAAATGTCACACTGTAAAAAAGGTTGTTGTCAGATATTTGCGTTTTACCCTCCAAAACTCTGTTACTGTGTAAAGGAAATGCCAGAACGTAGAAAGATTATTGTCTCAGCGTTGTAGAGTACAGATCTGGTCATGAAAAAGTTCCCCTTTCAGCCGACTGCCAGCCACTTACCAGCGACTTGTCTGCACAGAGAAACACCTGTGTGCCCAGGAGAAACGATTTTAAGAGCATAAATGAACGCCTGGAACAAGGACGTTTCCACACGCCAAGTTTGGACACCGTACATGATGGCGTATTTGCGGGACAAGCCGTTCAGCCAGTGATAGTGCAGTAATGGTGCACTATTAGTGCACCACTTCTGGCAGAAAAAGGAGGAACTTTTTCATGCCCAGATCTGTAATCAGGCCTGATATTGATGTATGAAATTTTTTTCCACCCCAAGTAAAACTGAGAATGAGATCAAAATTAAATCAAATAGAAAACCTGTTTAGATTAATCCTCCAGCTTGATCACACTTCAATATACACATGAATACATGATAAATTATAAATAATATTTTAAAAAATACATAAAAATATGAAAAGTGGTACAGTAACCTGTTTACTCAATCAATCAATCAATCAACTTTTATTTGTATAGCCCTTTACAATAACCAGAATGGTACTCAAAGTGCTTCACAATTAAGCCATAAAGGTACATCGATACATAAAACAGAAAAATCAATAAAACAGGATAAGAAAGAAATAAGAAGTAACTGGGAAGTGCCATAGCGCCGCAGGGTATTAAGAGCCTGTAGGAAACGCATAAAATAAGTTAAAAATAGATGGACAAATAAATAAATAAAAACCTTACCTAAAAAAACTGACCTAGATGGAGTTAAAGGCTAATCTAATAAGGTGGGTCTTTAGCTTTGATTTTAAAAGGCCGAGATCAGTGGTGATGCGAATGTCCAGGGGCAGTTTGTTCCACAACTGAGGAGCAGCAACAGCAAAAGAACGGTCACCCCATTGCTTGTGTCTCGACCTTGGGACCTCAAGCAAAAGCTGACCCGAAGAACTAAGGGCCCTACCGTGATCACGGATAGTTAAAATATCTGATGAATAGGAGGGCGTCTGGCCATGAATAGGGTTAAAAACAAACAACAAAAGTTTAAAATCGACTCTGAAACGAACGGGAAGCCAGTGAAGCGACGACAGCACGGGGGTGATGTGTTCACGTCTAGACGTGCCTGTTAAAAATCGGGCTGCAGCGTTCTGAACGAGTTAAGAGAGGTGAAATCAAAGACTGGTTTAGGCCGACATAGAGGGCATTGCAGTAGTCCAGCCTCGAACTAATAAATGCATGAATTGCCTTCTCTAGGTCTTGCCGACTGAGAAAAGGCTTCACTTTGGCCAAGAGGCGAAGCTGAAAAAAACTGGTTCTCACCACGGCGCTAACTTGTTTGTCAAATTTCAGTTTGCTGTCAAATGTTACTCCAAGATTCTTGACATGTGATTTAAAAAAGGGGGCCAGCGAATCACAGTCTGTGAAAACATTTGACATGGGAGACGTACCAAACAAAATGCATTCTGTCTTACTGTCATTTAAGAACTGTACTTTACAGTTGTAGAAATCGTAGTAACACTAATAGATAGATAGATAGATAGATAGATAGATAGATAGATAGATAGATAGATAGATAGATAGATAGATAGATAGATAGATAGATAGATAGATAGATAGATAGATAGCACAGACATATCACCACTACAGATTTGAACTGCGGGTAAAGTCAGGAACATCTTGGACTTTTAAGATCAATCAATTCTCTGCCAACAATCTTCCTGCAAAGCTTGACAACATTTTGTGTTAGAGGTTATTGATGTTCAGCCTTTTCATCTCAGTCAGTTCAGGACAAAAAATGTAAACAAAAATCCTTTTTATGATACTCAGTAAACTATAAATACAGGTAAACAAGACCTTCGTGAAGTTGGCCCCCCAACCCACGCTAAACCCAGTGGAAATGCTCTCAATCGTTTGTGCTGCGTTTGTGCTGGTTTGTGCAGAAAAAATTATCGTTTGTGCTGCTTTAGTTTTTAAGATATTAAATAATATCAAAAGGGTCATTCTAAGTTCACGCAGCCCCCCGACTTTATCCAAATTACACAAAAATGGTCTCAATCGTTTGTGCTTCGTTTGTGCTGGTTTGTGCAGAAAAAATTATCGATTGTGCTGCTTTAGTTTTTAAGATACAGCAGGTATTATAAGGCGGTGACGTCACGCAGCCCCCCGACTTTATCCAAATTACACCAAAATGGTCTCAATCGTTTGTGCTACGTTTGTGCTGGATTGTGCAGAAAAAATGATCGATTGTGCTGCTTTAGTTTTTAAGATACAGCAGGTATTATAAGGCGGTGACGTCACGCAGCCCCCCGACTTTATCCAAATTACACCAAAATGGTCTCAATCGTTTGTGCTTCCTTTGTACTGGTTGGTGCATAATTTTTTTTTGTTTGTGCTTCTTTTTTAAGATGCAACAGGTTTATTATAAGGCGGTGACGTCACGCAGCCCCGCGACTTTATCCAAATTACACCAAAATGGTCTCAATCGTTTGTGCTACGTTTGTGCTGGTTTGTGCAGAAAAAATTATCGATTGTGCTGCTTTAGTTTTTAAGATACAGCAGGTATTATAAGGCGGTGACGTCACGCAGCCCCCCGACTTTATCCAAATTACACCAAAATGGTCTCAATCGTTTGTGCTTCCTTTGTGCTGGTTTGTGCAGAAAAAATTATCGATTGTGCTGCTTCAGTTTTTAAGATACAGCAGGTTTTCCTTTTCCAGGTATGGAAAGGAAGGGGAGGGGGGTGGTGGGGGTGTTTTGGGGGTTTGTGGGAGGGGTTTTTTTTTTGTGTTTTTTTTTTTTTTTTTTTTTTTTTTTTTTTTTTTTTTTTTTCCCCTTATTATAAGGCGGTGACGTCACGCAGCCCCGCGACTTTATCCAAATTACACCAAAATGGTCTCAATCGTTTGTGCTTCCTTTGTACTGGTTGGTGCTTTTTTTGTTTGTTTGTTTGTGCTTCTTTTTTAAGATACTGCAGGTTTATTTTAAGGTGGTGACGTCACACAGCCCCCCGACTTTGTCCAATTTGCACCAAAATGGTCTCAATCGTTTGTGCTGTGTTTGTGCTGGTTTGTGCAGAAAAAATTATCGTTTGTGCTGCTTTAGTTTTTAAGATACAGCAGGTTAGACGATGACGCACTTGGCTACGCTCATCAGTATCAGAGGCGCGCAGCAGCTGTGTTTACGGTGAAGGTAGAATCACCGTCGTTTTCCCAAGGAGAAGTTGTGGCGTTCCTGCTTTGGGTGTTTTTCACATTTTGAGACTTTGTACATCCATGTAACAAGTGAGTATTTATGTTTTTAAGTTCACCTAATTTTAGCAGAGAGTAATGTGTTTATCTCACTTCTTGCTACCAATTTGTTATAGAAAGGCGTCAGCAGCTAGAAATGTATATGCATTTATCTTTTCTTTTAGTAACCCATTGTCTTACAAGTTTAAGTATTGGACAAATCCTTTCTTCTTTGAATGTTTTTTTTTTTTAATTCCTTAAAAACTAAATTAACCGTGTTAGCATGTGCAGCCACGTGTCTGCGCCTACCTTCTCTCTAATTAGAGAATAATTCTCGGCACTGTATGTCAATTTTATACTCAACATTCAACTTAATTCTTGATAACTGGACTTAATTTTCTAAGTAGGGATGAGTAGGGATTTGGCCCTGCCAAAAAAGGGTGGAAAAACCCACAAAAACTGGACCTTAACCAGAAAATAAAGGGCTGACATGAAAAAGTCAGAAAACTTCATAATTAAGACACGCAGTGATAAACAGGTATCATTGTGACTCACAATGTACGAAATTAAATCGATATAGGTAGTTAATGGCATTTGGGTGTTTATTTAGGTGCAGAACAAAAAGAATTGAATATTTTAATGAAGAATAGCTAACACGAACTTATAACTATGAAACAACTTTGGAAACAAGAATGTCCCCCCAAAAAAGAAACTAAAATGGTGAAATAACCATATCCTGCTTTGTTGCACTAAAATGAACTATTTCTCCCTCTCCTTTTCACACACACACACAATCACATGCTGTGCTCTCTCTGGTACCTATGTATATACAGTATATATGACACATACATCCCCACCACCACTCAGTCCTTGGTGTAAAGAGCGGCATGCGGCATTATCCTGGTGTTTTCCGATGCTGCAGTGACGCCACTTCTCAGGTCGTCGTACATCTCCCAGACACATGGAGCTCTTTTGCAGTACGACACATAATGTCCAAGTGCACCCCGGGTCAATCCTTCCTGGTAAGCAATGACAGACCTGAGAGTAAATGTCTTCCCCTTGAGCACCAGATTGGAGGGAAAGTCACACAAAGGAAATGTCCTTTGTTTTATTTGTTGTGCTGCAGGTGCCGTGGAATGGCTTCCCAGGTCAGTGTCGATCCACAGAAGCTCACCCACGCTATAGCTGTGAGTTACTTTCCCACCACACAGCACTTTTCCAGAGGTAAGGTCTTGAGTTTTAAATGCAGAGGGACACTGAGATGCGTTTTTGATGGGCCTGAGGCAGGTAGACTCAGGAAGGTGAACTCCTTGTTCCACAGCAGTCTGAAGGTGAGCCATGCCAGATTCCTGCAGTATGGCAACAGAAGTGGTAACAAGTGGAACCTCCCTTGTGGTACGTGTACCGAGGCTGCAGAACTGTGACGAACATTGTTTGGTGAAATAAACACTCGCAATATTCCTCATTGTCTTCTCAATTATAGTTGAGATGTGACACTGAGCATCAACCTGGAGGCCACCAGACTTCAACTCGACAGCCTCAAACATCCCACTCAGCAGTTCTGCTCTTTGCGAGTACGTCTGTTGGGTCACTCCATCTGTTGCCAATGCTTTCACCAGCTGGAGGACTCTGTTGTCAGACATTTCACTGCTGGCAACATTTTCAAAAGTTGGACTGTCACAGTAAGCACAACACAAACACTCGCAAAATGCATCAAATGCACACGTGTTGAGCACACAGACGCTCAGTTTGCCAAGTTTCACAGGTTGCTGGTTGTTTCCATTTTTTAATAGTCCCACATTCACCCTTTTTGCTCTCTTAGATGGATCTGCATGAAGCCATTCAGGACAAGCAGAGAGGTAGGAAGTCCTTTTTCTTTTTTTTGGTGGAAGAGCAAGGCCTCTCCAGTTTTCAACTGGTTCTTCATCTGTGCCACCAACTTCCATGGCAGCGTCAGACTCCTGACAGAGGTAAGTGTCAGTTTTGTTGTTGCTTGCTACACTTTGTTTAGTTGGGGTTGCTGGTTTGGCTGCTGTTTCAGTCACAGAAGTAGCATCCTCTTCTCTTTTGTGTTTTGCAGCACAAATTCGCATGTTCCCTTCAATGTAGGAAAGATGGCGAGCAATGAATCGATCCACTCTTAGAGGTAGCTTTTCATGCTTGAAAAGGCCATGCTTGATGTTTTTGAATTCTGCTTCAACAGCAGCTGAGGTTGAGGTGACATCACTGGTTTTGAAGAAAGGGACCATTACTCCTGACCACAGAGGTAAGTAGCTTACTAGTCTTATTATTTGAGGAATGATCTCTGGGAGATAGTGGATATTATCTCGATCCCCATCAGCCATGGCGAGTGACCTGCTTTTCTCACAGATTTCTGTTACCCACTGTCTGAGGTCAGTCTGGATTGGATCCCATGGCTCTGCTTGTTCCAGTTCTTTTCCCTCTACGTCTGGGATGACAACAGACTCTTCTGCAATCTGGACTTTCAGGTATTTCTTGCATATTTCTGATGTGAGAGGGACTCCAGAGCTGTCATTACCCTCTGCTTCGCTGAGTGCCACAACAGTGATAGCATGCATCAGCTCTTTTGCATGCTCCAGGGACTGTGATTTGATGAGTTGTGCAATTGCCCTCACAAAAAAATCTTTAATGCGAGGTGTTTTGTTTTTCAGGCATTCCCACTGGCAGATCATCTTGATGCAGTGTGCAACATCAACTCTGACAAAACAAGGAGGCAGTTTTGTAGACTGATTCCCTTGTAGGACACCAAAGCATTCGTTGATGTAAGTCTTCAGGTCACAATGATTAGTAAAAGCCTTCACCAGAGCACTGAGGAAAGCAAGAGAGAAATCACTGACAACTTGTTTTGGCACTGGTGCACCTGCACGAATCCACTCTGTGAGCCACTGTGCTATTGCAACTGCATCATGTCTTTCAGACAACATCTGGACCACTGGGACACTGGAGCTGTTGGATCCTGTCAGGACGCCTTGATAGAGAAATATGTGGCCAGATGAGCCATTTGGTCGCACCAGTTTTTTCACCACTGAACCAGTTGCATCAAAGCACACTGTTTGGTGAGTTTTTTTCGACAATGTCTTGTAAATGTGCATTTGTGTTTGACTCCAGTAGTGGCAGAAAAACTTGTCTAGGCCAATGTCTCTGATGCTACCACTGTGGGGAGCGCTGTGTTTTAAGAGCTGCAGGGACTTAATTGGATCTTTGTCATGCAATTCTAAGCCATTTTTTTCTTGTTTGGCCTTCCTCAAGGTAGTCAAATTCGGAAGATGGCATGGCTCAGGATCTCCATAATCCATCAGCTTGGCAGCTTGGGATGCGCGCCATACATGGGGTTCCTTCCTGCCCTCACACAGTTCAGTGGCTACCTTCTCCCGCAAATGTCCAGACAGGAAACGCTTACAATGACCTGTGTGCTTCGAGTCATCGATGTTGTTCAGTTTGCACTTGAGGACCAATGGGCTATTAAGTGCAGGCTTTGTATCACCTCTGATATCAAGCTGGCTCTGACACTCCTTGCAGTAGCCTTTTATGACAATATAGTTTGTCGCCAGTGAGGGATACACCTTTGCTCTCTTAAAAACAAATGTGCATTGACTTTTTATCTGATTCCAGATCTGCTCATTTATAATGTGAGTCCAGATTCCAGGTTTCAAAATTGAATAGTCCCTTTTTTTTATTTGAAGAACTCTTGTCATTGTACTCAACGTCTTCAGGGATAAACTGTACCCATTTGTCAAAGGGAACTTCTAGCTGAAATTCCTGGTTGAGTTCTTGCTGAGGAGAAAAGGAACCTGACTGAGAGGATTCTGTGTCACTGTTTTCTGGGTCATTGATCGGATTATTGAACCCCAACAATGACCAGACATTGTGCCTGTTTAATTTAACAGTTGTATACAGGGCCTTTGCAGACATCTTGTTTCCAAGTTTCTCGCTCAGCTCTGTCCAGACTCTGGCCTTAGGGGTGGCTATATTTCCATTCCCCAGCAGTATGGCATCTTTAGAGGAGGAGAGCACTTCCATAAGCACTTCTTTAGCTACAGCTGGTTGTTTGGGCATCTAGTTAAAGGAGAAATTTATTAGTATAAATCACTGTCATATTTGAACTTATTAAATAAACAATTTTATTGATGATTTTATTTATCCCTCAGTATACAATTAAAACTACTAATATTGAAGTCCTGCTATTGTATAGTAAATTATTTGATACTAAGTCAAATAACAAGGTATGTAATTTTAAAAATTGATGTACATCTCAAAGAACTGAGAAGACACAGGTAAGAGGAGGTTTGATAAGGCAAAAAAAACAATTAGTTTTAAATCTATTGATGTGATTCTGCTGTGTTTACACCTTTAGTTTTAAGTAGTTGAAAACAGCAGTTAAGGTGATAACAAGAACATCAGCCTCTTATTTTTTTTTTTTTTCAATAACTGTGACTGTTTCCAGAGACTTTTTCTTTTATCATGCCATGTGGTAATCATGGAAACAGTTCTTGTCCTTGTTCAGACAGAGGTGGATATTGCATTTTCCACAGCAAACATGGGAAAAGTGTCCTGTGCAGTGCTTGCACCTTTGTTGCTTTCCCAGGATGGGAAGTGGTTGACTATACCATCCGGAGGCACACTGGATGGTCGGCACCTGCTCTGTGATGATGGTGAGTGTGCTGGTGAGAAGTGTGGTGGAGAGGATGAAAATGCAATATCCACCTCTGTCTGAACAATGACATGAACTGTTTCCATGATTACCACATGGCATGATAAAAGAAAAAGTCACTGGAAACAGTTGCAGTTATAAAAAATGAAGAAGCTGATGTTCTTGTTATCACCTTAACTGCTGTTTTCATGACTACTACTGTTCAAATGCAAGAAAAAGTTAGTGGAAAAGTAGCAATTTGAAAAATTAGGCCAAATTTCTTGTTGAATAGCCTTAATTCCTGTTTTCATGCTTACCACTGTTAATAATAAAAGAGAAAAGAAGAAAGAGGCCTAAAGAGGCTGATGTTATTGCTATATCGAGTTCTTGCCAGAACTGCAAGTAATGCCCAATGTATCATTTACAATACAAATGGAAAAGCCTATATGCAAATTATTTTTATATATATATATTTTCAGATTTTGTCAAAGGGCCAAACAAATGCTCCAGATTTAAAAAAATATCTGAATTTTGTGTCCATTATTTCTAGGGTCATGCATTATAGGGTTAATTTGCCTTTTTTTGCATTACAGTTACAAGTTGCAGAATTATCTAAATAGGACAAGCAATATTCTTAGAAGTCTACTGTATATTGTATTAATTGAGAGCGTTTCCACGCTGTACTTACCTTGAAACAGATTTTTTATCAGGGTTTTGAGAACCAGAATAAAAAAAATTACATCTGAGAAAAGGAAGAATGGAAAAAAAAGAGTTCCCGATAGTGATGTAGGCCTACCGTTATAAAATGTAAAGGACAAACAACTGTGGGGCCTTAAACCACGCTTTTCCGACACAAATGCAGGTGTTTGCCGCACAAGAAAAGATACAAACATTTTTCAAATATATACAACAAATTTTATTGGACAATGAGTTGATAAACAAAGAGGTACAAAAATGGATCATGAAATCATTGACCACGAATTTATCAGAACACAATATCGCATTTGTCTTACAAGGCAACACAGATTTCTTTGTAATTATTTGCTGCAGTCTTCTGTCTGATGGATTGTTGCATATTGGAAAAATCATAAAACGATTTCGGAAGGGCTGCTTGAATTTTGCTGGATCGTTAGAAAACAAGACAACTTAAAATAAACTATTGAGTGTTTCTGCATAAGTAAAGCCTGCGTCTGTCTGAACGAAGATGCTGCTTTTTATTAGTCAGCATCACTAGAGCCAGTCACACTGGGCATGGTTGGAGTATATCCTGGCAGGAGGTAACGTGCTTCACGTTGACACTTCAGTGTGACTTGGTGCCCAGATCCACCTCCAGAGGTGGCCTACAACACAACGGTTCATCCACGTGACGAAAATGTGATGACGCTGCCTACGTAGACGGCCTGTCGCGAAGAAGAGGAGAAACAACATGGCTTCAAAAGCATGACAAGCAGCTCTTGTTGCAGTCTTTAACTCAGCAGCTTACACAACCTCGCTATCAGACAGTTGTCGGAAAACTGTGAAGGTACAAAAGCCCCTTATCAACATGTTTGGATGTACGTCAAACAACACAAATGACTGTTAGCGCCCCCTGCTGGAATGGAGGGAAGCAGGCGTTGTCATTTGCACAAATGTGTAAATGGCACGTTTCCAAATTTGCAAGTGTTGCCGGAGGCCGTGGCCCACGGCCCTCGACTTTTGACACCCAGTGAGTTGAAACTGGATTAAACCAATTGTGCAAAGTGTGACCCCACCCGGTGCTGTCTCAATAACAGAATGTAGGGGAGAACGGTGTTAGTTGGTTGTCACAGTCACTTAATCTGTGTGACGTCACCGCCTTATAATAAACCTGTTGCATCTTATAAAAGAAGCACAAACAAAAAAAAATTATGCACCAACCAGCACAAAGGAAGCACAAACGATTGAGACCATTTTGGTGTAATTTGGATAAAGTCGGGGGGCTGCGTGACGTCACCGCCTTGTAATAAACTTGCTGTATCTTAAAAACTAAAGCAGCACAATCGATATTTTTTTCTGCACAAACCAGCACAAACGTAGCACAAACGATTGAGACCATTTTGGTGTAATTTGGATAAAGTCGTGGGGCTGCGTGACGTCACCGCCTTATAATAAACCTGTTGCATCTTAAAAAAGAAGCACAAACAAAAAAAAGTTATGCACCAACCAGTACAAAGGAAGCACAAACGATTGAGACCATTTTGGTGTAATTTGGATAAAGTCGGGGGCTGCGTGACGTCACCGCCTTATAATAAACCTGCTGTATCTTAAAAACTGAAGCAGCACAATCGATAATTTTTTCTGCACAAACCAGCACAAACGTAGCACAAACGATTGAGACCATTTTGGTGTAATTTGGATAAAGTCGGGGGGCTGCGTGACGTCACCGCCTTATAATACCTGCTGTATCTTAAAAACTAAAGCAGCACAATCGATAATTTTTTCTGCACAATCCAGCACAAACGTAGCACAAACGATTGAGACCATTTTGGTGTAATTTGGATAAAGTCGGGGGGCTGCGTGACGTCACCGCCTTATAATAAACCTGTTGCATCTTAAAAAAAAGAAGCACAAACAAAAAAAAAGTTATGCACCAACCAGTACAAAGGAAGCACAAACGATTGAGACCATTTTGGTGTAATTTGGATAAAGTCGGGGGGCTGCGTGACGTCACCGCCTTATAATAAACCTGCTGTATCTTAAAAACTGAAGCAGCACAATCGATAATTTTTTCTGCACAAACCAGCACAAACGTAGCACAAACGATTGAGACCATTTTGGTGTAATTTGGATAAAGTCGGGGGGGCTGCGTGACGTCACCGCCTTATAATACCTGCTGTATCTTAAAAACTAAAGCAGCACAATCGATAATTTTTTCTGCACAAACCAGCACAAACGTAGCACAAACGATTGAGACCATTTTTGTGTAATTTGGATAAAGTCGGGGGGCTGCGTGAACTTAGAATGACCCTTTTGATATTATTTAATATCTTAAAAACTAAAGCAGCACAAACGATAATTTTTTCCTGCACAAACCAGCACAAACGCAGCACAAACGATTGAGAGCATTTCCACTGGGTTTAGCGTGGGTTGGGGGGCCAACTTCACGAAGGTGTAAACAAGTTATTTAAATAGATACATTTGCTTCCTCACATGATCGTTTTTTTTAAACTCTGATTGGTGATCGGCCCCTAAAATCCTGATTATGTAAAACCTAGTAAGTGGGTCATTTATTTGTGGTTCATCAATACCCACATACTGCAAATCTATTCTGTAAACAAGAGTTTTTGCTGAATTATAGCAGAACAAAGTAAAATGCAAAATGCAGAACAAATAAAAGCTCAGCCATACTTAACCACACTTGCCCTCCATAATCTCCACATAACTCTTTAATAGGGCTGTGTTAAACGATTATTTTTTAAACGATTAATCTATCGATTATTTTTTTTTTTTTTTTTTTTTTTTTTTAAAGGATTTTTTGGGCTCTAGTGGCCTTTATATGACAGTATACAGTGACAGGAAATGGGCAGAGAGAGCGGGGAGTGACATGCAGCAAAGGGACCCAGACCGGGAATCGAACCGGGGCCGACTGCGGTGAGGAGCTGTAGCCTCTGTTCATGGGGTGGCTGCTCAACCAACTGAGCTAAACACCACCCCAATCTATCGATTATTTTTTCGATGCATCGATTAATCTAACGATTCACTTTTTAAGCTCGATTCGACTCGATTCGATTCGATTATCGATTATCTCCTCATAAATTGACAGACAGCAATTTATATATGCTGATATAGATATCTAAAATGTAAAAAAGAGCATGAATAAAAAGGCAGTGGGAGCAGCAGCCTGTCATGGAGTTTTTCATGAACCAACAGAATGTAAAATTTATGTTGAAAACACAGCGGACTGAAAAACAGGCTTTTAATTCTTTCATTTACATGAAAATAATAATAAAAAAGTCATTATTGAAATAATATGATCATGTAAACTTGGAGGATTTAAGCTGAGACAGATATTATTTTCCAACAAAAGATAATGAAGATAAGTAAACATTCAGAGTTGAACATTATATTGAACATGGGTCTAGCTTCCAGAAAAAGTGCATCTTCATCTTTATTCTGTTAATGCTTAATACGGGTGCCAATCACTTGGAAATGAAATTTAAAATTCTTTATTTATCCCAGAAGTGATTACACAATACTATTACCAACAGATGAAACACGAACATGAGGTTGAGAACGTGACTTATATTCAGTGAGAGACGAGACAGCTCCCGACATCAGCTGTAGTTCCACCCACGGCCAGCAGATGGAGCTCGTGCTTCATGCTGACCGTCTCAAACAGGCCTGACGTGTCTGAAGACATGGCGTCCATCTCACGGAAGTTGTCTCATGTCTCATTAGGCTTCGGATTCGCCATCCCTAATATATAGTTATACCTTCGATAAACGAGTGTGGGCCTTCACTGTCTCACACTTTGGAAACTTGGAAGAGCCACTCACGGAGATCGCGCCGCCATCTTTGTTTTCGTCTGAAGTCGCATGGCGCCGCCATCTTTGTTTTGGTCTGACGACGCATCGGTACGCATATTTTGCGTCGACGTAATCGGTTACGTCGACGAATCGTCCCAGCCCTACTCTTTAAAGATTTTTTTATAAGTAAACCAGCATTTAAACATGAGCGCTGACATGCAAAAACATCACAGATTAAACAATCGTTCTGATTGTGAGCTGGTGGCTGGGATGCACAAATATTCACCAGCCAGTTTGCTTACCCATGGAAAGTTCATTCTGTGCATTCTCCACCAGGCCAGTGGATCTTCCCCTCCATCGATAGTAGGTGGCGTCAGATAGTTTTCCAGTTCAGCTTTGACAGCATCTTCCAACTGCATAGTGGAGGAAGGAGAAGGGACAGCCTTGCTCTTGAAGAAGCTGCCCAGTAACCGCTTCCCTTCCCTGTGGTTGGTGGATCTGCCTCTTCTGCAGCCTGAGGCACCTCATCTGTGGTGCTGAGATGAACCTTCTTTTCCTGTAAAACAAAAATGAGCATTTTTATTAAATATCCCTTGCAGTAATGTAGCATTTTGTTTTACTAAACCACACACACACAAAATACAGGAAAAGTTGCCTTTCGTGGCACTTGCTCCATTTCAGTGTGCACTCTTTCTTTGATGTCTTCGATGCCATTCTCTGCACTTCTGTAGTCAGTCATGAATCTAAAATGAAGGAATGAAGACGTGCAGTCGTTCCTGTGTGGCTGGGTCACTGTACTGATCCTCAATGTAGCCAAGAGCTCTCGACTTTATGTCCATTGTGAGATCTGTGTCCTCATTGATGTTCTCAGGAGATGGAGAACTGGCTTCACGTATGACACACTTACACATGCTTCACCGGACAGAACATCTGTAAATTCCTGAAGAGGACCAATAGCATTAATTATGGCTTCAAGGACATCTGTGTCCTGCCAAGTTGGGACAAGGTGACGTGTCTTCTTGTCTTCTGAGACATCGCTCTGCTCCAGCATCCTCCCTGTCATGTTTTTGCTTTGAGCCCCATCTTGTGATCAGTGAGTGGTCAGGTAAATTTAACTCTTGCTGTACCTTTTTTTCCCCAACAATAACAGAAGACACCAACTATCTATTTGAAAATCCTGTTGCCCGTTTAACTCTTGTTCTTTAACAGCATTTTCTGGGGGAAAAAAAGAACATGGATATTAAGTGGGTATTACAGGCTAAAAACAATAATAGCAAACAGATTTTTCTAGCAAGAGAACACAATAAATCCAAGAAAAATGTATTATAGAAAGCAGTAAAAAAAAAAAAAAAGAAATTACCAAAAGCACATAAATTCATTATCTAATATTGGTGTAAATGTTATCAATATTAATTAATAATTTATAAGGGCTCCAAAGAGAAAAAAATTAAGATGAAAACTGCTTACAAATACACAGTTCACACACATCACATTAAATCCATATATCCTACATTAAACACACACACTTACCAATTGCAAAATGCAGCTTGTGTCAAAAATGTTGCAGTCTGGTCCATTTGTTAAGCTCCACAGCTTTGATGACATTTGCTGCAGTGTTGGTTGTGACAAAAGTCTGGTCCTCTTCTTTCAGACCTTTCTCTCTCTTTCTCCTCTGGTGTGTGGTCATGGGGAAGTATCCTGTCTGCAAACAGCAACTTTTCATTTCAGAGTTGATGTTTATGGAATGCAGTCAAACTAATATATGGTTCTGTCCTTCTGCTTGACCATAAATCAGTAGTTGTGGCATAATACTCCACGTTTTCAGCTCTGTTGCTACTTTTTCTTTACACTCGTCGTACAGCTGCGAGATGGCAACTTGGCTAGAATACAGTGCCATATTAAAGTTTACATACACTCCAATTAAAGAAAAGGCTAAATTCACAATAATTCAAATAAAAAGAAATTTAAAAAAGAAATAATTAATAAAAATTTACTAAATTCTAATTTAGTAAAAGTAAAACATTGATTTTGAATTGTGGTTTTAAAAATGAATTAAGAAAAAACAAACAAACAAAACTGTCCCAGACAAATTAGAGCACCTTGCCCATGAACATGGACCAACATACCTGTCAACAGGTGCAGACGTCTGATTGGACGTTACAGAAAACACCTGAATGAAGTAAATGCCTCAAAGTGCTGCTCAATAAAATTTTAGTTCAGGAGCCCCATTAGGCTTGTTTATTTATTTATTCATTCATTTAAAATTTCTGATGAACCACAATTCAAAATTAACGTCATGATTTTCAGAAAATTTTTATTTATTATTACTTTTGTCAATTTCAACTTATTTCACTGACAGCTGATTTTTTTTCCCTCTTTAAATCCGTGTTTGGTGATTGTGTTTACCTTACTACTCTTGTCATACTTGGAGTTACTCTGGCAAAGGATGCAGTAATTTTAGACTGTTTGCTACTCTGGACCAGAGCACCACTTTCACCAGACTTTTCACCTGTTTTTTTTGTTTTTGTTTTTGTGTGTCATGCATTCGTCATGCAAATGCCTGTGCTGATTTTTCAAGTGTCAGGATAAACTGGTTGTGTTTCCGCTGGATGTGGCAACTTTACCGCAACAAGTTTTGCACAGTACCTGTTTCTGGTGCACGTCTGTAGCCCGAAACCCGAAATACTCCCAAATAACCAACGTGCTATTTTTTTTCAGATTAACTCCTCAGACTCCGCTTCTGGTTCTGCTGAAGCCATTTCCAAACAAAGAGCAGGTTGATGCTGATTGGTTAGCACGACCTGTCCACAAGTATCATGCCACTTCTGATTGGTGAGCTTTGCTGGATGCTAGGGAGATGGCATGTATGCGTGAAATAGTTGACATAGCAGATCCTGGGTCAGTCAGGAACACTGAAGAAAAAAAAAAAAAAACACAATTTGGTGATCACGTAATCATGGTGTCTGAAATCACAATTTTGATCAGAAAATTATAAATTGTTCAGCCCTAGTTGAAAAGTTACACCGTGGACCTTTAAGCTTTCTTGAACATTGTGGCAGCTATACCAGCCAAATAGTGTCATATGTACTTCAAAATGTATTTATTTTCAAACTTTAACATGACAATAAAAAACAAGATCTCTAAAATAATTATTACCGTATTTTCTGGACTTTCTTGCTCCTGAGTACAAGTCGCATCAGTCAAAAAATGCATCATTAACAGGAGAAAAAACATGTATGTTGCACCAGACATACATGTCTGTTCATTTGTATTCATTGTATGTTTAGTTGTATTTATTTATCTAAAATAAAGTGATTTTAGGATTTTTCGTGTCCTTTTTGTAACTGCTAAAAATTACCCAATCTGTCAGATTCCAAAGTCAATGCCTGTAAATGATCATAAACATCATAACTAAGGTTTTTTGAGGATTTGTTCCACCGCACAGGCAATACAGACAGATGTCCAAAATGAACTCCTCTCACTGGGATGACTGTTTTGGGATTTTTGCCTTTGGAGCAGAATATAGTTGTCACAAGCCTAGAGCGCCCTCTTTTGACATTACAAGGTACCCTTTACTCCTTGGCTCATGTCAGTCAATATGAATTGATACTTAAAAATATGTTAAATTATTTTGATATATAAG
Organism: Atherinomorus stipes; assembly: GCA_023101725.1. Classification (NCBI taxonomy): domain Eukaryota; kingdom Metazoa; phylum Chordata; class Actinopteri; order Atheriniformes; family Atherinidae; genus Atherinomorus; species Atherinomorus stipes. The sequence goes on along the minus strand of JALJCO010007027.1, from coordinate 53,369 downwards.
TTGTACTAGACTATAAGTCGCACAAGCCACCAAGCTGAAAAAAATGTGACTTATAGTTCGGAAAATACGGTAACATTCATTCAGACAGGGTGACGTGTGTGTTCAAGTGTTATGTTCAGTTTTGTATTTTATTATTTTGTATTGCTTTGACTTCACTGCACTCTGTCTCAACGATTTCCTCCAGGATTAATTTTTTTTAAAAAAAGATCTTATCCTATTTGAATATCTAAAAATATATAATACAGTTTTTTAAATTTTACTTTTTATTCCTATCATGTTTTATCACTGAATCATTTTATCGAACATATTTCTTTTTTTTTCTTTTTCCATCAGTTTTTTTTCCTCAGTGGTTCTTTTCTCTGCAGTAAAATCAAATACATTATCTAATAATACAGTAGGTAAAAAAAACTGAATTTATTACATGAATTATCAACGTTGCATGTATACTTCATCATATATAAATGTGTTTATGATAATCTCATTATACCATGTCATATTTTTCACAATACATTTTTTAAAAATCATGTCTGATGATAAGATTGAGCACACGAGAGTATTTATCTATTACAACCAGAGGTGGACAATCCAGGTGCAATGTTTTTGGATCTGTCTGCATATTTACAGCAGGTGTTTTCACTAACAGGCTCTTCTAGCTGGCAGAGGAGCTGTGCTAAATAAATCCAGCTGGTTTAGTGATGGAACAACTGCCAGAGTGGATTTTTACTTTCCAGAGCAGGGATGCTTTTTTTTCTCTGTGGGTATACCAGAGTATCACGTAGACTACACCACTGGATTTAATGCAAATGTGAATAACAGAAAAGGGAAAGGCTAACGATGAGCTCATCGTAAAGCTAGCTTCACCTCTGAAGTAACATGTACTGTCACAGAATATCACGAATGATCTTCCAAATGTTAACATTTCGCAGACTTACAGGATTTTATTTATGTGTTTGTTTACCTGTTTCATGTGTTGATCCAGTTTTTCCGTCTACAGCCGCCAAAAATGAAAAGATGTCTCTTCTTTTCTATCGAAAAACGTCCGATGTCCATTTTCTTGTCGGGACCGCTCGAGCGTTCAGATGACACACCGCGCTGTCAGCCAATAAGAAACAGAGAATTTCCCGCTTCTGTAAAACTTCACTCTGATTGGTCGTACCGGCGTGCCTGTGTTGCATTCACCAACACTAGGAAATTACAAAACGACCATCGTTTGTAATGTCGGGCGGCTCATACTTCTTTCTGAAGTTAACAAACATTCATGACTTGATGCGAAGAGTTTGCTAGCTGGAAATCTCCAGGCCAGATGACGCCACTGTTGCCATCAGATATAGAAAAGTTTTTTAAAAATAAATATGGCATTATTCTTAATAAATAAATAAATTGTCACATTTTGCTTGCTTTCATATTTTACTTTCCTTTTAATTAAGCAAGATACATAAAAGGAACTATTTTATTCTGTATTTAATTCTATAAATTAAAAAAGGGAGGGTGGGGGGGGGAGCTTTTACAATGCTGAATTTCTGGGATAAATAAAGTATTTTTCATTTTTCATTTCATTTCATATGTAGATATTTCTGTCATTTTCCTTTCAAAGTGCCCAAAATATATTAATTTATCAAAAATTATTCCATACAGGTACACAAATTAAATGTTGGATTTCACATTTAAAATATCAGAACATATTATACTTCATCACCACGTTTACAAATATGATGATCAGTTAACATATCAGCTGAGATCAGGTAGACCTACATTGGGTCACCAGGTAGAATGAGCCATGTAAAGTTTGTCTCCTAGATTTTATATTAATAACAATAATAATAATAATAATAATAATAATAATAATACATTTTATTTAAAAAGCCCCTTTCAAAACACCCAGGGACACTGTACAAGGAACAATTTTAAAAAACACTACAATTTACCAACCAGTGGCTATAAATAAGTTATATGCTACATCTGTATTTGATTTGAAAAGAAAAAAAAAAGATTTGACTAGTTTATGGTTGCTGCTGTGGGTCAATGTTTAACATCCACCCTGAGAAAAACTGTGCAGTCAAGGGTGTTGCAGAGAAATTTTAAAGATTGAAATTAGATTAATATTTATTTATTTTTCTCCCTTCAGAGAAATTTGGTTCAGTTAAAAGGGTACTGCTGCTCAATGAAAATAAGAACAATAAAAGCAACACATCAGTAATCCACAATAAGACATCTAAGGCAATCACAACAACAAACATCTGAAACCCAACAGATAAGATCTGTGTGTAAAAAGGCAAAACTTCTACATAGAAGACATCGACCAGACATTCCTTTTTAACTGACATGTCATCTTCACATTAATGAGCTTTATAGATGGTAGAACAAATGAATGTTTATACCTGTTGTGTTTAAACATGGGGATCCTGTACCTCCTCCCTCCATGTGCAGAGCATGGGAACTGTCAGATCAAATATTTTTTGCCTGTATGACTGATCAAAAAGTTCCAGGAGTTTTCCCCATGATCTTCCCACCTCCCAACAAGTTCTTCTTGAAAATGATAGGCAGATAAGTAAACAACAAATTTACACACACACACAGTTTTTGTTCCTTGTGGGGTATATCCATTGACATAATGCATTCCCAAGCCACTAACCCTAAACCTAACCCCCATAACTGATTGCCTAAACCTAAACCTTGTCCTAACCCTAACCAAAATCTAATTGTAACTTAATCTCTAAAACCTAATCTTGGTTCATCCCCGTGAGGACCGGGAAAATGTCCCCACGAGGGCAAGACGTCCCCACGGTGACGGTAAAAATCCAGAACATGGTCCCCTCATTGTTGCAAAAACGCGGCCACACACACACACATATTCAAAAATAAAATATTACTAAATCACTGAATGTCACAATACTTTGCCACACCGACCTTATCTGAGTTTTCATCAAAATCAAAGTCAACTTTATTATCAAATGTGCCCCATGTTAGACATACAACACAGATGAAATGACAGTCCTCTCAAATCCACAGTGCATACAGTAAAATATAATAAACTGTAAGATGAAAAATATGAAAATTTAGGAAACCGCTCAGATAGCCTAGAAATCTAAACACGAAACCTAAGTTGAAATACTAAAGAAGATTACAAATTTACAAATGGGTTGACAGTAGACAATGTGAACGGTATTGCAATCCTAATGTAGGAAGTAGTGCAGATATCACAGAGCAATGACAATGTAAACATGCAACTGTAGCATGTAACGGTGAAGTTTGACAATGTAACAGACAGGGTCCTGATGGACAATAGTGCAAATAATCGCTGTAAACATGTAACTGTACATATACAGTAAGTACATGTCAAGTCAAGTCAACTTTATTTGTATAGCGCTTTGAACACAGCAGCTACCGATAACAAAGCGCTGAACAGAAGTAAAACAGAAATTGAATCTCACAGTGAGAACATTAAAACAAATATTAGACATAAAAACATTAGACATGTGAGTCATCCTTCTGTGAGTCAAAATCTAATTTTGTTGATATATTTTATTGATCTAAAAATATTAAACGTGGTTTTAATGACCACAATATTAAGGGACAGACAGAGTTATTTAAAAGAATAATTAATGAATTTGACATTTTGACAATTTGACCCCGGGGAGCCAAACACAGATCCAAACCATTCATGGCGATCTCCGAGATTTCACTTCCTCTTCCCTCTCTCTATTCTTTTCCATCTTTTTTCTTTTCCCCCCAATAAGATGTTGGATTTATTTTATTATTTTCAAGATATTATGCTCTCTTCCCCTCTCCTCTGATATTGATATTTCTATTCTTCTCTCCTCCCCTCACCCATCTTCAGCGCCCAGTCATTAGAGGATTTTTAAATTTTTTTATTTGGTCTAATGTTCTTAGAGGATTTTTTGGGCTTATGCATAGACTTTTTTTCCTCTTTATTTTTTAATCTTACTGTGCTGATTGTTTATTTTTTTACTTCTTTGTTCCCATCATTAGATGATTCTTACTATTAACCATTACCATATCACCGAAACTTCTAATCATAAAAAAAATTTTTAGGTTTTGAGAGAGGGATCTGGAATCCCAAAACACATAAACACATATATGAAATGCTAAGAGGAATACAGGAAGAAGATGTGGAGTTGACAGCTCCATCAAACGAATGAATGATTGATGTGTAGTAGAATAAAATTAGATCTTTCTTTTAAGGTTACAGGATGACCGAGTTTTGGATTGCAAAGTTAACATTTTTCATTATTTTATTACTTCCCTCTCCCCCCCCACTCCACCCCCCTTTTCTCCCACCTCCCCTTCCCCCCCCCCCCTTCTCCCTCCCCCTCTCCTTAGTCTCCCCCCCCTCCCCCCCCTCAACATCCTATCCTTTTTTCCTTCCCCCCCCCTCTTCTCTCCTGTCCCCTTAACAAATTTAAAAATAATTAGAAATGATCGACAGTTTTTTTCACTATTTCTTCTCAACACCTCAGACTACTTTCCTTCTCCCCTTTTTACCCCTTTACACAGAAGTTCTGTCTGTGTTAGACCTCCTTTTTTTCCTCCTAACAACCCAATACAATAACTACAAATTTTTCTTACATTCCATTTTATATTCTTATAAATCTCTTTCTACTCTTCTCACTAATTATTTCTTACCAATACCATTATTATTTTTTTATTATCTTTTTGTTGTTGCTTCATCTTCTTTCTTCTTCTTCTTCCTCTCTCTCCAATCTCACTTTGGCCTTTTTGTTATTTTCTTTGATTTTTATATTTTTTTTCTCTTTTCTTTTTTCTTTCTTCTATTTTCCCTTATTCCTCCAATCCACCCTTTTTCACTCCTCCAATTAGACCACAGTTTAGAGACTAAATTTTTTTTTCTTAGATGTTGGTCATCAGCACTGGAGCACCACAAGAGACTATACTCTCCACATCCTTTTCCACTTTCCCCTTACTTCATACCCTTTTCCTTCTCTCAAATTTTCTTTTATTTTTTTTTTTTGGGTTTTTTTTTTTTGGTATTAGAAATAAGAAAATTTTTAATCAGTTTTTTTAATTATTAATTTATATTTATCATTTAAATTCCCATCATATTAAATAAAAGAATGATTAATTTAAGGATAGTTAAATTATGAAGAATAATAATATTTACTTCCTTCCTGTATAAATAATGGAGAAGATTTAGAATCACTAGAAATTTAGATTTTTTAGACTAGATTGAAATAAAATTTTTAATAAATACAACTTTTACTACATATATAAGAATTGTCTTTTCTGATTAAAATTCTTTAAAATTCTTTAATAATTTAATGTATGTTACATTTTTTTTATAATTTTTTGTAAGTATATTTAGATTAGCTTTATTTCCTTTGCAAGATCTACTAACAAAACCATTAAATAAATAAAATTAAACAAACTAATCAAGAAAGCTAATTCTGTTCTTTGTATAACTCTGGAGCCTCTTGAGCTGATCATTCAAAAAGAATAATTTAAAAGCTTATTAAGATGATGGAGATAATTCACTACCCTTCCCATCCTCCCCACAATAATGAAAAGAATGAGTTTATTGTGTTGATTGGTAAATTTAGTTATATTAGGTATAGGAAGAAGAAATGAATTCTTTCTTCCCCCAAAACCCTACACAATAAAAAAAAATAATTTTTTTTTTTTTTTTTATATAAAAAAAAAAGAAAAAAAAAGTGATTTTTATATTTATTAATTTCCCTTCGGGATGAATAAAGTATTTTTTTATTTCATTTCATTTCATTCATTTTTTTCAAATATGATTAGAAATTACTAAATCTATTGTATTTTAGGGAATGTGTAAAAAAAACTGAAAAAAAGATAATTTACTTATTTTCTAACCCATTTTTGGGACAAAGAGGAAAACAAAAAAATTTCCCCCATAAAAATTCTTTAAAAATGTTGAAAAATATGATTATCCCAATCCATGGTTAGACATTGAAAAACTGGAAACAGAGGAGGCCAACCGGTATGATGTTTTACATAAATGGGATGGCAACAATTGATAGGCTACTCTAACTTGTAACCCCTTAATCCACCAGTCAGTTCAAATATGGTCCAAGATCAATAAGGTGGTTGGGTGAGGGAGTTTTTTGTCTCCCAAGACGCCGCTATGGGAAATAAGCTTATTCCTGTCTTGTATAAGAATAGACACTTTGATGCATGGGCTACCAAGGGTATCACTCATTTAGAACATTATGCAGTTGGTATTTTCATGTCTTTCCAGCAGTTTAAGCAAAGGTATCACCTCTGATAAAGAAGTATCTTCAACTGAAAGATTTTCTCAGGGTCAATCTTAAAGGGCAGTGGAACTTTCCTGAGCTATCTCCCATTAAAGCTTTATTCCATAAGGGCCAGCGGATGGTTAGAACTATATCTAAGTTTTCTGAATACTATCTTTTTTACCAGTTTGGGAACCAGAACGGTCCAGATTTAGATGGTAAGGGGATCTAGGCAAAGAAATTGATCCAGATTTATGGAGGGACTTATGTAGAGATGGTGTCACAGGTACATTAAATGCAAGACATAGATTGATCCAATTTAACTTTTTACATCAAACTACTAGCCTCGTGAGACCATCCTGATCTCTGAGCTTCAGGTTTTCACTCTCAGATCAGTCTGGCTACTTTCCGTTGAAGAGAATATGGAGCAGTTCACCAAACGAACGTCCAATCAGCGTTGGCTTTGAGGCGGGTTGAGGTGTGACGCAACGAGAAGCGACAGTTCAGTCTAAGCAACATGGCGGCTTCAGCAGATGGAACTAGCATCAGCGTGGCTATCGCTCAAGTTTAACTGGAATTACAGAGTATTTCTTCACTGAAAGCAGAGAAAACACTGCTCTGGAGGCTTTTCTCAAAGGAAAGGATGTTTTTACTCGTCTCCCGACTGGTTTTGGTAAGAGTTGTGTTTTCGTTGTCGCTCTGTTAGTACGTCATATGCTTGGTTGATCTGATTGGTTAATTTGGCCTGTCTATCACCAACATACTGTAGGTGGTGATAGACAGATGCCTTATCCAATCAGCTAACCAGTATTTTTGCCCCTTCCCAAAACAACTCTAACGGATGATTTCCAGATGGATATGCGGGAGCAAATCCATCTGGCGGAGTCAGGTTACCAAACTACATGAGTATAATGATCAATTTCCTCACTTTTGTTTTAGATGTGGCCTTGTTGAAGGCACCTTCCTTCATTCTACTTGGGAATGTAACAGGATTTTTGGCAAAAGGTCTGTAACACTATATCACAAACTCATAGCACCGATTTCCCGATGGACCCTGAGATTTGCCTCTTAATTTCACAAACTTGTTTTCCTTCCCACTGTCGCCACCCCTCCGTGCTTGCTCAGGATGGGGGATTGGACTGAGTCAAGTCAAGATTCGATCCAATCTGTTGGTTTCCTTAGCTAGGCTATTATCAATCTGACTTGAATTTTTCTGTCTGCTAAGCGCCCTGAGGTGACATAGTCATGAATTGACGCTATACAAATAAAGTTAAATTGAACTGAATTAACCTTCCTCATTTTGACTCCATTAAACTTACTGAAATCGTTTTGACTATTGCCAAGAAATGTATCACAGCGAAATGGAAATCTGATGTTCCAGTCCCAATTAGAATGTGGCTATCCAAAGGGAATAGCTGCATACCTTCAGAAAGGGTAACCTACTGTATTCACTGAGGAATGAACTAGATTGTTTCAATTAAATGTGGCAGCCTTTTATTTCTCACATGGAAAATCTTCCTCCCCACATGACTGAATAATCTTTAAAAAAAATTAAATAAATCCTGTACTACCCCTTTGAGTACCACACCTACCTTGTCTGATGATTTTGTTTGCTTTGCCTTACATTTTATTAATATCAGTTGGTTTGTAACTTTTTACTGAGGTATTGTGAAAAGTAATGTGATGGTCTTGTTGTGTGTTTATCTTTTGTATGTCTATTTTGTGTGCATTTGTATAAAATTTGGAAAACACTGAAAATAAAATACACCAAAAAAATGTTGAAAAATGCTGTAATGAATGTGAATTTTTATCTATCTATCTATCTGGTATCTATCTGGTAATTAGGTGAGAAATATGAGGGAAATGGGAGAAGAGAGAGGGGGAAAAAGCAGTCAAATCTTTCTGTCTTGCTACTTTGTTGATGCTATTAAGCTGTTTGTGTTGTCTATTTTTATTTTTCTCTCTTTTCAATGCTTTGTCTGTTTATTTGTTGATCCTTTTTACTTTTTGATTCAATTCATCTTTTATCCTTTATATTTTTATGATTATGTTCGGAATAAAGTAAAAAAAAAATCAATCTATCAATCAATCTATCTATCTATCTATCTATCTATCTATCTATCTATCTATCTATCTATCTATCTATCTATCTATCTATCTATCTATCTATCTATCTATCTATCTATCTATCTATCTATCTATCTATCTAATGCTTTTTAAAGACAAAAGATTACGAAGTGCTTCACAACAAATAGAATAAAAATTGAATAGAAGTTCTCATATGAAACAGTATCCAGTTTAAGTATCGACCGCTCATCGACCCGTATCGACAGGTCACGTGGTCGCGCGGTGGGGGCGGAAGTAGACACCGTCTTCCTACCCCATCCCTCCTGGATACAACATCGTCTGGAGCTGGTGGGCTGAAAGTCGCTGCTACAACTTTTCCGCTGAGACTTCGCTTTAACTTCTGGTGATGTTTGAACGCACTTTTCTCTTTCTGCGCGTTTATCTGCGCAAACTGCGCAAACCGCCGATTTTCGGGCTTCGCCGTCGCATCTTAAACCGGTTAATGTGATGAATTAGCGTGTTTATGGTCACATTGTGTCTGATGCTAATCAGCACGCAGCTAATAAGCTGTTAAAGTTAAAAACAGCAGCTCAGAAATGCTTATAAGAGTGTTTTTTATAAATTTGCCGGGGACATGATGGAAAACGGGTCCGACCGCTAAAACATAAAACTAGTTCAGTGGTGGGCGAAGTTGCGGGTTTGGTTTGTGAATCACAACAAAGATGGCAGCCCTGCTGTGTGGTTTGCCATCTTTACTCTGCATAAAACTAGAATCAGTGTTAACTCTGCATCTGCTCTCCTGCAGAGTTAAAGTTTACAGACATCAGGAATGTGAAGCAGCTGCTGGTAACGCGGCGAGCATGATGCTGCATCGGTGGCACGTGACAACATATGAGGAGGAAATTAGAGAAAAAAATCCTCAAAGATGTGATTTATGTCCTTTACTGCTTGTTGTAATAACACAACGAGCTGCACGTGCCGCTGAAGCATCACGACAGAGAGGTTTGTGAGGATGAGGAGCAGAAATAAGTGCTTTTATGATTATTAATGCTAGGCTACATGGGTATCACGATATATTTGTTTTAGATGATATACGATTCATACCGGTATTTTTTTTTACACTAATACTAATATTTTTTTTTACACTAATTTATCTGAATGTTTCATTTGATATCAAACACCTGTTTTTTGTATTGAAACATGTTTAGCTTAAAGGAATATTCCCCCCACAGAATGATGTAACTTTATCTTCCACTTCCCCTCATGGTGAGAAAGACTCTGCAGCACTTTTTAATATCTCAAAAGCAGCCGGAGATCAGGAAGGCTTTTCATTATCCACTGACTTTCGTTTTATTATAAAGTTCGGTCCTTCACCGCGGCGGATCGAGTCGTTTTCATCCACTTCTTCTTCATCACTTCAGTCTGGAATGAAAACTTGGCATTGGCGTTTATCCGATTTTACAAAGTTTAACAGAGTAGTAGCTGGCGGACTACTGTTAGCAGGTTAGCATTAGCCAGCACGATGACGTGCTAACTTTGTGCGGCTGAAAACATACAAGCATCTGAAAGCGTCTCTTTTCTTGGCAGTCCCCAGTTGTTCCACTGGAAACGGGGGTACAGACCCGATTTTCAGATGTTTGTGTGTTTTAAGACGCACAATGTTAAACCGTCAGTAAACGCTAGCTGGCTAATGCTAGCATGCTGGAAGTGCCGGTGTTGTGCCCCACCGGCGACAAACAAACGTGTGTTTTATTATAAAGTCGCCCTTCACCGCGGCAATCGATCGCTTTGATCCAGCTTTTGATCCAGTATCACTTCAGTCTAGAATGAAAACTTAAATATGTTTGGAGTTTATCCGATTTAAACAGTATAACAGAGCAGGAACGGCTGTCGTTAACATGGCCCGGAAGAGGAAGTGTCCAAAATCCGGGAACTTCCGGCAAGCGCGATAATCCCCTTTTGTCAAGTTTTGTGGACTTTTATGCCTTCCGACCCCGACGACTCCATTATTTGAATGTCGCAGATAATGGAGTTCACCGGGTCCGAGCCAAAAAGGTCCATAAAAGTCCACAAAAACGTGTCAGTCTTCCTCCATACTGCTTGTCCAATGTAATCCAAGTGTCCTGAGTGGGTAGCGTCCAGAATTTACTCCAAACGACGTCATTTAGTAGATTTTTAGAGCCTAAACAGTACTACATCCTTTTTCCTGCAAGTGCACCAAAGCGCGTTTGCGACACTACGGAAGCCTCGGCGTTCACAGCCTACTCTGCCGATAATGCAGGCATAGAAGAAGAAATTTGCTGTTTACATTGTGCCAAGAGCGACAGAGCTGCAGACAAACCGGGACAAACACAAGAGGGTCCAAGAGGGGTTGATGTTGATTTAAAACAAAGAAAGAAAGAAAAAGAGAACGCGCGATCTCGTCTGCAGCGGCTTCCGTAGTTTTGGGAACTAGGGATGGGCGATATTTTATCGTGTGCAATATATCGTCAAAGAAATTCCCCACAATAACAATTTGAATTTAGCGTTTTTATCGTGATATGACAATTTATCAGGTTGTGTTTGCAGTTGCACTACTTTGTTTTTATAAGCCGAGTTAGTTTTGTCGTTTGCATCGTTTGAATAAATGTGGAATTTGGTCTCATATTTCAGACTTGTTTGCTTGGTGTCACTACAGTTTTGCAGTACAGGTGCACTACTTGATCTTAATTGATATAGTTTAGTGGCTTCTAGTATTTTGTAGGGTTTACAAGATGGAATTTAGTGACATATTTATCATACAAAATATTTTGCTGATAGTTTTTATCGTCACTTATCGTTACCGTGATAAATAAGAGAAATTATCGAGATATATTTTTTAGTCCATATCGCCCATCCCTATTGAGAACGTGCATCGGCGTGCTCGCAGGAGATGTGATGTAGTACTGATGTAGTACTGTTTAGGCTCTAAAAATCTACTAAATTACATCGTTTCCAGTAAATTCTGGACGCTACCCACTCAGGACACTTGGATTACATTGGACGAGCAGTATGGAGGAATATAGGGGATTATCACGCTTACCGGAAGTTCCCGGATTTTGGTCACTTCCTCTTCCGGGCCATGTTAACGACAGCCGTTCCTGCTCTGTTATACTGTTTAAATTGTATAAACTCCAAACATACTTAAGTTTTCATTCCAGACTGAAGTGATACTGGATCAAAAGCTGGATCAAAGCGACCGATTCGCCGCGGTGAAGGGCCGAACTTTATAATAAAACACACGTTTGTTTGTCGCCGGTGGGGCACAACACCGGCACTTCACAGCATGCTAGCATTAGCCAGCTAGCGTTTACTGACGTGCTTAACATTGTGCGTCTTAAAACACACAAACATCTGAAAATCGGGTCTGTACCCCCCGTTTCCAGTGGAACAACTGGGGACTGCCAAGAAAGGAGACGCTTTCAGATGCTTGTGTGTTTTCAGCCGCACAAAGTTAGGCACGTTATCGAGCTGGCTAATGCTAACCTGCTAACACGACTGCGCAGTCTGCCGGCTACAAACAAACGTGTGTCGTTTTATTATAAAGTTCGGTCCTTCACCGCGGCGAATCGGTCGTTTTCATCCACTTCTTCCTCACATCACTTCAGTCTGGAATGAAAACTTGGCATTGGCGTTTATCCGATTTACAAAGTTTAACTGAGTAGTAGCTGGCGGACTACTGTTAGCAGGTTAGCATTAGCCAGCTCGATAACGTGCCTAACTTTGTGCGGCTGAAAACACACAAGCATCTGAAAGCGTCTCCTTTCTTGGCAGTCCCCAGTTGTTCCACTGGAAACGGGGGGGTACAGACCCGATTTTCAGATGTTTGTGTGTTTTAAGACGCACAATGTTAAGCACGTCAGTAAAAGCTAGCTGGCTAATGCTAGCATGCTGTGAAGTGCCGGTGTTGTGCCCCACCGGCTGCAAACAAACGTGTGTTTTATTATAAAGTTCGGCCCTTCACCGCGGCGAATCGATCGCTTTGATCCAGCTTTTGATCCAGAATCACTTCAGTCTAGAATGAAAACTTAAGTATGTTTGGAGTTTATCCGATTTAAACAGTATAACAGAGCAGGAACGGCTGATGTTAACATGGCCCGGAAGAGGAAGTGTCAAAATACCGGGAAGTTCCGGCAAGCGTGATAATCCCCTTTTGTCAAGTTTTGTGGACTTTTATGGACCTTTTTGGCTCGGACCCCGACGAACTCCATTATATGAATGTTGGCAGATAACAAGAAGCCTCCCAAATCTCCGGCTGCATTTGAGATAATCTAAAAAGTGCTTCGGAGTGTTGCTCAGCATTGGGTTGAGTAGAAAATGAAGGCCCATCATTCTTTGGGTGAACTGTTCCTTTAAAGGTTTCGCTCCACTTCAGTGATGGAATGACACTGGAGATGAATTAATTGTTGCAGAAAAACATGTTTACATCTAGTGAACGATTCTTTTAGAAATGATTATAAATGACCTGAAATTTCTGGAGGAAAATAAGTAAAGTTTCAGTTTAGCTTTAGTTTATTATTTACATGTACAGTCGCCCCCCAAATTCTTCTGCCCCTCTTAATAAATGATAAAAAAAAACCATAATCTGTCTGTGAAAAAGCTGAAACTGTCAAAAGTAATAATAAATAAAAATTCGATGAAAATCGTGATGTTGATTTTGAATTGTGGTTCAACAGAAATATTAAAAACAAACACACAAAAAATAAAGCAAGTAAACAAACATGATGGGACTCCTGAACTAAAATGTTGAGCAACTCTTTGAGACTAACGTCCAATCAGACGTCTGCACCTGTTGACAGGTATGTTTGTCCATGTTCATGAGCAACGGTCTTTGTTTATTTTTAAAAATGATTCTTTTTAACAACAGTCAAAAAGAAATTTTTATTTCTCTAAATTATAATTTAGTAAATTTTTATTTATTACTTTTTCAGTTTGTTGTTTTTTAATAACTGTAGTAAATTAATCCTCTTTAATTAGAGGGTATAAATAATTCTGAGGATGATGGTAAATTATAAGTTACAGATCTACAAAATCACAGACCAATTTACTTTGTTTTATTTTTCCGATATGAAGTTATTTTAAATGTACACACGTGTACATTTCCATATGTGTAGTACTTAATCGTTTATATGTAATGATGTGATGTTCTTCCCCCTGCAGGTCCCCCCACCCCCCTCTCTGCGATGGACCACGGTAGAGCCCATCATGGTGGTCTACCGGGAAGAAGATCCTCCAGTCCTGCATCTACGAAGGGACCGGGGGCCCAGACGGGTCAGAGATCCAGACTGGCGATAACTCCCTTCCACAAGTCCCCGATCGTCGGCAACGATGCGTCTCTGCGCAGCAAACGGCCGGGAGCAGCTTCGGGGAAGCCGCTCTCGTCTCCCGGCGGTCCGTTTCTGACGACGCCGGGACGTCTGGCTGCTGGTCCTGCTGGGAGACAGAGTCCAGGTTCAGGATCTGCACAGGAGACGGTGGGAGACAGGACACAGACGAGTCCCCTCATCAAGGTACACGAACACCTCAGGTCATTTTTACAGCGAGCGTTCGGCCAGTCAGCAGATAGTCAGCAGTCCGTTTAACTCCATCTAGAGATGTAACGATACGACATCACGGTTATCGTGGTATTACTGACATACCCCCCCCCAGCATCTTTACAAATATCCAGAATGGGTCTAGACGTCTACTTTGTCCTTTTTAAAGGGGGAAAGTGTCCAGAACCGTCCATGTGGCCCATTCGTTGCCTTCCACCATGTTTTCATAACTTAAACATTGCAAACCGGGACTGCTGCTGCTTTTCCAGCCATGAACAGGATCACTGGGTTTTTCAAATCACGATTTTAACGCTAGTTAAAATTTGGAAGTTGGGAATTTTATTGCTGTTATTTCATCGGTAATCGTTACGTGCCTGCCTGCATCAAGAACAACGTGTTCGGTGGTGGAAATGAGTTCAAGAATCCAGTTTTATTCCCCGATAATCTGAAAACGGCATCACAACATAAATGTCATTCAACATGAACACAAGTTGTTTTTGGGTAATTTTACAATTGTGGTTTCACCAAAGTTTGGACGCTGTGTAAAAATTAAAGGGACTTGAGGCAGGAATTAAAAACCAAACATGCATGTCCATTTTTTCATACTAACGTGTGATGAAGCGCTAAATCCCAAAAATAACGTTTCCACCACGTTTCTCTGCGTTGCCTTGAACAGGCTGTGTGCTGCATAAAGATGCAATGCCCCCCCCCCCCCCCCCCCCTCCCCCCCCCCCTCGGTGTCTGAATTTCCCGCGCTGCCCTGCAGACGTGACGTCAAATGACGCTGCATCCGCAGTTCTGATGCAGGAAAAGACGGTCACGTTAAATTCAAACACTGTAAGCGATAGTTATGGATTATTCTGCCGTCAGCAAACGATGCAGATCAACTGAAAGACACTAAAACGTAGAACTACGGAGAAAAAGGTGAGTAAACAGCATTATAGCTTCAGTTTGTGCTCCGTGACGGCTTGGTTCGTGGCTGCAGTTACCTGAAGCGCCGGTCGCGAGTTTCTTTTCTTAATCTTGCCTCAAGTCCCTTTAAATAAAAACAGAATGTAGTGATAAAGTTGCTGCCATCAGACTCACAGTCGGCTCAAGTTTTCCTTAAAATGGTAAAAAGTCTGTTTCATCATCTGACGTGTTGATGTAAAGTATATTCCAGCGGGTTTGAAGTGGCTGCATCGGCTCCTGGTTGGTTTTAAGCTTCTTTTTTAAACTCTGAACCTTCGTGGACTCTGAGGTCGTCTGGTATCGGCCTTCTAGATGTTCCCAAAGGTGGAACTAAAAGTGACGGCGAGGCCTCGATACACCACGACGTTCCTCGTCTGCGGACCTGCTGGATACGGGTGGGTGTCGTTAAGAACCTCACGATTCAATTCGATTTAGATTCTTTGGGTCGCAATTTGATTTTATATCGATTCAGTAAGAAGTAGAAACTCTCTTGTAAATGTTTAAATGTTTATTTTCATGCGCATGTAAACGTATGCCATAAGTCACCCCGTATTTTTGAGTGAAGCGTCTGAAAATAAAAAAGTAGTCGCCATTTTGGTTTTGTATGATCTAGCATGGTCTTCGTCCATACAGCGTAAAGCACACCCCCCCCCACCAGAGAATCTCAGGACTGCAGATACTTTTTAGTTTAGCTTTAAAGTGAATTTATCGTATTATTTGATCTTTTTTTAATTTAATTGGGTTTTATTTCAGCTTATTTTATACTGATTTTATTTTGATAAACTCCTTGATGTGTATTTTTTTATTTTTCTCTGACAATCTTATTGTTCTTCAGGTGATCTGATCTTTGGTTTAACTCTTAACATTTTAACTCCAGCCAGCATGTCCATGTGGGGCCCATAAGGGTGAGGTTTTGTCCACGGTTTCCATGGCAACCCCACCTGTGTTTGCTCATATGGCCTGTAAGTGTTTGGATGGGTTTGAACTGGGAACATTTGCAGATCCCAAAGTTTCTGTTTCATGGGCAAGTTCTTCGCTCTGGGGCTCCGCCTGCTCGGTCCAGGGGGGGTAGCTGTGGTGTGGACCTGGTCTGCCCTGATCTGGGGTCCCTGCAGCGAGGCCCTCTGGGACCATGGGGGGGCCTCCTCACTGAAGAGACAGAAATCAGGGTGTTGGGAGTCGTGTTGAATAAAGGAGGAGGGTGTGTGTGTGTGTTTGCAGGGCCTGAAATTCGCTGCGGGATTGCGGGAATCGCGCATAATACCATCAATTCCCGCAAACTTCGCTCTTATAATGCGGGAAATTCCCGCTTGCAATTGCAGCGACGTAATGTGCAGTGAACGTTTGCATCGGAGCCATAAAATAACGTAGAATAAATGCTGGACACATTGAGGCGACATCGCTCCCTCTCCTTTCATTCAGGAGTGACGTCGCCTCCCGCGTCGACCCGTTAATAAGGCGCGCGCCCCCCTTCTCTCCCTCTCTTAACTGTCAGATGTCGCAGCTTCCCTCGTGTTGATAAACCAGCCATTGTTGGCGGATTTCCCGCCGGTAAGACGATACTTTCGAGTCTTTTAACGTAAATGTAACTTCGGGTCACCTGAAGGGAACCTGGTCTGGACCAACACCAGTAAAGATCTGCGCTGTGGCAGCGCCGGTGTTGGTCTCGTTTACGACCCAAATCCTCCGGATCCTCAGGTAGCGCCTTTGCTGGTCACGGTACCAAGCAGCCCAAAGAAAAGTTTTAGCCTAACTGGCTCAGAATATCCGTGTTTCATCATAATGACGGAGGCACGAGCTGCTCAGTTGAATGTTGGTGTGATGAGACCAACATCAGCGCTGCGTCACCGTTTCTCACATGGCAGCTGAATGTGAGATCGACTCATAGATAAAGATAATATTGATAAGTAATAGTTTGATATTAGGAATACATTTTATATTTTGACGCATAGGCTAAGAGCATTAAATATGTCATATTAAAAATCAAAATTTTGTATTATTTTGGAGAAAGAAGCTGATTTTGGGGATGTTTCCTCTTCATTTTCTCACATTCTCACTGCTCTTCACTTGTTCTTGTTTATCTCAGCTTCTTTATTGTTTTCTCTGTTTTTCCATTTTCTTTCCTATTAAGTATCTTTGGGTGTTCTTAAATGTGGTAATGAATATAATAATACATTTAATAAGTTTCTGACAGTTTTCTAGCCTTGCATGTAGAAGATGCTCTGTCCTCCCCAAGACCAGTTTTATTTTAACAGAACTTTTATCAAATGCAAGAGATTACATAGAGGAGAGAGAGAACAGAACCGAGCTGGAAGAAAGAACCACCAGAACCACTTATTATAATTATGCAGCTGAAAGATGCAACAGATTACTGCAATATGTACTTTTTATATTAAGTTGGTAAAAACTGATGATAGCTGATAAAGAGAACGGAGACGGGACGAGAGAGCTGGTTTAGATGAAAACTAAGGACGAAAAAGACAAATTAATGCTCCTTATTAATCTGAGGTACGGGTAGGACGCTGTAGACCTGTGGTAAAGCGCCCTGTAAATATCCCCCCCAAAGTATCCAAATCCCCCCTTGGTGAAGCATGTAAGGGGGGAATTCCCCCCCATTTTGAGAAGTGAATTTCAAGCCCTGGTTTGTGTTATGTGCTTGGATGTGCGAAGGCTTGTTTGTAATTGTTTTTGTTGCCTTTTATCGGCATGAAAGTGTTTTTACAGATAAAGTTTGCTGCTGATGAGGTTTGAAGATCACGGTGTGTTAACGTGGACTCAGATTTTACAGCAGATCAGACGATGATGAGCCGGTTCTCAGCATCATGTTTATTTTTTCTCAGCCTCCGAAGTCTGCCGGCAAGAAGCCGTCAAAGACCTCCCAGACAGACGGACCGAAGCCCGAACCAGCGTCTGATGCAGCGCCGAAGCACAGCCGGGGCGGCAAAGTCAAGGCGGCCTCCACCTCTGGAAAACCCCACCCTGGTCCGTTCTTCAGTTGTAGTCGTTTATATTTATAGAAGAACTTATTCATCGCTGCTGTCAGCAGGAAGAACGTTTGTGTTCCTAAAGATGTGACGGAACCAGGATCAGAGAGAATGTGTGTTCTCATGTAAAGTTTAAAACAGTCTTCCATTATCCTGATGACGACTCTGCACCTTCGTCTTTGTGCTTCTAGCTGTGAAGAAGAGGAGGAGGAAGATGGGGATGTACAACCTGGTCCCCAAAAAGAAGGCGAAGATGGTGAAACAACACAAGAAGGTAGGTCCCGTCTCCATGTTTCCCGTCAGATCCTGCAACTCTGCAGACGGTTTACGGGTCTTTCAGCTTTTCCTAGAAGGAGAATTAAAACTGTTCGGACAGTTTGAGACATGAAAGTTGCTCAGCAGCTTCTGTCACGTAAATCTCAGAGAGAAAACGTCTGAACTATTCTACATACGGCTGAGATCAGCCGACTTCCTCCATCACTGCAGAAGATTCCTCTATGAACTCTGAATGTTTGTACAGCAGGAAAAAACGCACTGAACACGTCAACATTTTCTCAGAAATATATTTCTAGTAGAGCTGTTGATGTGAAATATTCACCAGATGTTGGCAGCAAACCCAAGTAATGCACGTATACAAAGAAATGCTAACGTTTATGTGCATAAATGAAGTTATGTGTAATAAAGTGAAACAGGGAATAAGTATGAACACAAGAAAGCAGCTGGAGTCTGTCAGTATTTAGAAAGTAATCCTGTCCCCTATCAGAGCAAAGTAATATCAGCTGCTTTAGTCCTGATTGATGCCTTTAAAAAGGTTTCTCATCACCAAAGTCTCAGACAAGAAGCATTGCATGCTGGGTAAAAGCAAAGAGCCGTCTAAAGTCCTCCAACGTGGATCTGAAAACCTCCTCATGTAACTGTTTCTCCTCAGAAACAGAAACCAGAACCCGCAGCAGAGAAAAACCCGGCCGCCGATGGGAAACCTGAGAACGTCGGGGAACGTGTGTCTGTCGGGAAGACGGTGCTGATGGAGGGGGCGGATGCAGGGGGCGGCCATGTGGAGTACACGGAGCTGGCTCTGGACTGCCTGGACCTGAAAGCTCAGGAGGAGCTGCTCTCGCCCCCCCTCTCAGGTCAGATAAGACGTTTAAATGTGCACGTGCAGGGATGCGCTGCAAAAGCTCAAATCTTAGCTCGGACATTTTTCTCATTTCTAGTCAAAACATCTCATCGCACTCAAAGTAAGAAAATTACCTAAAGAGAAACGTTTCAGTCAGATATAAGATCTCGTTTTAAGGCGATGCATCTTATTTCAGGAAATCTTATCAAGTAAATGTAGCTTGTTCTGTTGGTAGTTGGTTGTTCTTGTAATAAGCTAAAAAATCTGCCAGTAAAAAACGGGATGTAACGGTGCAGGTGCTGCAGGAGATGGGGAGGTGACGGAGAAGGACCTGGCCGAGGAGTTGCCGCTGTGCTGCTGTCGTATGGAGACCCCGAACAGCGGGGGGAGTCTGTCCACGCCGGACCAGACCTGCATGGCCATGGAGAGCAGCGATGGGGCGGTAAGACGCCTGCCGGGGGGGCCACGCTTCACGTGATTTCAACCTGCAGAGGGAATTTTACAGGAGTTCATCTCAGCCTCCCTAAAACAATCCTACACACCATCGGTTTAAAAAGTCCTCACGTTCACATGAGGCTTCCAGCGACGGCTGCTGCTGGACGAGACCCGGCATCACAGCCCCCCCCCGATAGGTCTGACGTAAACCAGCTGCAGTGGAAACATGTAGATAGTTGCTGCTGCGTGAGGATCAGAGCTTTTTTTTAAGTTTTTATTTGATTTTTATAATGAACATAGTAATATCAGAACTGAAAACAGCCAGGTCAGTGCGTACCGCACCAAAATAATCACGTTTCAAGTTTCCGTGATTATTTTTCAGTGCGTACCGCACCAAAATAATCACGTTTCAAGTTTCCGTGATTATTTTGGTGCGGACGCACTGAAAAATAATCACGTTTCTAGTTTCCAAAATAAAGTTTTCAAGGAAAAAGAAGTCACTTTATCCTGAAGAGGTCTAAAACACCGTCACAATTACAAAAAAGTAAAAAGATGAATAATAAAAGACAATTAGTCATCAGTGCTGGTCAGAATAGCAGATAATTCGTGCATCCGGTTGTTCCTGTATTAATGTGCAGCAGAGTAAGACGTTGTTTATTGTTGTTGTTGTTGTTTATTTCCAGCTAAGTCGCTGCCAGAGGCCAGTGATGAAGCAGGAAATGATGCGACCCTCCAACACGGTCCATCTGCTGGTCCTGTGCGAGGACCACCGGGCCGGCATGGTCAAGCACCAGTGCTGCCCGGGCTGCGGACTCTTCTGCAGGGCGGTGAGGAGAAAACACGCACACATCCTCATACTTCCATCTTTGTGAGGACATTCATGGACATAATGCATTCCCAAGCCCAGCCGTCTGCAGCCGTCTGCAGCCTTCTGTAACCGTCTGCAACCGTCTGCAACCGTCTGCAGCCGTCTGTAACCGTCTGTAACCGTCTGCAGCCGTCTGCAACCGTCTGCAACCGTCTGTAACCGTCTGCAACCGTCTGCAGCCGTCTGCAACCGTCTGCAACCGTCTGCAACCGTCTGCAACCGTCTGCAACCGTCTGCAACCATCTGCAGCCGTCTGCAACCGTCTGCAACCGTCTGCAACCGTCTGCAACCGTCTGCAACCGTCTGTAACCGTCTGCAGCCGTCTGCAACCGTCTGTAACCGTCTGCAACTGTCTGCAACCGTCTGCAACCGTCTGCAACCGTCTGTAACCGTCTGTAACAGTCTGCAACCGTCTGTAACAGTCTGCAGCCGTCTGCAGCCGTCTGTAACAGTCTGCAGCCGTCTGCAGCCGTCTGCAACCGTCTGCAGCCGTCTGCAACCGTCTGTAACCGTCTGCAACCGTCTGCAACCGTCTGCAACCGTCTGTAACAGTCTGCAACCGTCTGTAACTGTCTGTAACAGTCTGTAACCGTCTGCAACCGTCTGCAACCGTCTGTAACCGTCTGCAACCGTCTGTAACCGTCTGTAACCGTCTGCAACCGTCTGTAACCGTCTGCAACCGTCTGCAACCGTCTGTAACCGTCTGTAACCGTCTGTAATCGTCTGCAACCGTCTGCAACCGTCTGTAACCGTCTGTAACAGTCTGCAACCGTCTGTAACCGTCTGTAACCGTCTGCAACCGTCTGCAGCCGTCTGCAACCGTCTGCAGCCTTCTGTAACCGTCTGCAGCCGTCTGCAACCGTCTGTAACCGTCTGTAACTGTCTGCAACTGTCTGTAACAGTCTGCAACCGTCTGCAGCCGTCTGTAACAGTCTGCAACCGTCTGTAACCGTCTGTAACCGTCTGCAGCCGTCTGCAGCCATCTGTAACCGTCTGCAACCGTCTGCAACCGTCTGCAACCGTCTGCAGCCGTCTGTAACAGTCTGTAACCGTCTGCAGCCGTCTGCAGCCGTCTGTAACAGTCTGTAACCGTCTGCAACCGTCTGCAACCGTCTGCAGCCGTCTGTAACAGTCTGTAACCGTCTGCAGCCGTCTGCAGCCGTCTGTAACAGTCTGTAACCGTCTGCAACCGTCTGCAGCCGTCTGTAACAGTCTGTAACAGTCTGTAACAGTCTGCAACCGTCTGCAACCGTCTGTAACCGTCTGTAACAGTCTGTAACAGTCTGCAACCGTCTGTAACCGTCTGTAACAGTCTGTAACAGTCTGCAACCGTCTGTAACCGTCTGCAACCGTCTGTAACAGTCTGCAACCGTCTGCAGCCGTCTGCAGCCGTCTGTAACAGTCTGCAACCGTCTGTAACCGTCTGTAACAGTCTGCAGCCGTCTGTAACAGTCTGTAACCGTCTGCAACCGTCTGCAACTGTCTGCAACAGTCTGCAGCCGTCTGTAACAGTCTGTAACCGTCTGTAACCGTCTGCAACCGCCTGTAACCGCCTGCAACCGCCTGTAACCGTCTGTAACAGTCTGCAACCGCCTGTAACAGTCGTAACCGTCTGCAGCCGCCTGTAACAGTCTGTAACCGTCTGCAACCGTCTGCAACCGTCTGTAACCGTCTGCAACCGTCTGTAACAGTCTGTAACAGTCTGCAACCGTCTGTAACAGTCTGTAACTGTCTGCAGCCGTCTGTAACAGTCTGCAACAGTCTGCAACAGTCTGCAGCCGTCTGTAACAGTCTGTAACCGTCTGCAACCGTCTGTAACCGTCTGCAACTGTCTGCAACCGTCTGTAACCGTCTGCAACCGTCTGTAACCGTCTGTAACAGTCTGCAACCGTCTGCAACCGTCTGTAACCGTCTGCAGCCGTCTGCAACCGTCCCTCTCTTTTTTTTTTATTCACACACACACAATAACATGCCGTAACAACAAATATCAACAACCGCCATCATTAATCAGGAGGATATTGAAAAATATTCCAGTGTATTTGGCTAGTTTGGATATTAATTCATCTATATGACATTTAAAGACACACAACGTAACTTTTAGACCTTAAAAATCTGTGTTTCTGACTCGTTTTGATGTCACACCAACATTCATTATGCGCATTTTCGAGCTGTCAGTGCCCAGAGCCGTCCCGGGGCTCAGAAACAGCACTATGTAAGATTCCCATCCGGGACGCGACCGTGACGTTGCAGCCAATTATTGGTTGCAGCACCGCGTCACTCACTAGCAACCGGATGTAAACCAGGGATCAACATCGCGGGTGTTTTGAATGCGCATCATGTCGAATTCGGTAAAGAAACGCAAGGAAACATCACCGGAGGAAGAGAGGAAAAGAAACAGAGGAAGGGACAGAACAAGAGTCAAGATAAGACTGTCTTTTACTGGCTGGAGTGAGCTTACAGTACAGGTACGAACAAGATGGATGCTAGTTTAGCCGCCAATAGGGGGCGCGTCACTGAGAAAACTGCTGAAAGTTCCGTTGTGTGTCTTTAAAGTTTAAAGATTTGTCGATGAGGACCCCAAGAAATCTGTTGGTTTACTCTGATTAATTTTTTATCATTAATTCTAAGATGTATATGATCTGATTCTGAAGTTTTTTTGTTAGGATTAAACTCTGTATAATTTGTCTTACCAATATTTAGTGATGGCTTGTTGCACCCAAACCAGG
Source organism: Atherinomorus stipes (assembly GCA_023101725.1). Taxonomy (NCBI): domain Eukaryota; kingdom Metazoa; phylum Chordata; class Actinopteri; order Atheriniformes; family Atherinidae; genus Atherinomorus; species Atherinomorus stipes. The sequence goes on along the minus strand of JALJCO010007027.1, from coordinate 30,436 downwards.
TTTCTATTTTCTGTAATTCGGTCTTAAGTTTGTTCTGTAGTTCAGTTACGTTTGGATGTGATAAAAACAAGCTGGTAAACTCTAAAACCAAAGCTTTGCCCTCAAAAATGGGTTCTTCTTAGGCTTTTTTTTAGTGAGGACCAGCCAAAATGTCCTCACTTTGTTGGTTAAAAGCGCAAAATAGTCCTCACAACGTAGCAAGTACGAGAACACACACACACGCTGATGCTTCAGAAAGGTCCAGTCTGACTTTACACCAGTTTTCTGCTTGTTATGGAGTCACAGTGAAGAGTTCAGTAGAACTGGTCCCAGTGATCCCACTTCACATCAGCCTGTAAAACTCCCTCTAGATCTCCGGCACCATGGCTTACCACCAGTGTCTCTGTGGGGTAAACTGTGATGGATAGTTGCCCTTTAGTCAGAGATTCTCAACTTTCAGTGGTTGGCAGGCCTTTAACTGGGCAAAAGGTTGTCAGGAGCAAAAAGCATCCCCCAGTTCTCCCATTAAATCCCCCGGACTCCAGTTTATGATGTAAATGTTGCATCTGGATGAAGTGAGGGCGACTTCATTTGCTTGAAAGGACAGTATTTCTTATTAAATCTGTAGTTTATGATGTGAGAATCAGTTTAGAAGTTAGAAAAAAAGCAAAACATCATAGTCAGTGAGTATTTTTGGATTTACATTTAAAGATAGATTACGTAAAAGTATTTATATTTTCAGTTGCACTTCTGCCTTCTGCAGGAAAACACCAGCTGAGTCTGTTAAAAATGGCTTTTACATGAATGTTTTGATTGTTATGGCGGCTGTCCTGACATGACAAAGAGCAGAAGACGAACTTGGTACATGTTTGGTGCAGTTTTTGAGGTGAAAGCCGTGTTTTCGTGCTCCGCTCTGCAGGGCACCTTCATGGAGTGCAGGCCGTACGGCAGCATCTCTCACCGCTTCCACCGCGACTGCGCCTCCATCTTGAAGGATTGCAGGTTTTGCCCCCACTGCGGGGAGGATGCTAGCGGAGCTGTTGAGGTCAGCGTCTCCAAGGCCGATCAGTCTCCGTCCGTACCCAGATCCAACCCCGGGCCCTCGCTTCCCGTCACGGCCACCCTCCCGTCCGTCCCAACCACACCTGCTGTTCCTCAAATACTGAGAGCAAAGAAGAGCAGCGAGCCATCGAGGAACAGAGACGAGGGTCCAAGCAGGTGAAACCACGCTTTCATTCACAGCAACATCCTCATATCAAGATTTAAACTTTCATGTGACTCGATGCCACTTAAACTACATCCTCTGATCACCTTAGTCTGGAAAAGGTTCTTGTCCAGAGTAAATCAGTGTCAAACGTTTGTAGATAATCTCGAAGTGTGTGCACTTTAATTGTAAATTACATCCTAAACGCTAGGGCTGGGAAAAAATACTGATGCACTGAAATATTGATATTTAAAAACGCAATATTGATCTATTTTACCAACAAAATCTCGCAGGATTACACCGAAAACCCACAAGATTTCGTAACAGAACGACGAAATCTTGTGAGATTTCGTTAGTAAAATAGATCAATACAGCATTTTTAAACATCGATTTATCAGCGTATGAAAATATTGCGATATTTCAGTGTATCAATATTTTTTCTCCACCCCTACTAAACACTGTTGCCATGGTAACATGCCCTGCCGGCTTTGATCTCTGCTGCATTTACTTTAATAATAAACTCAGGGTTTCCAGGGTGTCTTAAAAAGTCTTAAATGTACAAATCTGCATTTAATACCTTAAAATATCCTCAAATTTGGCAGTTGTGGTCTTAAATTTCATAAGCAGGTCTCAAATGATCTTACGCTCCAACAGATTTCCATCACCTGGAAAAATGACAGCGGAAAAAAACAAACAAAAAAACAGATCCACATGCTTTTCCCAACCAATACATCTTGACAGAGCTTTTATATTAACCAATCAGGAAGAGATCAGTGCAGGACTTTGCACAGCCGTCACCTGTCAGCCTGAGGTTTGCGTGTTTGTGTGAACATCTTGTTTACCTTTTGGAAGAAAATTTAAAACTGGGCACAGATGGTCAAAAGTTGTTGTTCAATTTATGTTTTTTTTTAATTACAGTGGCTTCCAAAAGTATTCATACCCAGTATTCATGACCAAAACTAAATTGCTCAGAAAAGAACAAAGCAAAAGTGGGTTTCACCTTTTTATATGAAAGGAAATGGCACAAACTCAACAATCCATCACTGTTCTTGTTCGTAAGCGCTCTTTACTATGAATAGGTTGCATAAGTTTGTATGTCGTTGTTGCAAAAGTATTCACACTAAGTCATTAAGTCACAGTCAGTACTTGGTTGCAGCTCCTTTGGCATCAATAACAGCTACCAATCGCTTTGGATAGCCAGCAATGAGTTTTGTGCAGTGGTCCTTGGACAGTTTTGCCCACTCCTCTTTGCAATACTGCTCCAGCTGAGTCAGGTTACTTGGTGACCTTCGGTGGACAGCAATCTTCAGATCCCTCCACAGGTTTTCTATTGGGTTGAGATCTGGGCTTTGACTGGGCCAGTCTAGAACCTTCACTTTCTTCTTCCTGAACCATTCTTGTGTCACTCGAGCCGTATGTTTTGGATCATTATCCTGTTGAAAGGTGAACTTCCCTCCCAAGCTTCAGGCTTTTTGCAGATTTGAAGACGTTTTCCTCCAGGATGTTGATGTATTTTGCACTATTCATAATCCCTTGCACACGGACAAGCTCACCAGGACCGGAGGAAGAGAAACAGCCCCGTAGCATTATATTCCCACCTCCATGTTTCACGGTAGGGATGGTATGAGCTGGATCATCAGCTGTGTTAGCTTTGCGCCAAACATACTTCTTGGCGTTCAGGCCAAAAAGTTCTATTTTGGTTTCATCTGACCAGATCACACGTTCCTACGTGTGTGGTGGCATACTGCAAACGAGCCTCGAGATATTGTTTCTTCAGATATGGCTTCTTCTTTGCAACACGCCCATAGAGACCTTCCTTGTGTAAAGTGCGGGATATTGTGGACTTGTGTGCGTTAGTCCCAGCACCCTGGAGAGACTTCTTCAGGTCTTCAAGAGTGACGGAGGGGTTTGCTCTGGCTTCCCTGAGCAATTTCCTTTTGCCTTTTGCCGTGATCTTGGAGGGGCGCCCTGTTCTTTGGAGGTTCGCAGTGGTACTGTGGCGCTTCCACTTCTGGACCAGTGATGCAACAGTACTTTTTGGCACATTGAGTGAACTTGCGATGGCTACATAGCTTTGCCCATCTCTATGCTTCTCTACAACTTTCTTTTCTGAGGTCTTCTGAGAGCTCCTTGGACTTCATGACTGTTGTCTGCTGACAAGCATGGGATGACTGTGGACAGGTGACTATTGGGCACTAATTATGGGGAGCAATCAAGGATATACAAATCACCTGGGACTGAATACCGCTCTGTGACACTGTGAGGCAATAGTTTATAGTGTGCAATCATTTTCCACTCAAAATAACATCTTTGGTGCAAGGGTGTGAATACTTTTGTGAAATACAGACTTATACAACTTATTCATAGTAAAGAGCGCTTACGAACAAAAACAGTGATGGATTGTTGAGTTTGTGCCATTTCCTTTCATATAAAAAGGTGAAACTCACTTTTGCTTTGTTCTGTTCTGAGCAATTGAGTTTTGGTCATTTTTTGGTGCAACCCACTGTATCTATGTAAATGTAGAGGGATCTGTGTTTTTACCTGTGGGGCCATGAAATGGGCATTAAATTCTGTTCCAAGTGGTCTTAAAAAGTTTTAAATTTAACTTAAAAGGGGAAGTTCAGGATTTTTGACATAGGGCCTCATTTTCAAATGAGCCAGAATGCTACTTCTCACTGAAGATGGTTTCAACATATTTCTTTCCGTTATTCTAGTTCCAGGAGGTCACTGATGCTAATGCTAGTGCAAGTCAATAGGAATCTGCTAGCCTGTGATTAATAACAATCTTATCTTCTCCACAGAACATCCGAGGTGAATCATTTATAACTTCAGACTATCTGTGTAAATGCCGTGTTAACAGAATAATGTTACAAATAAAACTAACCTGCATTTCGTTGCATTTTGATTGTTGCTGCTGAGACACTTTACAAAGTTTTACTTCCTGTATTTGGCAGCAGAGTGATGTCATCTGCTGCTACGTCCATGAAGGAATTTGATTACACAAATATACAGTCTGAAATACGGCTACATCTGAAAGGCATGAGGATATGTTGCATTTTGAAGATGATTTCAAAGTTTTTTCATCAAACTAACTGTCACCATGTCTCTATGAACTGGAATACACTGACAAAGGTAGTAAGCTGGTAAGAAACTAGTTCCTCAATATGAAATGCAAAATTTGTCATACAAGGCTAGTTTTACTAGTTTAACACATGAGTTTACTAGTTTAACACGGCATTTACACAGATAGACTTGATGATTTGCCTCGGATGTTCTGTGGAGTGGATAAGATTGGTTTTAATCGCAGGCTAGCAGATTCCTATTGACTTCCACTAGCATTAGCATCAGCAACCTCCTGGAACTAGAACAACGGGATGGAATATGTTGAAACCGTCTTCAGTGATAAGTAGCATTCTGGCTCACTTGTAAATGAGACCCTATGTCAAAAATTCTGAACTTCCCCTTTAAAGATGTGTAGGAACCCTGTAAACTTTCTTTGCCCTGTGTCGTCAAATATGGAGTCCCACAAGGATCTATCCTCGCTCCACTGTTTTTATTTTATGATGCACCGTTGGGAGTATGCCTGTACGGTCCCTGTATGACCGGTGCCAGAGCTTGGTCCGCATTTCCGACTGTAGGTCGGATCCATTCCCGGTGAGGGTTGGACTCCACCAGGGCTGCCCTTTGTCACCGATCCTGTTCAGAACCTTCATGGACAGGATTTCTAGGAGCAGCCGTGGTGTTGAGGGGATCCGGTTTGGTGGTCTCAGGATCGGGTCTCTGCTTTTTGCAGATGATGTGGTTCTGTTGGCGTCATCGGGCCGTGATCTCCATGATGAAAATCAGCACCTCCAAATCCAAGACCATGGTCCTCACCTGGAAAAGGGTGGAGTGTCCTCTGCGGGTCGGGGGGAGGTCCTGCCCCAGGTGGAGGAGGAGTTCAAGTATCTTGGGGAGATGAGAAACCTCAGTTTTGTATCAGACCCTGAATGTATATGTTATCAGGGCAAGTGTTCGTGATATCAGACTTGTCGGAATGACGTAATAATTTCCCGTTATCTGCCCAACAATGATCGTGCACCGTTGATGATATTTACTTATTAAAACTCTGCAACTTTTTACAGAAACAGAAACGACAAGCGTGCACATAAATAGATAAAAATCACATTCTTCCATGATCATCATCAGATCTGGATGTTCTCGCCTCCATCAGGGTTCTAAATTTAGTCTCTTCTCTCGTTTCTGAATTTCTCTGGAGAAATTTTTATGCACTAAAATATTTGTCTTCGACCGCAGTGTTGCAGTTTAGCTTAAGGCTAAATCACTATTTGTGGTGATATTAGACAATGCATCACATTTCTCTTCTTTAGATGGTTAAACACATCTAACCTGCTCGTCCATCGTGGATATTCTCCAGGTCACATTTCCCTCCGACACATCTGCACATTTATAAACATGGAAGCAACGATGTCGCGTGTACATCAGGTAACGTTGACGTTGCACGAATGTGCAGAACTCATGACGATTGGCTGAATCTGCGCTGATATAAGAAACTCCCAGAGGGACTGATTAAGAAGTTTATGCTTGTGGTTGTAGGAAATAGGTCAGCGTTCGCTCGGATCAATGCCCGTTTAACTGCTGTTAAAAGCTGGTTGTCAGCTAAATATCTGTTACTAACTCAGCTGAGACTAAATGTTAGAGGCTGGAAAGTTTGAGTCATCAGTTTGACCAGTTTATTTGGTCTCTAGATGCCAGTTTGAGGCTCTGCAGTTACCAGTTATAGATGAGTTGGGCTGATTTTTAAGAACCCAGTTGCTTGTTTTGTACACACAACTACTGATAATGTTTGTTTTCTGAACCCCTCATGAAAAATAAAGGCATCACTTCCTTCTCTAAATAACTAAACAAATATTATTTCTTACATCTTATAAAACGTCTCACTGTGTGCCGTCTGTCTCCAGGCTGAAAGACGAGGCTGTTCATGCGGCTGAGAAAATCCCTAAAGAGTCACTGGAGAGCATCCTCATGGCGCTGGATGATGACAAGTGAGTTCACCACCGCATGTTTTCACATCAGTTTGCAAAGAGATGCAAACAAAAAGGCAAATAGCTTCCACGGAGATGAATAATTGATGCAGACCTGTATTTTTCTCAGCCTGAAACCAAAGAAAGTGAAGTTCCCCACCAGGCAGCTCTACCTCTCTGCAAAGCAAGGAGACCTGCAGAGAGTCATTCAGCTACTGGGTAACGTCTCATTTTCCGCATGACGTCAGCATCTTACTCCAGAGATTGTCCAGTCAGCTCCGCGTTCGTATCAGAATTAATCAGGTCGATCAGTCTGATCCATCATCATCGCCCCGAGAAATCACCGTCATCTCCACATCTCGTCTCTTTTGTTCACTACAGCTGGTGAATAACGGCTTTAAAGAAAGTCGGGACCAGATTATCTCCTCACATCTCAGCTCGTCTTGTGTTATAAAAGCTTCAGGAAAATCCCAGAAATGTTTGTCTAAGATTGAAGTTTTTATTCCAGTTGATGGGAAAGACCCCAACTTTTTGATGGAAGGTCAGAACAGACGGACGCCGCTTCATGCAGCAGCTGCTGAGGGTCATCAGGAGGTCTGCCACATGTTGATACAGGTGAGGGGGCATCAGCCGGAGGATCGGGACGGAGCGTTGGACGGGAAGTTGGTGCCGGATGGCTGATAATTCTCAGAGCAACTAATAGTTTACCCTGAATTTAGAGCCCGGATTACAAACAATCACATTTACTAATTAAGTAAGTTACCGTCAGTCTGAGGCACGATATCAGGAAGCGTGTAGCTTACTAGGACTGGAGGGAGGGGGGAATTCTGCCATATGGTACGTGCTGGTTGGTGTGTGTTACTTAAGCAATAGTCTGGTTGTTATGTGTTACATATGTGTGCGTTAATCTAGGGCTGGACGATAATTCAATATTGATATATATCGATCGATAGAGGTTTTTTCAATAGAAAAAAAAGAGGGTCAATAAAAGTTCAATATAGAAACACAGTTTTCTGCTGTAGCCTATCGGGTAGCACGATACTACAGTCACTCCTTTTGCAAACCAATCACAAACGCAGAACCAGGCAAAGGCTGAACTGGAATTCAGTGTTAGTCTGATCTTTATTCTGAGTAGGTCATTCAGCAAAGGCTTAAAGGGGAAGTTCAGTTTCTTTCAATCTGGACCTATTTTCTAGCATGAAATACGATCATTTCCTCATCCAGACAGTTTTGGTGCAACTTGAATTCCTTCGGGAGATATTCAGATCCAATCCAGATCAGCGTATGTCCAATATGAGGACAAATCACCACAAAAAAGCCTCTTCAAGCTCACAGGGGGTCTGACTAATGTTTCGTAACAAAACATTGGTGAAATGAAGGAGTTTGTGGCAGATAATGCCTTATTTAAAGGTTGCGCAAGGTTGCCCCATCACTTCCATTATATTGGACATACGCTGATCTGGAGTGGATCTAAATATCTTCTGAAAGAATTCAAGATACACCAAAACTGTCTGAGTGAGGAAATGACTGGATTTCATGCTAGAAAATAGATCCCAGTTGAAAAACACCGAGCTTCCCCTTTAAGTGGCCAGGGACGCACCTAAAATAATTTAAATTTGATAATGGCTTTTTTTCCTTTTTTTTTTTTTTTTTGATAAATATCGATATCGATCAATACAGATTTTTTTTTTATCGATAATCTTTTTTTCTATATCGTCTAGCCCTACGTTAATCTGGTTGGTGCGTGTTACGCATTCTGTTGGTGTTACATTTGTGTGTGTTAATCTGGTTGGTGCGTGTTACATGTTGGTGCGTGTTACATGATTGGTGCGTGTTACATGATGGTTGTTTGTGTTACATATGTGTGTGTTAATCTGGTTGGTGCGTGTTACATGTTGGTGCGTGTTACTTAATAATGGTGCTGTGTTACATTGTGTGTGTTAATCTGGTTGGTGCGTGTTACATGATGGGCGAGTTAATCTGGTGGTGCGTGTTACATGATGGTGCGTGTTAATCTGGTTGGTGCGTGTTACATGTTGGTGCGTGTTACATGTTGGTGCGTGTTACATAGAATAATCTGGTTGTTGTGTGACACATATGGTGTGTGTTAATGATGGTGCGTGGTGATGGTGCGTGTTACATGATGGTGCGTGTTACATGATGGTGCGTGTTACATGTTGGTGCGTGTTACATGATGGTGCGTGTTACATGATGGTGCGTGTTACATGATGGTGCGTGTTACATGATGGTGCGTGTTACATGTTGGTGCGTGTTACATGATGGTGCGTGTTACATGATGGTGCGTGTTACATGATGGTGCGTGTTACATGATGGTGCGTGTTACATGATGGTGCGTGTTACATGTTGGTGCGTGTTACATGATGGTGCGTGTTACATGTTGGTGCGTGTTACATGATGGTGCGTGTTACATGATGGTGCGTGTTACATGATGGTGCGTGTTACATGATGGTGCGTGTTACATGATGGTGCGTGTTACATGTTGGTGCGTGTTACATGATGGTGCGTGTTGCATGTTGGTGCGTGTTACATGTTGGTGCGTGTTACATGATGGTGCGTGTTACATGTTGGTGCGTGTTACATGATGGTGCGTGTTACATGTTGGTGCGTGTTACATGTTGGTGCGTGTTACATGATGGTGCGTGTTACATGATGGTGCGTGTTACATGATGGTGCGTGTTACATGTTGGTGCGTGTTACATGATGGTGCGTGTTACATGATGGTGCGTGTTACATGTTGGTGCGTGTTACATGTTGGTGCGTGTTACATGATGGTGCGTGTTACATGATGGTGCGTGTTACATGATGGTGCGTGTTACATGATGGTGCGTGTTACATGTTGGTGCGTGTTACATGATGGTGCGTGTTACATGTTGGTGCGTGTTACATGTTGGTGCGTGTTACATGTTGGTGCGTGTTGACATGATGGTGCGTGTTACATTGTTGGTGCGTGTTACATGATGGTGCGTGTTACATGATGGTGCGTGTTACATGTTGGTGCGTGTTACATGATGGTGCGTGTTACATGTTGGTGCGTGTTACATGTTGGTGCGTGTTACATGATGGTGCGTGTTACATGTAAGCAATAATCTGGTTACGTGTTACATATGTGTGCGTGTTAATCTGGTTGGTGCGTGTTACATGATGGTGCGTGTTACATGATGGTGCGTGTTACATGATGGTGCGTGTTACATGATGGTGCGTGTTACTTAAGCAATAATCTGGTTATGTGTTACATTTGTGTGTGTTAATCTGGTTGGTGCGTGTTACATGATGGTGCGTGTTATTTAAGCAATAATCTGGTTGTTATGTGTTACATATGTGTGCGTTTAATCTGGTTGGTGCGTGTTACATGTTGGTGCGTGTTACATGTTGGTGCGTGTTACATGTTGGTGCGTGTTACTTAAGCAATAATCTGGTTGTTATGTGTTACATAAGTGGTGCGTGTTACATGTTGGTGCGTGTTACATGTTGGTGCGTGTTACATGTTGGTGCGTGTTACATGTTGGTGCGTGTTACATGTTGGTGCGTGTTACATGTTGGTGCGTGTTACATGTCGGTGCGTGTTACATGTCGGTGCGTGTTACATGATGGTGCGTGTTACATGATGGTGCGTGTTACATGATGGTGCGTGTTACATGTTGGTGCGTGTTACATGATGGTGCGTGTTACATGTTGGTGCGTGTTACATGATGGTGCGTGTTACATGTTGGTGCGTGTTACATGATGGTGCGTGTTACATGATGGTGCGTGTTACATGTTGGTGCGTGTTACATGTTGGTGCGTGTTACATGTTGGTGCGTGTTACATGATGGTGCGTGTTACATGATGGTGCGTGTTACATGATGGTGCGTGTTACATGATGGTGCGTGTTACATGATGGTGTGTGTTACATGTTGGTGTGTGTTACATGATGGTGCGTGTTACATGATGGTGCGTGTTACATGATGGTGCGTGTTACATGATGGTGTGTGTTACATGTTGGTGCGTGTTACATGATGGTGCGTGTTACATGATGGTGCGTGTTACATGATGGTGCGTGTTACATACGTGTGCAGGCTGGAGCCAACCTGGACATGTTTGACGAGGAGCACAGGTCTCCGCTGATGGCGGCCTGTGAAAACAACCACCTGGACACGGTGAAGTACCTGCTGAGAGCCGGAGCTGCTGCCGGTCACAAGGTGGGTCAGCACGGTGGGCAACGTCGTATCGTTGGTGATAATACCGGTAGTGTTTTTGACACCGGTGGAAAATGTAACGCCGTGTTATCACATGATCACACATTTTCGGCGTGATGACGTCATCCAGTTGCACCTCTGTGCTGCAGCATCTGTCTCCCTCTCAGCGTCTCGGCTGTATTTTTAGTGCCAGAACTTCACAATCTGGAGAAATTGAAGTAGTTGGAGGGCTTGTGGGGAGAAAGTGTGAGCTTGCTGTTGCTCTGAAGGAAGTGAGACTCATTAACTGATTGTATTGTTAAGAGAATTTTAAATTAACTTCACTATCTTTGAGGCTAAACTCCGGAGACGAAGAAGTATTAGACACAGAACATTTATTAAATGTTTAGTCTTGAAAGTCTTCTCCTCTCATGTCCTGTTTCACCCTCACGTTTGAACTCCTGGAGTCCAAAAGTGAAAAAGTTGTGCTGTGTTTTGGACAGCTGTGTTAACGGTGAGTCATGCTGTCATCTCAGGACATCATGGGATTCACCTGTCTGCATCTGGCAGCTAAACTGGGACATTATGACATCATCCATCATCTGCTCACCAAAGCATCCAAATACATCAACTGTCAGGTAAAATCACTCGCAGCCTCGTCTCCTAACCCCCGGTGACGTGTGGACGATGAGTCTCCAGCTGGTGTGTGTGCAGGATGATGGAGGGTGGACTCCCATCACCTGGGCCATCGAGTACAAGTACAAAGAACTGGTCCACCTGCTTCTGGCCAAAGGCGCTGATGTTAATACAAGAGACAAGGTCAGTGTCGGGAACTGGCTGTGTTTTTACCTTTCAGCAGGCGGGGCTGTTACTGTAAAGTCCTGTCTAATCTGTACTAGTACTTTAAAATGCCTTCAGATGTAGTAAATTTACTGAGACGGTTCATATGATTTGATTTTTTCCCCGTCTTCATGATATCTTTCTCTGCTTCTGGTCTGAAATGACAAACCCAAAGTAAATGAGGTTTATCTCCACAACTACAGGACTGTATGCATGATCCTGGTCTCTACAGAAAGCGGAGACATGTCAGATTACCACAGAAGTTCACGTTCAACAGAGGTGTCAGGATCAAGATATGTGATACTGTGTCAGAGTAAACTCACCTGGAGTGCAGCAGAAAGTGTAAATGTTATCTCCTCCTGAAAGAAAACCACATTACTGTCAGTGGAAACTAAAAATAGCAGCCCAGTTCATCTAGGATCAAGTAAAGTAGTACCAGGAATGAGTAAAGTAGTACCAGGATCGAGTAAAGTAGTACCAGGAATGAGTAAAGTAGTACCAGGATCGAGTAAAGTAGTCCCAGGAATGAGTAAAGTAGTACCAGGATCGAGTAAAGTAGTACCAGGAATGAGTAAAGTAGTACCAGGAATGAGTAAAGTAGTACCAGGATCGAGTAAAGTAGTACTAGGAATGAGTAAAGTAGTACCAGGATCGAGTAAAGTAGTCCCAGGAATGAGTAAAGTAGTACCAGGATCGAGTAAAGTAGTACCAGAATCGAGTAAAGTAGTACCAGGATCGAGTAAAGTAGTACCAGGAATGAGTAAAGTAGTACCAGGATCGAGAAAGTAGTACCAGAATCGAGTAAAGTAGTACCAGGATCGAGTAAAGTAGTACCAGGAATGAGTAAAGTAGTACCAGGATCGAGTAAAGCAGTACCAGGAATGAGTAAAGTAGTACCAGGATCGAGTAAAGTAGTACCAGGATCGAGTAAAGTAGTACCAGGAATGAGTAAAGTAGTACCGGGAATGAGTAAAGTAGTACCAGGATCGAGTAAAGTAGTACCAGGAATGAGTAAAGTAGTACCAGGATCGAGTAAAGTAGTACCAGGAATGAGTAAAGTAGTACCAGGATCGAGTAAAGTAGTACCAGGAATGAGTAAAGTAGTACCAGGATCGAGTAAAGTAGTACCAGGATCGAGTAAAGTAGTACCAGGATCGAGTAAAGTAGTACTAGGAATGAGTAAAGTAATCCTAGTCTATCTACAACAAAAATCTTTCTCCTGTTTTATTATGATCATAATCATGATCAATGATTAAAGGCAAAATCAATAAATTAATAAGAAATCTTAAGCAAAAAGTATCGGTGTCAGTATCAGCGATACTTCCCCGAATTTGGTATTGGTATTCTTTCCGTTGGTGTCGTATATAAGGAGCTCTTATAAGATTGTTAGAACTGGCTGTGGTTTCTCTGCCACAGCTCCTCTGTCAGGTGGAGTTCCTCAGGGCTCCATTCTTGGTCCGTTATTGTTTTAATTGTACGTGTCACCTTTATTCTTACTGTTAACACATACTTAATATCATTTCAGCTACAAAAATATGAACAACCTACTGGGACGGCTTCACGACATCCTCGTCTGAATGTCGCATTCATTTTTTGAGGGGTTGTTCACCCGGCCCGTGGGACACTTCCCTTCCATTTTCAGTCTCATTTCAGTCCCGTGTGTTTCTTTATCCCACGCATCATCTGGTAAAACCTTGCAAACCTAAATGTGACCTGTTTCTGCAGGAGGAGAACGTCTGTCTGCACTGGGCGGCCCTGTCGGGCTGCGACGACATCGCCCAGGCTCTGCTGGAGGCTCGATGCGACCTGAACGCTGTCAACGTTCACGGTGACACGCCGCTGCATGTCGCCGCCAGAGAAAACCACCTGGAGTGTGTGATGTGAGTGTGTCACCTGGAAATAAAGGCCACTCGGTTTGCACACCGTTCTTTTCCAGCTCAGATCAGGCACATGTCTGTTTAGGTTTTTACTTCATTAAAGGACGAATTCCCACATCTAGAAAACCTCAAGTTAATCACTCTGATCAAACTTTGGCGTTGATGCGGATCACCATCTGGATCCAGGAATTTTCTGAAGGATTCTTCATCACAGCGAGATGGGGCCATGTAGGGGAAATCTGCTCTCTGACAATTTGAGTTTATTTATTTATTTAAAAAAGGGACAGTGCATATTAATGAACAGAAAATGAAAACATGCAGGATTATAGTACAGTTAATTTCCATCCTTAGTCCCTTGACAAACCAACACAATAAAATAGTAATGATAATAAAAATAAAAGTGCTAGTTTCTAGTTGACGGGCAGAAGCAGCCAAATGAATTCTGATTTTACAGGAATTAAACTTTCTGCTCAGATTGGACGCAGGAGTTTTTCTAAAGCAAAGAGGTGGAATATTCTGCAAAGGTCGCGTCAGTTTCCAGAGCTCAACCCTATCGAGCTGCATTTAATCACCTCAGACGAAACTGGAGGCAGAAAAAGCCACAAACGGAAGACGGTTGCAGGTACAACCTGGCTAAGCTTTATCAAATTTGGCATGTCCATGGCTCCAGACTTCTTCTGCAAAAGATTCTCATCGAAGTGTCAGAAGTGTTACTTCTGAGCCCTGGAATGAGGAAACTTTATAGAAACGGTGAAAATGATTCATAGGATGTTTCTGGTTCAACCTGAAAGTCAGTTGTTTAATTTCAAATCCAACGAAAATGAAGAGCTCAAAGCTTGAAAACTGTTGCTGCTCAAGTTTTTCTGAACCAAACTGTAAGTCTGTCATGATTGGTTTTACGCTGCAGACACACCAAACGCAATTTGGGCGTTAAAGGCGCCAGCGTTTCAGTATCCATACTTTTCGGAGTATCTATATTTTTGACAATCCTACCTCCTCTCAGTTGTCAGTTTAAATTGTCTGCAGCTTTATTTACTACCTTTGTCACTATTATTTACATCTTTTTCAGGGAGACCTGTGTACGTAACATACATGTAGACGGTGGGAGGAAGCAGAACCCGTCATTATTCAGTCATTCGTGTCTGCGTTTAAACCATAGACTGTATATAATTACTGGACGTAGCTTCCGGTCTCTTCTGAATAGAGAAATGTGAAGCCAGGTGGGCGTGTCTTACCGTCGCCATCTTGCCGTGTCACGTACGTCGTCACTCCAGGAAAATCCTAAAATGGACACAGCGCGGCCGCGGGGCAAATGATTGACAGCTGACGTACTGTGGGCTAAACGCTATCTGAGCTAACACGAAACTAAGAGGAGCTAACAAAGATAAGCCCCCTAAGCGGCATGGTTAAGGTAAGACATGCTTAGACTTGCAATTCGCTGACTAAACATCGCCGTTGTGCGACTCTGTAACAAACTGAGACCTTATTAACCTGTTTAAAACCACCTGGGCGCCGGCGCCCAGGCTGTGTTTTAGTCACACTTTTCTAATTTATATTTTCAGAAACTAGAAGGTGTAAGCTTTCAAATGATGTCTCACACAAGTAATTTGGCCTTACAGTTCCTCTGTTATTTGCATTTCCATTTGGGTATGCAAAATAGGCGAGGATTACTTAAAAAGGTGGGAGTTAAGAGGTTAAGAGCAAAGAAGGAGCTAACTAGGAGCCTCCGGTCGGCAGGCGGAGCTTCCGGTCTGCCGCATGTCAATCATAAGGACACGCCCTTAATTATGTGTAATTTGAAGAATAAATAACCTCTAAACGAATGAGTTACAAAAAAATTCACCCCCCTCACAGTTGACATGAAGGTAAACTTGACCTAATAAACCTAAAATGATTTTTTGAACCAGGCTGTAAACCTGTTTATTTCTGCTGTGAAGTCGGCGTTTTTAACATGGGAGTCTATGGGGATTTGCTCGCTCTTGGAGCCAGCCCCTAGCGGATGAAGGGAGGATTACACTATTTCCAACAAGGAAGAGAGCTTCACTGTTCTGAGGCGGAGTTTGCCCCTTGGTTTAAATGCAGTCTCTTATATCCGTCGTTACTCCTGCAGGTTGTTTCTGTCCCGCGGCGCCGACGTTACTCAGAGGAACAAAGAGGGGGAGACGGCTCTGGACTGCTGTCCCTGCGGGTCGAAGGTGTGGACAGCCCTGAACACCAACAAGAAGCTGACCGAGGCCAGGAGAGGACGGGACTGTCAGGGAGAACGGCTGCTCAGCAGGCGAGTTTCAGATCTGCTCTGAAATCTCAGTTTTCCTCAGAAACATTCAAAATCCAGCCAGAACACAAGTGTGACACATGCATACCGCTCAGAAAGGTCAAATACTGAAAGAAGGCTGTAAGAGTGAGAGGAGCTCCCTGCTGTAAAATACAGGTTCTAGTTTCTACTGTCCATAGAAAAATGTCAGTAAGTCCCAGTCAGACTCCTGTTTTTGTTGCGTAACACTGAACATCGCATGTGAAAAAGGCATCTTTGACCTGAAAGGTTTTTTTCTTCTGTTAGGGATATTTCTCGGGGGTACGAGACCGTTCCCATCAGCTGTGTTAACGGAGTCGACAGCGAGCCGTGCCCTGAAAACTTTAAATACATCCCAGACAGCTGCGTCACGTCCCCGCTGAACATCGACAAGGACATCACTCACCTGCAGGTGAGACTCTGAAGTATAAATTTATCTGCGCTCTCTGGGGGAGGCAGATCTGCTCCGCGCAGGTTTACTGCTGCTATTTTCTGCTCCAGCTGTCACATTTCATTAACTGATATTAAACCGAACGCCACACTGTGAGATATAAGCTGTGAAATGTCCCGGTGCTTGACTTCTAACAGTTTACTGTCTCACAAAGCACTGCAGCTGCACAGACGAGTGCTCGTCCAGCTCCTGCATGTGTGGCCAGCTCAGCCTGCGATGCTGGTACGACAGTGTAAGTTCACACGCACACTTATGAAGGCTCAGTGTCTCTAAACTAAGTTATACACCACAGCAGTTTAGTTAATGAGGCAGAAAAGAGCCAAAGAGCTCGTTCACCAACAACATTTTATAGTTTTAGATGGTGACTTGAATTAGAAAACCCATACAGCCGTCCTCAAAATTATTCACACCCTCAATTTAAAGAAAGAAATAATCATCTGTAAGTAAAATAAGATTAAACTGATAAAAGTAATAATAAACAAAAATTCTATGAAAATCATGACATTAATTTTGAGTTGTGGTTCAACAGAAATATTAAAAACAAACAAAAAATAAAACAAATAAACAAGCATTATGGGGCTTCTGAGCTAAAATATTGTTGAGCATTATTTCGAGGCAATCAGGTGTTTTCTGTAACGTCCAATCAGACGTCTGCTCATGTTCATGGGAATGGTGCTCAAATGCATCTCGGACAGTTTTTTTTTTATATATATATATATATGATTATTTCTCTACAATTCAAAAGCAATATTTTATTTCACTAAATTATAATTTTGTAAATTTTTATTTATTATTAGTTTCTTTAGTTACTTGTTATTTGAATTATTATAGTGAATTCAGCGTTTTCTTTCATTGGAATAATTTTGAGGATGACTGTAAATATCACAATAACATTGTTATTGAAACGGTGATTATATCAGCGACTCCATTGTTTGTGTTGTCATGGTGACAGTGACTGATGTGTGATGTCATTTTGCTTGTAACAGGTTGGGTCAAACTATGGTGGGAGATGGGTTTCTAAAGTAACTAAACTCAGTTCATTAACATACACTTACATTTACTGAAATCTTTGTTAGATCAATTTCTTTTAAAGTTTTTTTTTCAGGGTTCCCACGCGTCCTGGAAATCCTGGAAAATCTGGAAAATTAAATAAACATTTTTCCAGTTATGGAAAACACATGAAAAATGAGATAAAGAGTAAAATGTCTTGGAAAATTATTTTTTCACCCCTCTCCTTCATCACAGCTTCTTAGCTGCCCCGTCGCAACTTCGGCGCCGCTTCCTCGCTGCTTCGTCGCAACTTCGGCGCCGCTTCCTCGCTGCTTCGTCGCCTCTTCGGCGCCGCTTCCTCGCTGCTTCGTCGCAACTTCGGCGCCGCTTCCTCGCTGCTTCGTCGCTGCTTCGGCGCCGCTTCCTCGCTGCTTCGTCGCCTCTTCGGCGCCGCTTCCTCGCTGCTTCGTCGCAACTTCGGCGCCGCTTCCTCGCTGCTTCGTCGCAACTTCGGCGCCGCTTCCTCGCTGCTTCGTCGCCTCTTTGGCGCCGCTTCCTCGCTGCTTCGTCGCCTCTTCGGCGCCGCTTCCTCGCTGCTTCGTCGCAACTTCGGCGCTGCTTCGTCGCCTCTTCGGCGCCGCTTCCTCGCTGCTTCGGCGCCGCTTCCTCGCTGCTTCGTCGCAACTTCGGCGCCGCTTCCTCGCTGCTTCGTCGCAACTTCGGCGCCGCTTCCTCGCTGCTTCGGCGCCTCTTCGGCGCCGCTTTTCCTCGCTCGCTTCGTCGCAACTTCGGCGCCGCTTCCTCGCTGCTTCGTCGCCTCTTTGGCGCCGCTTCCTCGCTGCTTCGTCGCCTCTTCGGCGCCGCTTCCTCGCTGCTTCGTCGCAACTTCGGCGCTGCTTCGTTCGCCTCTTCGGCGCCGCTTCCTCGCTGCTTCGGCGCCGCTTCTCGCTGCTTCGCACCCGCCATCCTCGCCGCTTCCTCGCTCGCTTCGTCGCCTCTTCGGCGCCGCTTCGCTTCGCTGCTTCGGCGCCGCTTCCTCGCTGCTTTGTCGCACCCGGCGCCGCTTCCTCGCTGCTTCGTCGCCGCTTCGGCGCCGCTTCCTCGCTGCTTCGTCGCAGCCGGGCGCCGCTTCTTCGCCTCTTCTGCGCCGCTTCGCCCCCGCTTCTTCGCCGCTTCGTCGCCACTTCGCCCCCGCTTCTTCGCCGCTTCGTCGCCTCTTCGGCGCCGCTTCGTCGCCGCTTCGTCGCCTCTTCGGCGCCGCTTCGTCGCCGCTTCGTCGCCTCTTCGGCGCCGCTTCCTCGCCGCTTCGTCGCCACTTCGTCGCCACTTCGCCCCCGCTTCGTCGCCTCTTCGGCGCCGCTTCTTCGCCGTTCTTCGCCGCAGCTTCGGCGCCGCTTCCTCGCTGCTTCGTCGCAGCCTCTTCGGCGCCGCTTCCTCGCTGCTTCGTCGCAACTTTGGCGCCGCTTCTTCGCTCCGCTTCGTCGCCTCTTCGGCGCCGCTTCCTCGCTGCTTCGTCGCTGCTTCGTCGCCTCTTCGTCGCCGCTTCGTCGCCACTTCGCCGCCATTCTTCGCCCCCGCTTCGTCGCCTCTTCTGCGCTGCTTCGCCCCCGCTTCGTCGCCTTTCGCCCCCGCTCTGTCGCCGCTTCATCTATAATTGTAGAGCACGTCTCTAAAAGCTTGTGGTGGAAGTTATTCGTCTATGTTGTGATAACTTGACTCGTACCGTAGCAGCTGGAAAAGTCGTGGAAAACAACTTCAATAAAAGAGTGGGAACCCTGTTTTTCATTTATTCCAAAAACATAGAAATTCCAAAATTTCACATACCCCTGGAATGCCACCAGGGGTACGTGTGCCCCCATTTGATCAACAGTGAGCTAGAAAACCGATCGTGTGTTGCTGGAAAATGTAAAATAGAGCACATGCAGATGTTTAGACTTTCTGGATGAAAACAAACTGCCTGTAGGATTGAAAGTCTCAGGACTTCAGTTTAATCTGAATTTAATCTTTTATTGTTTATAATGAAATGTTTGTGTGTGATTGGGAAGATCCTCGTGGGGGGGGGGGGGTCGGGTCGGGTTCCAGACCTGACCCGACGGTAACGTGTCCCGTGTTTGCGTTCGCAGGAGGGTCGACTACCGCTGGACTTCTCTCAGTGGGAGCCTCCGGTTCTGTTTGAGTGCAACCACGCCTGCTCCTGCTGGAGAACCTGCAGGAACCGTGTGGTCCAGAACGGACTCAGGTGCACTTTCACAAACTCGGCCCGGTCTCCTCACGGACTCGGGATCGTTCAGTCATGGAAAAAATGAGGAGACCACCCAAGTTTTCTCATACTTCTTGGTCATTTTAATGCCTGGTACTACGAAAAGTAGATTTGTCTGGACAAAAAATAGCTCAGAGTCAAATGCTTTTTTTGATAAGTGATTTTGGTTATAAGTTCTTACATCATCATCTATGGCATTGTCCTTCCAAAAACAGCTTTTAGACATTCTAGATTTTCTTGTCTGTCTCTTCTAGTCACATGATTCACACCACAGTTGGTATTTATGACTTAGTTTTTTCTGCTCCTTCCTCTTTAACTCCTGGTTGAGCTCGTGATGCTGATGTTTAGGCTGCCAGCAGTCATCAGGCTGTAAAAGAGGAAACACATCGTGGTTTCTGCTGCTTTCTCTGTGCAGAGCAGCTCCAGAAAGTTTAGATAAAAACTGAGACATGTTGCTGACATCAGATTCCCGATGAGCTCGTATTTGCGCCGTTTCATGTCCAAAATGCAGAATGCCAATAAAAAAGAGTCGGTCGAACATCCCTAGTGCTTTTTTACATTTGACATGGCATCCTGACTGGAATTGGGCCTGACGGAGAACTTGTCTGGTTGTCTGGGAGACGGTTAGAGACTCGGGGAAACTTGGTTTGTCTCTGAGAAGATTTGCGTCAGATGTTTCTGTCTTGAATAAAATCGAGGTCATTTTCTGTCCTGACGTTCCTCTGCAGCTCGCAGGAGGAGATAACGGTCTGTCGCTGCTCGTTTCAGAGTCCGGCTGCAGCTGTACCGGACGGAGAGGATGGGCTGGGGCGTGAGGGCCGTGCAGGACATCCCTCAGGGAACGTTCATCTGCGAGTGAGGACGCGCTCTCGTCAAAAACGTCTGTTTCTGCACGAAACACGGAAAAATCTCAGCTCCTCCTCTGGTGCTTCCACAGGTACGTCGGCGAGATCATCACCGACGCAGAGGCCGACAAACGAGAGAACGACTCCTTCCTCTTCACCCTCGACAACAAGGTGACGGAACGAACTCGCAGGAGTTACGAACGTGAGACCAGAAGCCGGGAAGAAGCGGCCTCGCTGTATCTTCGTTGGTTTTAGAGCCAGGAGCCGGTGTTTGGGGGGGGGGGGGGGGGGGGGCTAAAGAACCGGTTTCCAGTCTGGAACCAGTGCTGGAGGGGGGGGGGGGGGGGGCTTGAATCACTCTGAAACACTTTGTTTAGCCCCACAGCAATTCTGACAAGCATTTATGGAGGTGAAAAAGTTAGAGTTCTGCTTTAAAATCTGCCTTTCCGACTCGTTTCAGGGTCCTTGCAGGGTCATAAAAAGTCTAAAAATGTCTGAAATAACGAAATTTTAATTTAAAGGCCTCCTTTCACTGAAAACCCGTTTAACTTGCTCCTTCTGAAATACGGAGGGTTTCCCCTTGTTTACTTACACATGCTGACTTGCTAGCGTTGCGTTCCCCCCAGTCGGCTGTGCTTCCTCATCAGAGAAACAATACGAAGAAAAGAGCGAATCGGGAACAGCCTCGCACTTCTACGTCACATTGCAAATAGCGTATCCCACGTGGGGTTTCTATCTGTCCATTGGAAGGCAGGTAACCCTCCACTACACACTAGAAGTAAAGACGGCACAACTGTAGCTTCGGAGTTGAGAAGCTAATTAGCTAACTGTTTGTTAGCATGGCGGAACAAACTTGTTTGTCGGCTCTATTTCCTGTCTGTAACGAAATAAGAGCGGAGGGCGGAGCTTCCTTCATACACTGATGGCAGGCAGCCAATCAGACGGAAATTCATGAGAAGGACCCGGAAAAGCTGCCGTTGGACCACAAGCCTCTCTTCTAGTATACAAATACAGCTGGATACAAAGATACCAGAAGGTTTTTTTAAACAGAAACGATGCAGAATGCATTCAATAATAATGGAGAACACAGAAATATTAATGACATCACCATGGAAGTACAACTTTAAGGCCTTATGAGGCCCTAAAAACAGCCAGCTTTTCATCTGAAGGTCTGAAATTTGATTTAGTATCTTTTAAGGCAACTATTTTTTTCTTGTTTAATTACTAAATTAATAAGAATTAAAGATTTTGGATTTCTGGGATCATTTGAATGTTTCCGGTAATAAGTCATATTGGTCTTAAATTCGATTCATGAAGGCCTTAAAAGGTGCCTCTAGGGCCGTTGGACGCACCGGTGCGTCCAGATCGCATGTCCGATATAAGACGACGTAGCAGCTAAACGCAGCGACATAGAGACGCCTTTCCAACTTCTCTGGATAGTGAAGACTTCAAAGTAATAACCTGTTTTTAAATCGTGTTAATAGACCAAATATAACCGGAGTTATGATATAAAATGTACAACCTAGTTTCCAACTGATATTCCATGCACGTTCAATGCGCGTTTGGTGAAGGAAAAAAAAATGGGAAAACTGCAAATTCGCCCATAAGGTAGAAAAAAAATATAAAAAAAAACCTAACGACCTCTTTACTGTTGGAAAAAAAATGCAACACATCAACCAATAATAAAATATTGTGACAACATGATGCGTTTTGTTGCTAAGGAAGAGGAGAGGTGGCGGAAGTTACCAAAAATTCACCATAATCAGATGTCAGTGCTGCCTCCTGGTGGACAGGAGGACTAACACCTGGAAATATCAGACCTGTAATGTCCTTTCTGTCTTCTGATGGACAGGAACGTCTTTTTGGATTGAAGCAATTGATCTTTTTGGCATCTCATGGTGATTATTGATTGTTTTGTAAATAATTGGGGGGGGGAAAAACGCCTCAGACTTTGTTGCATTTTGATGTAATTCTTGTTTTATCTCTCTTTTGATGGAAAATTTTTCCAAATATTTTTAAAACTAACTACTTATATTTGCATTCTAAGTTATAAAAATGGTTTGTGAAACAAGTTTGTGGTTTTCACGATACAAAATCTGGGATTTCATGTTTTTTTTAATGTGTCAGGCCAACTGTGTTAAAACGGTGTGTCAAAATGAAAAAATATCTGTAAAATCACACCGGTGAGGTTGTGCTGAAACAAATGACACCAAACAAGGGAAACTGCTTTAAAAGTGACATAAAAAGGTGCAAACAAAAGTAGAGTAAAGGAACATTTACAGTCCTGGTCCTAGAGGGTTTAAGGGTCTTTAAACCTGAAGTGGTCTTCATCATGTCTGAAGGACGCGATGTGGGTGTTATCTGTGTGTGGGGGGAACCGGATCCGAGCCGGGTGAAGGTGATCAGGTCTACAGCAGCCCTGCAGGACCGGATCAGGACCACCTGCTCTGACGTGCTGCTGTTGGGTCAGGAGGTGGCGCTGCAGAACTGCAGAGCTGCTCTCCGTCTCGTCTCTGCAGCTCTGACGAGACGGGACAAGACGGGACGAGACGAGACGGGACGAGACGAGACGGGACGGGACGAGACGGCCGTTAAACTTTCCTGCTTTAGGTGGTTCGTGTCCGACCGGTCAGGCAGGACGTCTCCGTGTTTCAGCACGGCAGGATTATCAGAATAAACAAACGAAAGTTGCTTTTTGTGAAGATACAGGTCCATCTTCCTCGTCCAGGAGGAAGAGGAGGATGATTGCTGACGGTGGTTGTGTTGCTCTTCGTCCTGCAGGTTGGAGACGTCCACTGCATGGACGCCAGGCTCTTCGGCAACATCGGCCGCTTCATCAACCACCTGTGTGAGCCCAACCTGCTGGCCGTCAGGGTGTTCACCATGCACCAGGACCTCCGCTTCCCCAGGGTAGCCTTCTTCTCCAGCAGGGCCATCAAAGCCGGAGACCAGCTGGGGTCAGTGGTGCCCGGGGGGCCGCCGCCTCTCTCTCTCTCTCTGCAGCCACTCGGGCCGAGCTAACGCCGTCTTTCTGCTCCTCTCAGGATGGACTACGGCGACGGCTACTGGCGGGTGAAGAGGAAGTACTTCAGCTGCCAGTGCGGCTCGTCCAAGTGCCGCCACGCCGCCGCCGGCCGGTAGGACCGGGGGGGGATCGCGGCGACCATCCGGCCGCTCTGTCCGGCGACGATCCCGGCGACGATCCCGCCAACGATCCGGCCGACGGTCCGGCCGACGATCCGGCCGATGATCCCGCCGACGATCCGGCGACGATCCGGCCGACGATCCGGCCGACGATCTGGCCGACGATCCAGCCGACGATCCCGCCAACGATCCGGCCGCTCTGTCCGGCGACGATCCGGCGGCGTTCCCGCGCTCGGTCCGGACTCTGCCACTGTCGGAAGCACTGAAGCAAACCTCGTCGCAGGTTTTCACGGCGGATAAAAGGACTCAGATCTGACTTATTTATTCGTTCTTCTCTGGACGAGACTTTCGTTAGTTTTCTGGAGCCAACAGAGAATAAAAAACGAATCGTCACCAGTGATTTTTAATTCTGCAGATGTGAATGTGGATCAACGAGCTACGGTCGTATTTTTGGTTGTCTGACCTGTTTTTTAACGTTTTTACTCTAAATGATAATAAAACCGACTTTAAAGCTGCTTCTGATCCTGGTTTTACTTTTCTGCCGGATGAGTCGGTGTCGGAGGTTTGGGTATGACATCATCCCAGTCTGGTTGCTGTTAGCTGGCATCACACCAGTTTATAATAACTGGAAACCAGTTCATAAATAATGAATCGGAGAATGAAGCCAGCGGACTGCATCAGGTCTTCTCAAGACCTCCATCTGGACCAGAACCAGGGAGAAAAACCTCCATCAGAACCAGAACCAGGAAGGAAAACCTCCATCAGGACCAGAACCAGGAGAGAAAAACCTCCATCAGGACCAGAACCAGGAGAGAAAAACCTCCATCAGGACCAGAACCAGGAAGGAAAACCTCCATCAGGACCAGAACCAGGAAGGAAAACCTCCATCGGGACCAGAACCAGGAAGGAAAACCTCCATCAGGACCAGAACCAGGAAGGAAAACCTCCATCAGGACCAGAACCAGGAAGGAAAACCTCCATCAGGACCAGAACCAGGAAGGAAAACCTCCATCAGGACCAGAACCAGGAAGGAAAACCTCCATCAGGACCAGAACCAGAAAGGAAAACCTCCATCAGGACCAGAACCAGGAAGGAAAACCTCCATCAGGACCAGAACCAGGAAGGAAAACCTCCATCAGGACCAGAACCAGGAAGGAAAACCTCCATCAGGACCAGAACCAGGAAGGAAAACCTCCATCAGGACCAGAACCAGGAAGGAAAACCTCCATCTGGACCAGAACCAGGAAGGAAAACCTCCATCAGGACCAGAACCAGGAAGGAAAACCTCCATCTGGACCAGAACCAGGAAGGAAAACCTCCATCAGGACCAGAACCAGGAAGGAAAACCTCCATCTGGACCAGAACCAGGAAGAACAAACCTTCATCAGGACCAGAACCTGGAAGGAAAACCTCCATCAGGACCAGAACCAGGAAGAAAAACTTCCATCAGGACCAGAACCAGGAAGGAAAACCTCCATCTGGACCAGAACCAGGAAGACAAACCTTCATCAGGACCAGAACCTGGAAGGAAAACCTCCATCAGGACCAGAACCAGGAAGAAAAACCTCCATCAGGACCAGAACCAGGAAGGAAAACCTCCATCAGGACCAGAACCAGGAAGAAAAACTTCCATCAGGACCAGAACCAGGAAGGAAAACCTCCATTAGGACCAGAACCAGGAAGAAAAACCTCCATCAGGACCAGAACCAGGAAGAAAAACCTCCATCAGGACCAGAACCAGGAAGGAAAAGCTCCATCAGGACCAGAACCAGGAAGGAAAACCTCCATCAGGACCAGAGCCAGGAAGGAAAACCTCCATCAGGACCAGAACCAGGAAGGAAAACCTCCATCAGGACCAGAACCAGGAAGGAAAACCTCCATCAGGACCAGAACCAGGAAGGAAAACCTCCATCAGAACCAGAACCAGGAAGGAAAACCTCCATCAGGACCAGAACCAGGAAGGAAAACCTCCATCAGGACCAGAACCAGGACAGAAAACCTCCATCAGGACCAGAACCAGGAAGGAAAACCTCCATCAGGACCAGAACCAGGAAGAAAAACCTCCATCAGGACCAGAACCAGGAAGGAAAACCTCCATCAGGACCAGAACCAGGAAGGAAAACCTCCATCAGGACCAGAACCAGGAAGGAAAATCTCCATCAGGACCAGAACCAGGAAGAAAAACCTCCATCAGGACCAGAACCAGGAAGGAAAACCTCCATCAGGACCAGAACCAGGAAGGAAAACCTCCATCAGGACCAGAACCAGGAAGAAAAACCTCCATCAGGACCAGAACCAGGAAGAAAAAACCTCCATCAGGACCAGAACCAGGAAGGAAAACCTCCATCTGGACCAGAACCAGGAGACAAACCTTCATCAGGACCAGAACCAGGAAGGAAAACCTCCATCAGGACCAGAACCAGGAAGAAAAACTTCCATCAGGACCAGAACCAGGAAGGAAAACCTCCATCTGGACCAGAACCAGGAGACAAACCTTCATCAGGACCAGAACCTGGAAGGAAAACCTCCATCAGGACCAGAACCAGGAAGAAAAACTTCCATCAGGACCAGAACCAGGAAGGAAAACCTCCATCGGGACCAGAACCAGGAAGGAAAACCTCCATCAGGACCAGAACCAGGAAGGAAAACCTCCATCAGGACCAGAACCAGGAAGAAAAACTTCCATCAGGACCAGAACCAGGAAGGAAAACCTCCATCAAGACCAGAACCAGGAAGGAAAACCTCCATCTGGACCAGAACCAGGAAGGAAAACCTCCGTCAAGACCAGAACCAGGAAGGAAAACCTCCGTCAAGACCAGAACCAGGAAGGAAAACCTCCATCAGGACCAGAACCAGGAAGGAAAACCTCCATCAGGACCAGAACCAGGACAGAAAATCTCCATCAGGACCAGAACCAGGACGAAAAACCTCCATCAGGACCAGAACCAGGAAGGAAAACCTCCATCTGGACCAGAACCAGGAAGGAAAACCTCCATCGGGACCAGAACCAGGAAGGAAAACCTCCATCAGGACCAGAACCAGGAAGGAAAACCTCCGTCAGGACCAGAACCAGGAAGGAAAACCTCCATCAGGACCAGAACCAGGAAGGAAAACCTCCATCAGGACCAGAACCAGGAAGGAAAACCTCCATCAGGACCAGAACCAGGAAGAAAAACCTCCGTCAGGACCAGAACCAGGAAGGAAAACCTCCGTCAGGACCAGAACCAGGAAGGAAAATCTCCATCAGGACAAAACCAGAAAGGAAAACCTCCATCAGGACCAGAACCAGGAAGGAAAACCTCCATCAGGACCAGAACCAGGAAGAAAAACCTCCATCAGGACCAGAACCAGGAAGAAAAACCTCCATCAGGACCAGAACCAGGATAGAACCTCTGGGAACTAAAATCTGGATTCTGAGGTTTATTTATTTATATTTTGTAGTTTAGCTGAATGAATCTTCGGGTTTCAGGAGTTTCTTAAAGTTAAACGTTTAAATGTTTGTTTGTTTGTTTGTTTGTTAGAACATGTGACGTTTTTATTTACAGATAAACTAAAAAGTTTATCTCCTAAAACTGGAAACAAACCCGTTGTGAATTCTTCCTTCCTGCTCTCTCGGCTCCCTGTTGCTATGGAAACAGGGCTGGTCCAGGTGGAGCCACTGGCTGGCGTCTCGCGGGTCACGTGGGGGTCTGGAGAGGAGCGGTGGGGAAAGTGGTGTTCCCACATTCACGCTGAATGCGGACTGCGTGGAAACGACCCGCGACTCGTGTGGAAATGCGGACAAACTGACGGCGGCGGGAGTCTTTTTTCTTTCCCTCCGTGGGACGCGGCGCGAGGACCGTCGCGGCGCGCGCAGTGGGCGCGAGCCTCCACCGGGAAGAGATGCGGCTGTTTGTGGACGTTTTCTGGTAGAAACATGTCCTGACTCGTCCCCGTCTCCGCTGGTGTCTCCTTCTTCTTCTTCTTCTTTCTTTTATTTCTGCGTGTTATTGTTGTTGTTGTTTATTTCTTGGCGGGTCCGTCGCGCGCGTGGACTTGTGGCGTTGACGCCTCTGAGGAGGAACACCCATGAAAATGATGCATCATGGAGGCTCCGTCTGAACTTTGACAGCATGGGGGGGCCACACTCTTCCTCCCGGCTCCTTCTTCTTCCTCCTCTTCCTCCCGTGGATGTTTGACTCTCCTGCTCGTGGCCGACACGCGCACCTGCCAGGGGACGCACGCCGGCGTGTGTTTGTGATGCTTCTTCTCCATTTTCTTACTGGCGTCAGTTTCGGTGTCTCTTTCCCAGAATGGCTCGCTTCGAAGAGGACCCGTCCAGCCGCTACGGAACCGGCGGCCCCGCGGGGCCGGCCCGGGGGGCCAGCCGGCAGCCGGGGCCCCCGGGGGGGCCGAGGATGTACAAGCAGACCATGGCCCAGAGAGCCAGGACCATGGCCATTTACAACCCGATCCCCGTTAAGCAGAACTGCCTCACCGTCAACCGCTCGCTCTTCATCTTCAGCGAGGACAACGTCATCCGCAAATACGCCAAAAAGATCACAGAGTGGCCATATCCTTCCACACCAGCCCCCCCCGTCCCCCCCCGGCCGGGACGCGACCTCCCGCACGCGGAACTCCGCGGGGAAATGGGGCTTTTTAGCGTTTTCTGTCACCAGCAGGAGAAACGGCCCCCAGGAGGATGCTGCCGCGCATGCATGCACTCAAACTTCTGCAGTGTTTAATTCGGCATTCATTAAAGTTAAATATGTAATTAGTGTTTAATACAAATGATCATTTATGATGTTATACAACCAGTTTGAGACTTTAAAACTGGATTGTTTCTGCAGCTCAGACTCATCAGGAGCTGACCCCCCCTCTCTCTCTCTCTGTGCATGTTTTGTTGGCTGTGCGGGACCAGATGGAGGTCCAGGTCCATGTCTGATGCGGCCTCAGACATGGACGCTGTCCGCGGTGCTGAAGCGGCGCACATGGGTGCGACTCCGCGCGGCGGCAGGTTTTTTGAGTTTGCGGTCGCACCTGTTGAGCCTCGCGCGTGCGTTAATGTCGCAGCGCTGCAGGACGGCGCAGCCGGCCGGAGCTCAGGGGCCCCCCCTCCCAGCGGGAGCGGCAGCGGTCCTGGGGGGGCGCCTCATGATGACACAACCGTGGTGATGCAGAGAAAACAGCTTTTGTTTTCTCCTCATCTTTGATCCAGATCTGGATGCTGATTGGCTCAGAGTGGATCTGAGTTTCTCTCAGGAAATCAGAGCGTCACGTGCTTGAGCGCGTGTCTGAGAGTCAGTGAGCGCACGCGGGGCTGACGGCAGTCTGAGGAGCAGGTTTGAACTGGTCTGAGATGCGGACCAGCTGAACGTAGAAATGATCATAAATCAGGGATCTGAGAGTTCCGGACCAGGACCAGGACCAGGACCAGGACCTAGACCAGGACCTAGACCAGGACCTGGACCTGGACCTGGACCAGGACCAGGACCAGGACCATGACCATGACCATGACCATGACCTGGACCTGGACCAGGACCAGGACCTGGACCAGGACCAGGACCAGGACCAGGACCATGACCATGACCATGACCTGGACCAGGATCTGGACCTGGACCAGGACCAGGACCTGGACCAGGACCAGGACCAGGACCTGGACCTGGACCTGGACCATGACCATGACCATGACCTGGACCTGGACCAGGATCTGGACCTGGACCTGGACCAGGATCTGGACCATGACCATGACCATGACCTGGACCTGGACCTGGACCAGGACCAGGACCTGGACCTGGACCAGGACCAGGACCTGGACCTGGACCAGGACCTGGACCTGGACAAACCAGGCTGGTTCCTCCTCAGTTTCTAGTCTCCATTTTGGATGTTTCTCCCGTTTTAATCGTTTTCTCTTGGAAAACTGAAATTCCGGTTCCTGCTGTCGCTAAATGTCTCCAGAGACGTTTCATCTCATCAGGAAAAAATTCCTCTCCCAGAAACTGATAAAAACATTTCAGATTGATATTTTTCCACTTTCTTTTTGCTCAAATCACTAAATCATCTTCAGTCCTGATCACATGATGTAGTCGCACGACTCTGAAAGGAATGCTGGGATATGAAGTTCTTCCACAATAACAGGGACTTTTATTCATGCTGGAACAAGATCTCGCGAGATTTCATAATGAAACGAGATCGCAAATTAGTTCGTAAAAAATTCCTGCCAAAAAACTCGGTTCCGTGATTTTCTGATATCACATTTTAGTGCCGATATCGGCCAATAATATCGGACATCTCTAGACAGATACTGTGTTATTAAACCAGCATTTACAGGGTTAAAATACTTTATCGTATTTTTGATGAGAACTGAAGTGAATTGAAAGATCTGAGCAAAAAAAAAAAGTGGAAAAAACTTATTTTTAATTTTTCTGAGCAGATTTTGGACTTTTCTGTCCTGTGATGAAGCCTGAGTGGAAATTAAAGCGACAGAGTGGAAATGAAGGGAGGACTGTTTCTCCTCCTCATGTTTTTCCCGTCTGATGGGACAGAAAAGAATTCTGACTTTTTCGGAAATTAAAAAATAAGATTTCCTTAATTTCTTTTTCTTTTTTTTATGTTCTGGAAAAAAGTCAGAATTTTTTCCTCAGAATTTTATTTTATCTTTTCTTTCCGTGGCCGTAATCCTCATCCGAATGATGGAAAGAAATTCTGATTCCCGATTTTTTGGTGAAAAACAAGTAAAAGAAAGTAGTTTATTCTGCTGCTGCTGCATGGGGGAGTGAAATATTAGCTGGGAAACTTCCTAGAATGTGTTTGCGGATCTGTTTATGTCCCGATGTTGTTCCCAAACATTTCCTTAACCGTCTCACTCCGTTTGAATACATGATCCTGGCCACCATCATAGCCAACTGCATCGTGTTGGCCTTGGAGCAGCACCTGCCGGCCTCGGATAAAACCCCCATGTCCGAGCGTTTGGTGAGTATCCGTCCTTTCTGGGTGAAAGTACTAAACACCGCATGGCTGTACATCATCCATGTCCCGCCCTGCTTCACCTCTGCATGAGTTCAGCTGAATCCAGAGGAAAGTCGCGCTGCGTATCTCCGCTGCAGGAAAGCAGGAGCCTGCAGAGCTGCTTTCATCTCCCCGGTGTATCATTACCTCAGGTTACCCTGCTGCGTCCTCCCCCCCCGCCCCGGCTCGGTTGTTAAGTCTTTCCATGAAAGAAGCAGGTGCTGTGCGCCCTCCCGTCCAATCAGAGAGCAGACGGTGGCAGAGCCGTGGTGTTTTAAGAATGAAATGGCTCTGAGAGCTGCAGGCTCCCAGCTGACCGCTCGGATCTCACAGATCTGCTTCATGGAAAGGAATGAAATCCCATCTG